>PYSS01000099.1:130991-150245 GCA_003049465.1 Magnaporthiopsis rhizophila | reverse complement strand
GGGCTGTAGCATCCACCTATCATGGCGCGGCGATTATGCGTGCAGCTCCCCTCCGTCGGTCGTATGACACGGCCCGACCTATGACGACGCCGGTCTGGACCGTCACTCCCCCTGCTTGGGGAAAGAGGACCGTAATGCCCTCTTTGCTACGCGCCGACCTGACTTGTGGTACACTGAGGCGAAAGATGCCCCATTCCATGGTGCGGTTTCTCTGCCCAAGGTAGGTCCTTTATGTAGGTGCAAGATAAACAGCCCCCATCTCGGCCTGGTGGGGTTTGGCGAGAACGATGAAATGGATTGCAGAAAAAGGAAGCACTTTCACTCCCCCTAACAAACAGATCAACACAAACGGGGCAACCTACCAGACATGCGCGCATGACAGCTGCTCGCCCGCCCGGGTGGGTAACAAAGGCAGAAGTCTATTGGAAACCGACGCCCCCGGGCAAAGGAGGGGCTGCCTCTTCCCCTTGTCGGGCAAGGAACAGGAAGAACATTGGTCAGGCGTACGGTGGTACTGTACCGTACTGGAACTGGAGATAACAAAGCAAGCCATAAATCCAGGGTCTGGGCTGGATGGCTGGATAGTAAAAAAAAAAAAAAAAAAAAAAAAGAAAAAAAAAAAAACGGCCAAGATGCAACGCACGAGGACCATCCCATCCCCGCTTTAGCTCGCTTTATTGCAGGCAGGCCACCTGGAGAAGGCAGGCAGGAAGCCAGGACCGACACGGGTATTTAAAGACTCCCCGTCGTCTTGGGAACCCCCGCATCGTCCCTCTGCCCTTCCCTTCCCATCCCTCTTCTCTTCTCTTCTCTTCTGCCAAAACACAAGCAAACAAAGAACAACAAAAAAAAAACGCAGTCCACCTAGCAGTACAAAAACCACAACATATCTACCTCGGTAACCAACATGCACGATACTGCCTGCCCCAAGTGCGGTGCCGCCTCGGACGGCGCCTCCAAGACGTGCGGCTCGTGCGGAGCTGTAAGTCTCTCTCTCTCTCTCTCTCTCTCTCTCTCTCTCTCTCTCTCTCTCTCTCTCTCTCTCTCTCTCTCTCTCTCTCTCTCTCTCTCTCTCTCTCTCTCTCTCTCTCTCTCTCTCTCTCTCTCTCTCTCTCTCTCTCTCTCTCTCTCTCTCTCTCTCTCTCTCTCTCTCTCTCTCTCTCTCTCTCTCTCTCTCTCTCTCTCTCTCTCTCTCTCTCTCTCTCTCTCTCTCTCTCTCTCTCTCTCTCTCTCTCTCTCTCTCTCTCTCTCTCTCTCTCTCTCTCTCTCTCTCTCTCTCTCTCTCTCTCTCTCTCTCTCTCTCTCTCTCTCTCTCTCTCTCTCTCTCTCTCTCTCTCTCTCTCTCTCTCTCTCTCTCTCTCTCTCTCTCTCTCTCTCTCTCTCTCTCTCTCTCTCTCTCTCTCTCTCTCTCTCTCTCTCTCTCTCTCTCTCTCTCTCTCTCTCTCTCTCTCTCTCTCTCTCTCTCTCTCTCTCTCTCTCTCTCTCTCTCTCTCTCTCTCTCTCTCTCTCTCTCTCTCTCTCTCTCTCTCTCTCTCTCTCTCTCTCTCTCTCTCTCTCTCTCTCTCTCTCTCTCTCTCTCTCTCTCTCTCTCTCTCTCTCTCTCTCTCTCTCTCTCTCTCTCTCTCTCTCTCTCTCTCTCTCTCTCTCTCTCTCTCTCTCTCTCGCCTCGTCTCGTCACTCACTGCCTGCCTTTTGCCCACCCCCACTATCCAACCACTGACCCTTTCCTTTCCCCTTCTCCTTCGCGCCCTCCCCTCACTGTCCGCCTGATGACTTTTTTTTTTTTTTTTTTTTTTTCCAACGTGATCGGATGAAAAACGGGGCGGGACAAAATTGCTAACTGTCCCTTTTTTTTTTTTTCTTTACGAGCAGACCTGCCCCCAATAAACCCAAAGCTAGCGTGGACGAGAAATCATCACATGGGAGGGGGTTTTGGGAATGAATGGATGAAAGCAGGGAGGCGCGAACCGACCTACTTTGCTTTGCTTGGCCGATTTCAGAAATTAGGAGGAGGCTCGGGGGAGGCTGTGACGGAAGTGGCTTTTATTTCTAGGCGACGATAAAGGCATCGGGCTGTCTGATGAAATGAGAAGAAATATATCTATGTCATTCATTCATGGCTCCATCACGGACTTGATCCGGTCCGGTCCCATCTTTCTAATCGGCTTGAACCTGGCATTCATCAAGCTGCTGCTGCTGCTGCTGCTGTTGCTTGCTTGCTCATTTGCTGCGGGACACCTTTGCTGTTACGACTCCGAGACCGAATACGTGCGTGCCTGTGGCCGTGATTATGCCAAAATCCTGACGGAGTCGAAATGAGGCCGAGAGCTGCGAGACGCGAGATGAACGGCGGTATCCTAACGAGGTCTATCAACAAAGAGATGGATAGATTACGCGAGGAAACGACCGAGAATAGATACCAAAGGAGACAGCAAACCACAATTAGACAAAATCAACTATATCCTACGAAAATCAGAGGGCCAGACAAGTACGAAAAAAAAGGGAAAAAACGCAGTTATGATATAAAAATGCTCCGTCCAAAGAAGTCGGGTAAGCCACTTCTCAGCCACTTGGCCAAACTTCCTAGAACAAAACATGGGCAAACAAAGCCTCTCCACTCCCCTCACCTCAAGCTGGGCCAGGCTTCCCGAGTTGCTTCTCATTCGACAATCTTGTTGCTCAGTCACTCGGGAAACGAGTCACATCGCAGTCGCGAGTTTACACTCTTCCTGCCCAATCTGCTGTCCTGACCCGCCTCCACCTCCCCATATTCTCCCATCCTCCGCCTCTCCCTGGTCTCCATAGTCTGTCTTCTCCGACCCAGGGCTCGCCGTTATTTAGATGCGAGAAAGATTTGTGCTGCCTTGCCGTAATCAAAGGGAGATTATGAAAGTGTATGTCCCCAAGCCCCCCCATAGCATGTGGTGCTGGAGGAACCCCGACCCGTAACTTATCTGTGCCTTGTCCCGTGTGGCACAACCAAGAGCAAAGACGAAGGCCAAGGGGGTTCGGAGTGTGTCAAGGATAGAAAACAAAGAACAGGTAGAACTCCAGTCGAAAATGTCAAGAAAAGAAACAAGGAGAAAACAGCGGGAAAAAAAGAGTAACAGGGCCGTGTTCCGCCGGAACCCCTTCGACCCCCTCCGAAGACCATCGCATGCTTCTCCAGGTCGGTCGGTTGCGTCGGCAAATGGAACGGCAGCAGAGAGACAAAGATGGTTGGCTAACAGAGCACGACGTGGGCTAACCTGGTGGTAGATTTCGGGGATATCATACAAACGGCGGAGGGGCCTTTCGCAAAAGAGGGACAAGGATTTCGACGCAGGATTAAGGGGCGACCAAGGTGTTGCTAGTAACCAAACTCGCTTAGAGGATCAGGCACTTCTTCTTCTTGGCCTTACCGCGCGACAGCAGGGCCGCTCGTGTGGCGTGCTCGAACACCTCGCGGACTCCCTCGTTGGTCTTAGCCGAGCATTCGAGGTACTTGTAGGCACCGATCTTCTTCTTGATCTCCTCACCCTGTCATGTGGAAAAGTGCTTCGGTTAGTCGCGGCTTCACATACGCATTTACCATCAGGGGCAGATCTGTGCGTAATCGTGGGCGGAAATAATCACATGCGCAGGGCAGACTTACATTCTCGGGTGAGACAGGCGCCTGGCTGGTCTTGCGGAGCTCCTCAATCGTCTTCTGGTCGTAGCGGAGATCCTTCTTGCAGCCGACAAGAATGATGGGCAGACCGGAGCAGAAGTGCAGGACCTCGGAGATCCACTATCGCAGTAGAAAGAAGGCATGTGGTTAGCAAGGGGCGGTCCGCTCTCATAGGACGTGGCGGCGATGAAGAAAGCTTACCTTCTCCTGAACGTTGTCCAGCGAGTCGGGGGAGTCGATGGCGAAGCAGATCAGGATGACGTGGGAGTCGGGGTACGAGAGAGGGCGAAGACGGTCGTAATCCTCCTGGCCAGCCGTATCCCATAGCGCGAGCTCGACGTGCTTGCCATCGACCTCGACGTCGGCGACATAGTTCTCAAAGACGGTGGGGACGTAGACCTGGAATTAAACGCGTGTTAGAGTTTTGGGGCCAATCCCGAATGGCTGAGGAACGTTTCCGCATATTTTGATTGCATCAAAATGGGCATATCTGCGTGTCGACCAGATAAAGAGACAATCGTTGGATGGAAACGATTACAGCAGAAGACGTGGGGAGGGCATTTGAAGGCTTCGGCGACGTGTGGTGGTCCGGTGGGAGAGTGCCAGCCACGTCGGCCTTGGCGGGCCGCAGGGGCCAATCGTAACGTGTTTCGGAAGCGATGACGACGAAGAAATGCACCAAGCGGGTTCGACGAAGGAGAAAACGGCTGGAGCTGATTCAGCGGCATCAAATCGTACCTCAGGGAAAGTGCCCTTGGAGAACACACTGTAGAAATCGAGTTAGCAAGGGCTGCAGGCTGATAGCGTCATGATTGATTCCCAGGGGCTGTTTGATGGTGGATTGTGTTGTGCTGCAGGCTGACCGCCGCCGAAAGGGCCGTCTCGTCGCGGCTGATTGACCATGACGTGCCGAGTTTGCTGCTTGTGTCTGGCGACGGGTGTGTGCACGCCAGGGACGCGGCCATCTCGGCGTCGGTCGTGTTGTTGATTTCGCGACAGATGGGAAAGGGGCGGAGGAGCGGCAGGGCAGGCGATGGGGCAGATGCGGAAGGCAGACCTACATCAACAAACAGGTTTTACCACAGGCACCGTCACCGACGATGACAAGCTTGCGACGGATCTCAGCCATGGTTGCGCTGCTGGATGTTTGCGTGCTCGACGACGAGATCTGGTGGCTGGCTGGTTGTTCTCAGGACACTCTTGTGAGAGGAGATGGGAAAAAGGCAGGAGGATGTGCAAGACAAAAAACAAGCGGCCGTGGAATTAAATAGCCAGGGCCGAGATGATGCACGGTGGTTTGCTGGAGAAAGAGAGAAAGAAGAGAGACAGGGCCGATTGGGGTGGCTCTGTCTGGATTGACGTTGGGGAAGGACTGGAACTGGAAAGGGAAGGGGAAGTTAGCTGGAAGCGAAGGGTGACAAAGATTTGGGTCCTGGCCTGGTCCGGGCTCCTTTGGTCGCTGTCTGGCTGGGCTGGCTGGGGGGGCAGGGCAGGGCAGCGCAAGCAGGCCAGGCGGGCAGGATTGACGGGAGACAGTCAGTCCGGGTGCACGCAAAGGGACTGGGGCAGGCTGGCTGCCTGGGCTTGGGCGGCTGCTGGGGCAATCATTCTTCTTTCTCGGGCTTTTCCTGAGGCAGCCAACCGGGTTGCAGCCACTCAGAGGCGCCGATTCGCCAGGGAAGTGGGGGGTTCACTGTTGCCAGCAACAACCAGACCAGATGTTCAGGGGGCTGACAGCGGGCTGATGCCACTGGACAAAGCGCTGGGAACACCCCGACCAGGGATCGACCCAGCGACTGACTGTGCAGTGCAAGCGCAGTCACCAAGAGCCGTGTGTATGGTTGGAACATGCAGGTCGCCGCAGCCTCCAGCTTTTGCTTCCACAGCCCGAGGACTTGACGCACAGCCGTCGGCCTGGCTATAGCCAAAAGGACTCTTTGGTGGCAGGTGCTGTCACGCTAGGTAGCTGTCGACATGCACTTTAGGGAGGAATTTCATCTTGGACGAGCAGCACAAAAGTTGCTCCGGGAGGAAGGGCTGACAGCACAAGGACTCTCTTCTAGCGCCCGCCGCTGGCCTGCCTGCACAAAAACTGAACCACAAGGCCGCCCGAGGAGAAGCTTGGGGAGGCTCGGCCAGCATGCGGAGCCGTTTTAGCTCGCTGGCCTGTGGTCCTGATGTTTCCGCATGGGCCCTTTTTTTTTTATCCTCTTCTTATTCTTGTTCAGTCGGAACACACCGGGATCGGCTGCTTATGCACATGGTGTTCACGTCTCTAAATGATACATGCAGCACAGTACGGGCAGTGGTGAGTGAGCGCCTCGTGCCGGGCGGAGACCAGCTCGCCAAACCATGGAACCTCTCCCACGGACTGCCGGGTCAGGGTAACATGGCAATATCAACACAAGAGGACTCCCGCCAACCAAAGAACGCGTGGCAATCGTCGTAACGGGTCATGATGGATGGAGAAAAGGGTTGGGACCCCGGCAGTAATGGCGTCGATACGAATGTCTCCCTTCCCAAGGTCCTGTGGCCCGAGCTGCTAGTGCCGTCGATTGGCCAGGCCCGGCACCAAAAAGAGGCGTGCACACGGGTTTTGTGCACTTTGAAAAGTCCTAGATCCGGCTGGGCTGGTACGTACCGTTGGCAGGGCCCAGGTTCTGGGTTCCCTCGACGCCATGATAGGACTTTCCGCACTTCCAGGGGCTTGGCACTGCTGCGACGGACGACCGCAGAAATGATGCGGCACATTGATTGTTTTTCTTCCTTGCCAGAAGCATGGATCAGCCTCACAACCCGACGATTCGCTTGGGTTGGTCGCCTGGCTTTTTTTTTTTTTTTTTTTTTTTTTTTTGCGGACGCAGGTCTGCTAGACAGGCAGCTCTGCTGGCAGGATCATCACATTTGATATGGCCGCTGATTGATGACCATTATGCCATGGCTCCCGGTCATGCCGACTCATGCAGACGACCGTCGGGTCGGTTTGGCGGGTGCAGCTATGTACCGCCCATTTCCTTCCTTGGTTCTTTTATCTCTTGATCTCTGATCATTATCATTTCGGCTAGCCCGGACTGCCTCCCACAGATAGCCAGCCTCATATGCCACTTTAATGGTGAGAGCGGTCAGCAGGATCCAAAGGAGCAGATCTTCCCCTTGAATGAAAAACTGGAATTGCCAAATCACCAAGGACCAAGCACGTGTTCTCGTGTGTGCTTTCCGTCTGCATGCACGGTCCACGAGAGACCATTAAACCAGGACCCCACCGACCCTCACCCAATTGGCCGCTGCAACGGCACAACGGAAGGACCCGCTTTTGGGACGGACGAGGGAAGAAATTCAAGCCTCACGAAATGCCCGCTGTGATGGTGGAGGGGACAACGAGGAAGAATGTCGTGTGAGGGGAGCTTCCGCCGCACCCACCGAGTAGCCACCCTTCCCCGACCGCGACAACGAACAGATCCGGACGAGCTGGGAAACTCGCCAGAAGGGGGAGGCCTCTGAAGGCCTCAGGGAAACACAGGGACAGAGCAAGAAAGAGAGGGGAAAAAAGCGAAAATGGAAATGCTCGCGCGCCGGACGGCCATGGCCGAGCGCCAGGTCGCACGGCGCCTAGCCCGACGTGCAAAGACGCAGGACCGGCCGCCGCGCTACCCCCAGCGATCGCTGCGCGAGGAGGCCTCGTACCGGCTGGCCATGGCGCGGGTGGCGAGGCGGGAGGACTGGCACCTGGGCCCGCTGGCCCCGCGCCGCGACGTCGGCGAGGCCCACGACGCCTCCTCGCTGCCCCGGACCCGGAAGCCACTGTACAAGGCCGGCCAGCAGCGCAGCCAGGGCAAGCAGTTCCCGCTGCCGGCGTGGGGCAGCATCGACCGCGAGGCCGCGAACCTGTCCTTCAAGCCCCTCGACTGGCAGCTGCAGGAGCGCTGGGCCTGGGCCGGCGGCAGCAAGTATCCCAGCATTGTGCCGGGTGACCGCGTCATCGTCATGGACGGGCCGAGCAAGGGCCAGATCGGCAAGATCGAGAGCGTCGACGAGAAGCAGGGCACACTCAAGATCGAGGGTGTCGGCATAGTAAGCCTTTCCCTGCTAAGAAGTAGCAATAGGAATAACCAGCTAAACCACCCCCTTCCACACAGGTCAACATCACCATCCCCGAGTTCCTCCGCGCCAAGGCTGGCGGCGCCAGCACCTCGCAGTTCCACTCGAGCATGCCCGTCTCGGCCGTGCGTCTCGTGCACCCGCTGCGCGACCCGGCCACGGGCGAGACGCGCGACGTCGTCATCCGCCAGCTCGTCGCCCGCGACCGCACCTTTGACCGCCCAACCGGCCGCCGCGAGTGGAACCGCATGGTGCCCGGGCTCAACGTCCTGATCCCCTGGCCCGAGCGCCAGCGCGAGCGCCACGAGGACCAGGCCGCCGACACGCTCCGCATCGAGGTCGAGAAGCGCACTTTCACGCCGACATTGTCCGTCCCTCCTTTCCCCCCACGCGTGCTCGACGAGCTCCGGAACCGGTTTTCGAAATTCAGGACCAGGCACACGGACGAGTACATTGCCCAAAAACAGGCCGAGGTCGACGCCAAGAAGCAGCGCGCCGCCGGCATGGCGGACTCGATGCTCACGCCGGTGCAGGAGTACAACAGGATGCAGAGGGAGATCAGGGCCGCCACGCCCCCGCCCGTCCTGACCAGCGACATGCTGGCCAAGATCGGCGAGGTCATGGCCAGGAACAGGGAGAAGGCGCAGTCTGCCGCCGAGCACTTCCAGGACGTCGTCGCGCCTCCTCCGGCGGACCTGCCGGCGTCGAGCCATTCGCCCCCGTGATGGGCGTTTGCGCTAGGTTCCTGTACATAATGTTGTAAAATATCACGCCCAAAAATATCACGCCGCGACGTCCCGTATGTGTATTAAAGAGGCGCCGAAAAAGAAAGTTACTAGGCATTTGGTCTATTTTTGTTGTTTCTTGCTTTTAAGACCAGGCCCAGTTCCAGCTCAACCAAGCAGAGACAGCTTCTTGATACCCCGCAACACCGGCGGCTCCTGCCTAGCAGCCCTCGCGTCCAACGAAGCCTCCATCACCGCCTCTGCCCCAGTCGCCGCCGTCGTCGCCACGGGAGCCAGCGGATCAGCCGGCCAGACCTGCGCGGCAGCCACGCGGCAGCCCTCGAGCACCTCGGCCAGCAGCGCCTCGACGGCCCGGCCCTGCTCCTGCATGCCCCTGCGGAACAGCGCCGCGACGAGAGCCGCGACACCGTCGGCCTCGACGGACGCGACCCTCTCGACGAGGCGGCGGACGCTGTTGACGAGGTACTCCTCCTCGTACACAGTGCCCTTGCGGCCCCTCGCGCGCTTCTTCTCCTCGCGCTTGCGGTTCTTGCTCGTCGCGCGGCTGACGCCCGTGCCGGCCGTGCCGACGCTGCCGCCGTCCTTGCCGGTGTAGCGGGTGAACAGGCTCGCGCTCGTGCTCAGCCGCGAGCTCGCCGCCACCGACATGTCGTCGGGCAGATCTCCTCCCTCGGCACCGCCGGGCCTCTCCCCTTCGTAGAACCCGAGCGGGTCCTCGGCCGCCTTGCGCCGCAGCTCCAGGATCCGCGGCACCTGCGCCTTGAGCTGCGCCTTGCAGTCGGCCAGCAGCTCCGTCGACGCCGCGAAGGCGTCCGTGAGGCCGCGGTCCACGTCGAGCGAGCCGCCCTCCTTCGCGTTGAGGAGCAGCGCCTCGGCGAAGAAGTGTCCCCTGCAGAGGTGCTGCACCGCCCCCTCGGCGTCGTCCAGGTACTCGCGGTGGATGGTGGAGGCGGAGGCGTAGTCTTTGGCCTCGGCCAGCGCATCGGCCAGGGCCGTCGCCAGCTCGGCCAGCGCCTCCTTCGAGAGCGGGGCCGGGTCGCGCTGCTGGTGCGCCGCAGCGAGACACTCGCGCCAGCTCGACGTGCCGGCCGACCGGTAGCAACTTGTCGCCTGGGCGAAATTCCCCAGGTGCTCGTACGCCAACCCGGCCTCGCGGAACTTGGACTTGGTCTCGAGGTGCTCGGCATAGAGCGCCATGAGCGCGCGAGACTGCTCCGCCTCGTACCGGTACAAGCCCAGGGCCACTTGGTAGAGGCTGTGTTTGACCGTGTAGGCCTTCGCCGCCTCAAAGTCGCTGCTGGACTTGAGGTGGCCGAGCGCCTTCTCGCGATTTCCAAGATGATCGTCTATGGCGAACTGGCGTCGCAGCTCCGGCAGCTGGTGTAGGCTCTGTATGAAAGGCAGGTATTCCTTGGGGTCCCTTTGGGACTGTTGAGCCACCAGCAATGCCAGCTCGAGGTTGTACAGGCCTAGAGCGGTGTCGTAGAGCCTGTTGACGTCAACCAGAAAACATATGTGCTCAACCGCCTTCTCGGCCAGCGCCTCGTCTTCTTTCATGAGGTCCGCAACAACGAGAAGGCCGTCCTCGAGCGCGGGCGGGCTTTTGCAGACGTTCGCTGTGATGATGTTTTGCAGATTTGATGCCTTGCCGACTTGAAGCGCGGTAAGCACGGCATCACATACAGTGTTTACCTTTGACCGCTTGGGTTCCAAACAAGGAGTCGCTGGTGCGGCGCTTTGAAAAGTAGAAGTAAGAGTAGAAGCCGCTGTGTTCTTTGGCCTCTTCGTGTCCTTGTACATGGTCTGCGTGACATCCTCCTCCCTGTAAACAGTTGTATTAGCAAAACCGCCGCAACAACCGTATTTTTAGGTGGGTGCTCCGAAGGTGGTGAGTAAAATACCTCAATGAGGAAAGGAACAGATCAATGTAGCTAGTGTCGCCTAGTTGTTCCAGAAACAAACTGACGTTTGACAGGAACTGCTCAGGCTGATGGTCGTAAAGAATGTTCATATCGACTCGCTGAGTGCGGCAGTACGAAAACGCCCGCGAGTATTTCCTGTCGTCGATGAGCTGCCGTATGCCGGCCACAACCATAGCGCGGGGGTAGATGGTCTCTAGATTTCCCCTCGGCATCTGAAGGATGACATTCATGTTGCTGGGCACGGCCGTGACGAGCCTTGCGCCACGCTCGATGCTTCGGCAGCGCTCGTCGGCCTCGGGATCGTCCGCCGGCACCTCGAGCTCCGCCGCTGTGCACCAGTCAGCCCTGATCCTAGGTAGTTCCGAGCTTGAGCTGCTGGCAACACCTGTCCAGACTCACCGTCAACTCCAGTCAAGTGGACCAATTTCAGCAGATGGTTGGTGGTGGTGAAAATCAGGTGATCACTAGTGACCAGGAAGGATGTACAGTTCTTCGCCAACTGATGCGTGTTTGCGTACAGGTGTCCGCGCCGGGATAGGCCGACCGCGAGAAACTCGCCGTCACCTCGTTTAGGGATCTCAACCCATGGCAGGTTTGACACGAATCTTGAAGGAAGCGACTTTTGTCCCTCATCGGAGATCTCCAGGAGCTTTCCTGAGCGATCTTGGGCGTAAACAAGGCCAGGGGAGCCATTGGCAGAAGCGAGTATGCTCGAGACGAGGCCGGCGTCCTGGACGGACAACGGCCGGACGGCTTTGCCAATGAGCGCATACATGTAGATACTCGGGGAACATTGCTTGGAACCAAGAACGTAGAATCCATGCGGACCCGAGAAGGCGACTTGAAGCAGGGAGATGTCCGTCATCCCATCGCTGCGGATAGGAGCTGAGGCTACCTTTTTGGGTGCCAGTGATCGACCAGCCTTGCTCTGCCACTCATAGATGTCTACGCCATTGTGGTGTAGCACGGCCATGTGGGAGTTGTTGTGGGTGAAAGCAACGTCAATTACGCTTTCTGCTGCCGAGAGCTCGAACATGGCCATGGGTGGCGGCATGTTGGCAGTGCGGAAAGGCGTCACCTTGAGCGTCTTGCCGTCTATCACCGCCACCGCGCCAAAATCGTGTGGCGCAACCACAGAGCCCCTTGAAGTATAAAAGACCCATTCCGTTTGCACAAGATCGTCTGGAATAAAGGGCTACGTTAGACCCGGGACAGACATGGGTGAAAAATGGAGAAAACATCTAGAAGGCTTCTAGAGATGTCACTCACGCGCTGCGGTCACTGCAAGCCGAAGCGGCTTTTCGGGATGCCAAGCCAGGCCTGTACAGGCCGAGGTGGTTTGGAGTTCCTGCTTCAGATACCAGTGATAATTGCCCATTGTCCACAGCTGGACAACCTTGGCAAAGCTCACGGCCAGGACGGTGGAATCGGGGTTCCATTCGAGATGTACCGGCACCTCTATGGTCGGAGGTGAGGGGAACCGAAGGGTGAACTGGCCATGTCTCAGGCCGTTTCTCTCAAAGAAGACGACGTCGACACGGTCGCTCAGTCGCTGGATGCCAGCCATCAGGTTCCCAGACGGTCTCCAGCTGAGGCTGCCCTCCAGGCCGTCGACGGGCTCGCTGGCACTGTCGAGCACGCCCTCCCGCGTGAAGACGCGTATGACCCTACGCGAGCCGGCCTCGACACTGTTTATGGCAACGTATGCGCCGTCCTCCCTCCAGCTGATTGTGGTGCGGCCGTCCTCGAGCGGGCTTGGTGTGCCCTGATCGACCTTTTCTGGAATGGTAGGGTCACGCAAGGCTTTGGCGCCCTTGCCTTGAAACTGCGTCTCCTTTTTGCCCCAGCCGACCGAGACGTGCTTGGACGCCTTGAGGTCTTCGGCGGTCAGGCTCACCTCGGTCACGGGGTCGAAGTTGCGGCTCATAAAGATGACCGTAGCTGCCGTGGTAGCGAGCACCAGCAACTCTTCGTCGTACGACCATCGGGCTGCCGCGATACCGACGTCAATGGACCCGACGATCTCAATATGTGCGGCACCACCATCCCCTCCAGCGCGGTCCTCCCGGACGATCACGATATCTCCGCCGGCCAGCACGAGGCATGTTGTCGAGGTATCGCTGAAGTAGTGGAGGTTTACGACACGGTCTACCAGGAGGTCAGGGTTTGGACTTGGAGCATCCCAGGAGGCTATCTCGACGTATTTCCTTCGGCGATGTTCCCGTCAGCACTATGTACAGAATCCCTTTCTCTTTCTTCTGCCTGAGAAGCGCAGGTATGTCACCTACAAGGTCGTTGAGCCGGGCTGGTTCACGCTCCTCCCGAGTGTTATCCTAGCTTCGCTCTCAGTCGGCCCAAGCGTGAACAAGACCTCATCGGCTCCGGCATCCCAACAGACTGCGCCGATGCCCGACCACGCCCTGGCCAGGTCGTGTCGGATGTTGCGTAGGTTTCGCATGGCGGCTGCGACGCTGGTTGGGGTGGCAAGGCCCGCGTCGGCCGGTGCAGTTGATCGAGCCTCGCAAAGCACCGCCCTATTGCCGTTTCGACAATGTCGCCACCTCTCACAGGACAGCAACTTTGCGGTCGAGTGGTCCGATGTGCGCCGTCAAGAACCTGCGTGTGCCATGCGCGGTGCAGAGCTCGGATGCTTTTCCTACTTGGCCAGCCCTGGAGTGGCGAGCCCTCGTCGGAGGGGGCCGTTCGTCAAAAATTTGAAGCCCCCATATTTGGAGGGGCAGGTACTCGCTACTGCTGATGGGACCAGGCTGGCCTAAGAAGCGGGCTGCCCGACCAAGGTACCGGATACATCGCGAGCTCTGGCCACCGCGGGATCGGGTCCAATCGCGAGAGTGGGGTTGTGCTGATCAGGTGGGGCGGGGTGCATAACGGCGCCAGTCGTAGCCGGGGCACAGACTTCACCGAGACCTTGGCCGGCCAATTAGAGTGCAGAATCAGGGTTCTCTCCTCAACAAATTTGGCGAGTCGATGCGCGCAGTCGGGTGAGGCGATACGCGAGCGATTCTGGCAAGGAGTGGCATGTCATGCCTGTTCGAAGCCTCGATAAACCCTAAATTAGAAGGAGTCGCTCGCTGCCTCTTCACTCTGGGTTTTCATCTCAGTTGACTCTCCTTTTTGCTACACAACCCTTTAGCTTGCGGCTGAATCGGATCTTAGGAACGCATTTTGTTTTGATAGAGGGACGTCCGAGAGACCTCCTCTTCACACGCGTCATAGCAGTCGACTGCTTCAGCAACGAAAACCGTGATCTACCAGCCGGCGCCCCTTGAACACGCACTCTCGAGCCGACACGGATAACTCTCGGGGAACACGACAACGATTGAACCAGACACCGCACTTGGATACGCGACCCGAAGGCCAATCAATCAATCAATTATCGCAAACATGGACATCGCGTACAACCAGCATTCGAGCCATGCTCGCCGCAAAAACCGGTCTAGCACCAACCTCAACCACCTGACGCTAGCGCCCCTCACGACAAGGCTTCCGATTGGGGACGCCGAAGACCTCGCCGAAGCCCTCACAGCGCCCCCGGTGCAGACCACATCTTACCTGCAGGGCAAGTCCGCTCCGACCACGCCGGGCCTTCTGTCGCAGTCGCCCGCCCGGTCGCGGTCGAGATCTCACACCAGGAACGACTCGGCCATAGCCGCTGGGACCCTCCCCAAGAGCAAGTCTACAACTCATCTGCACCTGCGCAAGTCGAATGGCGGTGGCCGGCATAAAAACTCGGGCATCCTTTCACCCACCACTAGGCGCCGGCGGGACGAAGCCGGCGGCGGCCTCTCGTCCAAGGACCGAAACGACAGTGATTGGATGCTCCGCGTGGGCGCGGTTATGAGCGGCGAATGCCGCGAGTCTAAGGGCCAGGCCTGGCTCGTGTCCCGTGCTAGCTCAACCAGCCTGGCTGGTCCAGCTGGTACGGCGCTCGACCTGGAGGAGGCGGCTTTCGAGCGCAACCTCGCCCGCGAGCGTGAACACCAACACCACGGCCTTTGGTCTGGCAGTCGTCACCACAGCCGGCGGGGCAGCTCCGCCGCCCTGGCCCTGGGCGACGACGAATTTGTGGCTGTGTCTCCTCCCAGGAGCCAGTTCGGCAGCCGCTCTCACAGCAGGGTTATGACACCCTTGGACGAGCGCCAAAGGTCGATGGATGGTGGCTACTTTAGCAGCCACCGACAGGCGGAGTCGCCCGACGAGATCGTCGGGCCCGACTTTGTGAACCTCGACGAGAGTCTCGAGGCGGTGGAAACGGACACGACCGTCGACGATGAGGCCGTCGTCCGGCGGCTCGTCAAGAGGGAACAGGTCGGCTCTGGTGGGTTCTGGTTTGGCAACGTTCTGGGCTGGAGGCTGTTCTCGGTGGAAGAGAACGACGCCGAGTCGGATGAGGATGACGAAGACGGCGACATGGGCATCGGGGGAGCTAGTGGCGGGGTCTCGGCCGACGGGCTAGTGGACCGGAAGCGCAGCGGCCTAAGGCAGTTCGAGGGCATTACAAGCATTCCGGAAGAGCGGGTGCCCCCGCCCAAGGCCGACGAGGGAGGCTGGCATGACGCCGCTTGGCTGCTGAGTGTCGCGTCTAAGGTGCTTCTCTAGACCTCGTACCAAATGCGCTGATGCATGGCCGTCATCTCACGCTATACATGTCGGGAGCTCTTATTTCCTCGCTTGGCAAGTGCAGATTGGTCAACCCGCATATTGGCGGTTATGGAAGAAAAACCCAACCTCACCATGTGATACCGCCTCCGTGTGCCCCGACCATGCGAACCCTCCCCCAGCCGCCATCCCCGCAAGCCGCCGTACAGCCAGTCTGAGCTTAGCGACGGCACTCCGTCATCACCTCCGGCTGAGCAGCAGCCACCCACCATGTCGATTCATGTCAGTGGGCCGGTAGGCTAACTACGGTCGTGGCGTCGCAGGATTCGCCCAGCGGGTCTTGTGTTTCGCCCATCTCGAACGAGTAGCTGGCGAACGTGCGTGCCGGACGTGGAGTCGCCGGCGACGGCTCTTAAAAGCCAATATACTGCAACCTTTTCCTGCATGACAGGGGTTCTCGCTTGCAGCCATCACACTTGTGATGGTCGGGCACTGGCTTGGGATTTTGGAGCGTTTGCCTTTTTGCCTTTGCCTTCGCCTTCACACCCCATCACCCGGCCAGTCCGCCTGAAGGGAAGCGTGGCATATTTGGGGCATGTCTCAGTCTCAGCTAAGGGAGTCCAGCCGGTGGGCGTTCTAGCAACAAGCTCCCGCCCACCGTCGCTCTCTGTCTAGGGGCACCCCGAGAGTGTTCAAAATATTAGCGGGGCTTGTCACGTATGTACTGCGCATCGCCGGCTGTTTACTACCTGTGGGTAGGTCTGGAGAATTAACGTTTTCACCCATGAGAAACCTTCTCTTTATCCGGGAAGATGAGTGCCCACCACTTGATTCTTCCTACATAGGGAGAAGCAGTCCCGTTGCTTTGCGCCGCTATCACCAGGGGTAGGCGTAGCAGGCGCCGGTCGTGCTGAACGTGGCGGAGCTGACCGGGAGAAGGATGACCATTCTTTTTTTTGAGACCAAACTGGGCTTTGGCGTGGACCAAAAACCTGTTTTCGGGGTGTAACTGTGCGGACTGCATATGCGGACCCTCAGCGGGATTTGTTATTGAGGGAGCAAAGTACAAACGGAGGAGGGAGAGCCTGTCTTTTGGGGAAAAAAGGATAACGGAACGGTCGGTGGACGTGGTGGTGGTGGTCTGGCGTAGTGTGGGTGTAGGCGTGGGTGTTGAGAATGTTTTTTTTTTTTTTTTTTTTTTTTTTTGTGGTGCGAGCAAGACGGAGCGAGTGAGGTGAGATGTGACGGCGGGCTGTTAGTGAGCTCCCCGTCTCCGGAAGTGCGGAACTGTCGCAGTTGGAGAGGGCTCACCCGGGATACCCAACAAGTCAGTGATCGGCATCCAGCCCTGTGCCAAATGGGCCAGTGCAGCCGGCGTGATGTCTGGTCAAATTTCGTATTTTCTTTCCTCCCTTGTTCCATATCCTTCAACCACTCGATCCGCGAGACTCCCGGCTCTTGTCGAGATCGGATGGACAATATGGGACCCGTTTCTGGTTTCTTCTGCCTCCCCGTTTGCCAAGCAACCTAGTTGCCGTTGGTGATGGAGGCTTGTTCCTTGTCACGGAATGCCTCGGCTTGAAACGGAGCATCCAGCTAGGTCGGTCTGGACATCGAATCCTTGGTAGAAAAGTGGTACCCCGCCGTTCGGGATTTGACCATGGTTGCTTGGACGGCCGCTGGCATGATGAGCTTGACGGGTTGGGTTAGAGAGAGGGTGGTACTTGCAGAGTAAAGCTATACCTGCCAGGAAAAGCAGCTGTGCCCGACCCAAGCTCAGCTGAAGGGGGAGCCACAAGGGGAGACACGGAGTGATGGAAGCGAGGTGGACTGATCCGGTACCAGGCATCCGTGTTGGACGGGTTTCTTGCTGGCAAGTACGCCCAGCCTCGGGCCAGGTCTAGAACATGAGATGAGCACCACGACTCTTTAAATAACTTGCTTTTATAGGCATACGTGCTCACGTCGTTAGCTTATCCTGCTGGTGAGAAGTGGAAACAACAGGGAAAAATTGCTCACATTTCCCATTGCCCGATACTGCTGCTAGCTGTTCTTCCCCTCCTCGTTCGGGCTTCTTCCCAGAGAGGTGAAGTCAGGTCGATGAGGGACCGTCGCACGCGCTGATTGGCACGGAAGGGAAGTCGGAATCCCACGTCTGCCCTGCGTCCAATGAGATGCGGTGGAACCCTAGGCTCGAGGCGGTATGACGTCGTTGGGTGGAGGGTTCAGAGGAACCCATGAACCCATGACGGAATGCCTTTTTGGTCCCCGCCATGGTGGGGACGCAAGGCACGCGCGGCTACATTGAACCCCAGCAGGGTGCATTCCTTTTTTTTTCTCCGTCTTCTTCTCTTTTCCTCTCACCCCGCCCTGTCCGAACGAACCCACGCAGGTCCGGGCAAGGCAAGCGATTCAGCAATGACACCGTCGGTCAACTCCACCATTGATAGAACGACGGGGAGCAGTCCCAAACTGTACTTTTTAGTCTGCGTGAATGTAAAACGGAGTGGTGGGCGGTTACCGCTGGAAACCACGAAACGGTGCGGGTGGATCGGGAAAAAGCTCAATGACGTCTGTTGGTTTGTTGCACCCGATTAAATGGAACCAGCCGCATTTTGTCCTCGACGCGTGCTCTTCCCAAGTCGTACACTTTGGGGTACTTTCTGCCCGAATGCCTATTCCGTGTTGGCGGACTACACGGGGGATTCATTTATATCTCTCTCCTCGTTGTTTTTACCCTTTTCTCCTATGTCGGCGATGAGACAGCAACGAAGCCTTGGCGGCCCAACATGACCGCCTCTCGCCGCTCTCCAGAGATTCACAAAAATCAGCCCAGATTCCCAGACACCCACAAGTTGACCGCCTCCCCCCGCCCAATATGTCATGCTGATGCAAGCAAGGCAAACCCAATTCCGACACCCGGTGCCCGAACGGTCCCTCACGTTCCATTTCACATTGACTTTTTTTTTCTTTGCTGCACAGCGTCTAACCTGGCAGTGGAGTGGATGGCCTTCCTCTCTCCATCCAGGTGGACCCCTCTACGGTCGGTCAAAAAAGCCAAAAAGCACCATGGGACGGAGCGGGGAGGGGGAACGGATCGCCGGCGTAACATTTCCCACCCCGCGGCTCAACGTCATCGCTGTCACAAATGCAATCTCGCCCGAGAGTCTAGACCCCAACCCTGTGGTTCGCTGCCCGTTCAGGTTGGTGGTGTCTCGTTTCTGTGGATCTGCAGCTTCTAGAACGGCCTTCGCCGATCAGGATCAGCGTGGCCGGAGATGGTCGGCCCATGGAAGCTGAGGGGTATGGATCCAATAGATGATGGATGATCTAGAGAGATGGCAATTTTTGAGCTCGGATACATTGGGCACAGAGCCCGCAATAACTGCCAAATGCAAAACGAAGCCGCCTAATTCAGCTTGCGAATGTGCGGCACAGAGCTCGACTACCAGAGGACCCCTGGAAAAAATGACGCTGTAGTAGAAGCTTGCTTTTCCCGTTTCGTCGGTGCCGGCTCACCTATCCAGGGGCGTTGGCATGGTCCCTGCAGCTGCTTTCCGTCCAGGCCGCTTCGGTATCTCCCACCACGTCGGGCAGTGGAGAATATGAAATGGTAGGGGAACTTAACGAGGGGCAGACGATGAGAGGTTTTCTCCGAGATTCGGGGTTCCATGTATTTTACACTAGCAAGACTCACGTGCCACAATGTGAGTGCCTGGAGATTTGGCCGGCTTTGAGGCTCCTTTCTGAATGCACTGGAAGAAAAGGGGTTCGGTCAGTTGAGATCCCGCCAACCAGTAACGTACCTAGCGTGCTTCTTGCTCTGGTTACTGGAAAGTGGGCTGTAAATGCCCGATTTCGCAGAAAATTCGGCGGGGTAGGGACCAGAGATGAGAGCCCGTATCGACGGGCCGGGTTGGCGCTCACGATGAGGAGGCAGACCAAAAAAAAAAAAGGCTGGGAAAAGAAAGATGTGCGCTTGGGATCCTCACCCTGCGCGCTGGTAAATGAGAAATGAGAAGCGTCTCGGGTCGCGCTCCCGACAGGCGTGATGTCCCCACGGCTGATGGTTGGGAAGCGAGTTGGGGATGCTGTAGGTATCCTGCGAGGTGGGGAGAGTATATGCGGTGTTCCTTCGTCGAGGTCATCGTGCCACGCACAGGCACGCAGGGAGCTCCGTGGAACAAAAAAAAAAAAAAAAAAAAAAAAAAAAAAAAAA
>PYSS01000099.1:637-130984 GCA_003049465.1 Magnaporthiopsis rhizophila | reverse complement strand
AAAAAAAAAAAAAAAAAAAAAAAAAAAAAAAAAAAAACTGGCTGTTCCCGCCCGAAAGGTAACAGTGAATGAAAAATAAGGGAGAAAAAAGAAAAGAAAACGGACCAGCCCAGTGCGCTGCAAACTGCAGACGGATCCGCGTTGCCTCTAGCCTGGCACGACGGCGTCAAACTTCCTGCCTCTTCGCTTCTTCGCTTCTAGAAACGTCACCATTGGAAACCCTGCTGCCTCCTTGCCGTGCCCAGAGGCCAACTTCCTGCTTGCGGAATGCATGTACGAGTATATCGCCGAGACCGCCACCATTTAATCTTTTATTGTCCGTATGTGCGCCTTTTTTTTTTCTTCCTGCGCCGACTTCGTCCCGTAGGGAGTGGAATAGCGGCAGCAACTGCCGCTGGGCTGACCCAGTGGATCGACACAAGCGTCATGTGGGTGTTTGGAATCTGGTAGTTGTCCCCCGAACCGAACCACCACCAACCCCAAATTACGCGAATACACAGAGGGAGGACCTGGACTTATGCCCTACGCCAGAACCTGGACAGACCCATGAGAGGGAACGGCGGAGAATCGTTGCTGACTGTAGGGTTTGGCTGCCCACGTAGCAGTCACGTCTTTTTTGCCTTTTTGAACGTTCCTTTCTTTTTTCTTTTCCCTTGGCTGCGGTGCGGGTAGCGTAGCATGGAAGCGCAGGGGCAGTTATTAACCTCAGCTGCTTGCAGGAAGCAGCGGTCCTCATTCCAGCGCGGGCAGCCCTGCGTCAGGTCAGGCAGGTCCCCGCCGTAAAAGGAGGGACGCCAGTGGCTCAATGGCTTGATGACCAAACCGCCGCGTGCCGGCTCCCCCGCCCCGCGCACGAGACGGGCTTCCAAAGCCACCGTTTTTGTTACCCACCTGCCTCAACTGCAGGCCGTAGACCAGGGAAGGTACCTGGCAGCTGGGGTCGGGCACGCCGTTCCGTCCGTCCCTTCTTTTTTTTGACCAGGCCGCAAAAAAAGTACCTCGACAGCGAGCCAAGGTACCGACCTCCCTCTCTTTTCTTCCTTCCACTATCTTCCATTCTCCTGGCGTGTCTGTCACTCACCTCCCTGACATACCACTCTCCACTCCTAACTCGTTTGACCGTATTCTCCCCTCTTCTCCCTAGGTTGCCCGTGCCAATATTATCTCTCGAGCCCTACACCTACCTACCGGAAAGGCGTCTTTTGAAACCAGCGCCGTCTGTCTGGTTCGTCCATCGACCATCCTCGACCACCACCGCAAGGAATCAGCCTCAGCTGCGCCCTTCCAAACACCACCCTTGACGTACCCCAGGTACCCTAGTGTCGTCTTCCGTCCTATTTGGACCCTCGCGGCCTCAAACTGAAAATTTGAGAAGAAAACAAAAACCGCACCGCCATCCCGCTGCCGAGCTCTTCCTGTCACCAACCAGCAGCAGTTCACATCCCCTCCATCCTGGGCCCGTTCTCTCCGCTACCGCCGCCGCCGCCGCCCCGCCCTAGCTGACGACATCTCTCGTCGCGAACCTTCGTCCAGCCCGAAGGTCTCTCGCAAGGATCGCTGCCTTCCCATCCACCTCTACTCCATCCAGACGGTAAGTTTGTTTCTATCCTGCCACGATCTGCCTCGGTTTGCGTACTCGTTGTCGTCTCTCTCGACACGCCTTCGGCCGCACCGGGTGACTGTCCCTGTGGTTGGCTTTGTTCCCTTCCTACTGTCTGCCTTGGTCCAGCATCAACCCAGTCGGATCTCTAGAACAAACGTCATTTCTGAGTGTGGCAAACCAAGTGGTCTGCAGTTGAGGGATGACTTCTATTTTCCTTTTCTCTGAAAGAAAAAGTCTCCGAGAGGGACAAAGAACAAGTGAGAAAGCACGAATCAAGCAGGCCTGGAGAGTCGGAAAAAAAGAACAAAGCGGTGGAGCGGGGCGTTGGCGACTACCTAGGAGTTTGAGTACCCAACGGGACATCGCCAGTGTCCTTCCCAACGAAAGGCGTGCTCTTGCAGCTAGGCGTGGATCGGCGCCGAGGGGTCCGTTCCGGCGTTGTCTCGAGCAAGCAGACCGCTTGCTCACCTTCCGCCACCTCTCGCTCCCCTCTCCCCGGGTTTAGCTGGAGGGGTCATACTGGTCCCCACTGCCCGCTGCATTCTCATAGCCACATTACATACAATACCCCACAGCCTCCCGGAAAGCGGCCCCCAAGCCTTCTCAACCCACTCTCGCGGAGATGCCCAACAGGGACTTGTCGATTCACACTGGGAACAGCTCATCCGACGCTTGGTTCGCCCCCATCGGTGGCAAGGTATCGGATGTTAACCGAGATCTATCCCACGTCTCCTGATCGAGATCTTGAGCGCGGCTCAGATAGTGTTACCTGTACCTGTCTGCCTGTCTGCTCTTGCGCACAATCTTGTTTGCTTTCGCTTTCCTTCCCCTTGTTCCCCTGATTTTCCGTTCCATACCAAGTGGCCATCAGACGTCAAGAAAGCATACGACAAAGCCACCCGACATAGACACCGGTTGCACGACTGCTAGCCCTGGCATGTCAGCCTGCTAACACGAGTGCCCCGTGCAGGAACCAGATCCTTCTCAAGATGGCTGAGCTTGGAGACAACGTCGATAGGGCAACCTTCGACCAGATCCTAGAGATGGACGAGAGCGAGGAGGACAGGGAATTCAGCAAGCCCCTTATCTTGGGCTTCTTTGAGCAGGCCGAAGAGACGTTTGTCAAGATGGACTTTGCACTGTAGGTTGTTATCACTGGTCCTTAGCGGCCCAGGCATATCCCCAGTCGGCAGCTTCCGCACTTGGTAGACGCCTCCCACAGCGCTGCGACTTCCAACATCTACAAACCCTTGCTGCCTGGGCCCGACCAAGCACTTTTACGGTTCTCGTTTGGGCGCGCGTGTGGGGCACCTCTACTAACTGGTGCGTTCGCTCTTCAGTAAGCACGCAAATCTGAAGGAACTGTACAGCCTGGGCCACTTTCTCAAGGGATCGTCGGCCACACTCGGCTTTACCAAAGTCAGAGACAGCTGCCAGATCATACAGCAGTACGGCAACGGTGTCACGCTGGATAACACCCCTGAGCCGAACCAAGATGTCTGTATCGCGCAGATCACCAAGGCCCTAGCCCAGGCCAAAAAAGACATGACGGAGCTCAAGAGACTGCTGCTGGACTTCTTCAATGTCGAGACGTAGGACTGCTCCCTCAACTCAAAGCCGAGTCCCGACAGGTGCCCTCTCGGCGCCGGTGGCGTGACTTTGCGTGGACGTCCTCCATCGAAGAGCAGCACAAGAAACCAAGACTGCGTAGGAACGGAGACTCGCCTGCAAAAGCCTACCACCGTTCGGGTGGGCTTTTGAGGACAAGATGCTCCTTGGCCCGGCAGGCCTCGACCACCCCACCCACAACCACGTTCACGTTAGCATTTGTTTGCGGCTGCAGCGTTCATTCGTTTACGACTCTACTGCTCCTTCCGATCGTTCTTTGCCTCCGCCGTTACAACATCACCACGACTTGCGAGATTTGCTTATGCTTGGAGGATAGGAGACGACTCCTGGTGCCTGATTCTCCACACCGGCCTCCGAGGGCGGCGACGACGCATTGGGAAATAACAAAACAGAAACGAAGAATAAAAATGAGAAAAAAATTCAAAAGGAAAATGGAGGTGCACGGGACGGCACCAGGAGACTCGCGTCTCATTTCTGGCGGCGGTTGGAGGGAGGCCGGTACGGAAGCCGAACGGCTGGACGGCCCACGATAGCCGAGCATGGCGTGAAGAGCATGGAGTTCTGGGGACTAAGATTACAGGGCTCGCGCGGGGCAGTGATGGACGTTTTATCTCAGCAGAGCCCGCAGACTGGCCAAAGACGAATGCTCAGCGGGAGAACAGGCTCAACTTCACCTTTTGTCGGGTCAGGCGTTGATTTGGGGTAAAGCTTTCGTTGACAGCTGGCCAGGTCGCAATTACATGATACCTTTATTCCTTCAGATGCAGCAGTGCGGTCAGTCGGCCGGTTTCAGTATATGGTTATGGGGTCATGTGTCTTTTGCTGGCTGGTCGTTGTCATGAGATTTCGGGTGTCGAACGCCGTTGTTGTCTTTGGTTGGCCGAGGATGTATCTTTATAGTCCTCAGTGAATGTCGGGTACCTCCTTATTTGAACATTTCCGATTTCCTGATCGAGAATGAACGTGAGATGGAGGATGGCGTCATCATGGCTGTGCATTAGTTGAGTTGGATGCCTGGGCGGGCTGTTGGATCGGTTTATACTCTCCACCGATGCTCGCTCTGGACTGCGAACGGCACTGTGAACCCGAGAAACGAGTTTGTCAAAGAACCGAAACTCGGAATACGTACTATATCCCATGAATTGATTCGAGAAACGGCAAACCTATGTTTCGCTGCTAAAAGCGAGCTGCATCCCGCCAACCCCGAAAAGTGCCTCCACAGAAACCGCCCAATACCCACCGGGTACTGGTGGGCTGTTTACACTGTGCTTCCACGCAGCCATCCTTCCATCCCCGTCACCATATCGAGCCTTTGCCCTACCGTCCAGACCGGTACCAGCCCTCTGAGCGTTTCCGTCCCGATAAGGTTGCTTATTATAAGGCTACCAACCTACTTTTTGGCCCGAGGGGACAGAAAACAAGAAGAGTTAAAAGAAGAGAAAAAAAATGGCGTCAGGCTCAAGCAGCAGCGGCAGACAGGCCCTAACGCACTTCCTGGCCATCCCACTAAACACCTCGCCAGCCTCGCGCGCGCAGCTCTCCAGATCCATGGCCGCGTTCCGCGCCGACGTGACGGCGCCGTCCACCGCGGGCGGGTTCGGCTTCCCCGCCGACGCGGTGAGGCCGCCGGGAACGCTGCACCTCACACTGGGCGTCATGAACCTGACTTCGCCTCAAAGCAGCGACGGCGAGGACAGGCTGGCAAAGGCTGTTGCGCTGCTGCGGTCCCTCAAGCTCAGGGAGATGCTCAACGCCGCTAGGGGTGCGGACAGCAGTGACACACAGCTGAAGGTCCGGCTGCGCGGGCTGGAGATTATGGGAGACGGCGACCCGGCAAAGGCGGCCGTCGTGTACGCGGCGCCGACGCCGGACCAGCCGCTGCGGGGCTTTTGCGAGAGTGTGAATGCGGTGTTTGTGAAAGAGGGCTTGATGCGGGATGAGGGCGGGAGGAGGCCGTTGCTGCTGCATGCTACGGTTGTGAATACGGTTTACTGCAAGAGAGGCGGAGGAGGTAGGGGAGGGAAAGGAGGAAGGGGTGGGAGGGGCAGCAGGGGCAGCAGGGGCAGCAGGGGCAGCAGGCCGACGGTGGACGCTCGCGGGGCACTAGAGAGATATACGGACTACGACTGGGCTGGTGGCGCAGAGCTGGTGCTGGACCGGCTGGCGATATACGGGTTTGGGGCGAAGAGCGTGAGGGTGGATAATGGAGGCGGGGAGGGAGTGGAGGAGGATGCGGCGTATGAGGCTGTTGTTGAGGTTGAGATATAGGGACGTATCAGGCATCATCAGGAGGTTTGTGTTTCTCATTGGAGCCTTCACACAGCCGACATCATGTTCATATTTTCAGCTTATCTAGGGAATCCTTCATCCAATGGTTCCGCCATCAGGTGAACTTTTGGCCATGATGATCAATGCCGTGAGCAGACCTGGTGGAGAAATCAGTCTTTCCGGGGGGCTTAAGTTGGGTGCCTGGTCTCGCTTAGCACAAACGTCCACTGTGCGGGTGGCCAATGCCCGCTATCCGAATGGCCCGCAGCCTCCAGTCAGCGCCCTAAAGACAGGCCAATGACGTGCGGCAAACGGCAACTGTTTTGGCGGCTGACTGAACTCCAACTGGCACTTTTGATCTTTTGCCTCGTCGGGAATGTGAGGACGCGACCACCTCGCTGGAACATAGCAACCAGACGCCATGCCGGCGGCCATAATTGATGCTGTTTGTTTCTTCCGTCGTCGACGACACTCCCCAGGCGCTTACTGAGGAGACAACATACCCCGCGTCGCAACCCGTCGTCCCCTAGCCCACCCCTCGCTACGCTTGCCAGATAAACAAAGCAAACAGAGACAGCCCGGCGCCTCTCGATGGGCGGCGACAAGCGCCGTGGAGGCTCCTCGAGCCATGTCCTCCGCACCACCCCGACGGCGACAGCAAAAAACCCGCCGGCTGCCCCCGCCTCCTGGGCGTCCTCGACCTCGTCCGCCTCGACCCCTCCGGTCGACTGCAACGGCGGTTCCGTCATAGCCACCCCGCCACGCGCAGCCCTCTCGAGCGGCAACGGCAGCGGCGGCGGCAGCACCAGCAGAGCGAGCGCCGCCGATGATGGCGCCGGTACCGGCGGCGGCGCCCCTGTCACCGCCCCACCCGCCCGGACAGGAACGCCGACTCGTCGTCCGAACACGCCACACGCGGCGCATAGAGAAGGCAGCAGGCCACGTGGCCGCGTGAACCAGGACATTTCAGGCGATCGGCACCGCCGTAACGGCAGCAACAGCAGCCCAGCAGCAGCACCACGATCGGGGTCCCCGCTCGAGGACAACGCGGCAGCGGCGCAGCAACAGAAGCAGGAGCAGGCGGATGCAGAGCCGGAAACAACATCGTCGCTCAAGCAGCAAATCCTAGATCTGGAGCGCGAGCTCGACGCCAACCGGGCCGAGCTTCGACGCCTGTCGCAGAACGAGTCCGAGGCCGCCAGCTTCTGGCAGGCCAAGCACAGCCAGCTCAACCAGCATTTCTTGCGGGTCGACGCCGAGCTGCGCGCCGCCCATGCCGAGCTCGACGACCTGCACCGCGACTGGGACGCCTCGCGCCGCGACCTGGCCGCGCGCGAGAGGGAGGTGGCCGACCTGAAGGGACAGGTCCGCGGGCTTAAGGACTGGCTCGCCACCAGCACCAGGGCCGCGGGCGTGGCGCCCGCCGACGACGTGTTTGCCGACGGCTTCTCGCGCCTGTTCAATGGGCTGCAGAACTGGCTTGTTGGGAATTTTAGGAGGGTCAAGTTGGGTATGTGGTTGGTCTTGTTGTCTATGTGAAAAAGCGGTGGCCGCTGACACTTACCTACCTACTGCCACGGTAGACCTCTCACACGCAGACGAGGCCACGCTCGAGGAGCTGGCGGCCTTGGTGCCTACGTATGCGGAGCTCATCAGCACGTCCAAGCTACAGATGCTGCAGTCGCTCGTGTCCATGATACTGGTCGAGATGGTTTTTGACAGCTACTTTGTCGGCTTGTCCGAGCATCAAGCCCTGCAGCTTGCGCAGGCCGAGTCGCTGGTGGCATCACTCGGTAAGGGACACATTCAGACCCGGTCCCACGGCTCGTGGTTTGGCTTGGCTGACGCCCATGGACAACAAAAAAGTGACTGGCCCGGAGCCCCTGAACCAATGGAGGTCCACAACCCTCACGCTCCTGAATAAGGAGGCAGCACACAAGATGCACGACGAGACGTCACGGCTCGCAGATAGCGTCGTGGGACGGATAAATCGCCTCTTGGGCGCGCTGTCGCCCGACTATCATCACGTGGCCGCCGACGGCAGTAGCAGCAGCGGCGGCGGCAGCGGCGCACCCGCCACCACCAACACCCCGTCCCGCTCATCAACCCCTGGACCAACCGCCGCAGCGGCCACCTCCGAGGCGTCGCTGAGACAGCTGATCACGTCGTCGATCGAGCTCGCGCGGCTGCTCGCGGTGCAGCGGGCGTCGTTCCGCGTCTTTATGCCCGAGGTGCCACCACCGTCGCCGCCTGCTGATAACGCGGGAGGCCCAGAAGATGGCGACACTCGGCCGCCGCCGCACGCCGCCGCCGCCGTTACCTTCGACCCGGCCCGCATGGAGGACGTGGGCGGGCTAGACGAGGAGGCGCTGACGGGGGCGGTCGTGCGCTGTGCCACGTTCCCCGGCATCGTCAAGCGGGGTGACGAGGCGGGCGGGCACATGCAGCAGTACGAGAACGTTATTGCCAAGGCGAGGGTGCTGTGCAACCCTGGGTGATTTGGAGCTGATGTATTTTTGCTAGCGGCGCACGTCGGATGGCATTGGGGTGATATTTTTTTCTGCTATTACGATTTGTCATGAAGATATTGGTTGGTTGAGCATCGTTTGGGTTTTTCTTTGTAGGCGCTGCTGCCGGTCTTGGGTCTTGCATATTTGGTCTGCTAAGATATTAGTGAGAGGACTAGAAGGAGCGAGTATTCTACTGGGTGTTTTCCCGTCCGTTTTCTCATGAGGTCGACGCTGACGTACCACGAAACCCTGCCGCGCATCAAAGTAGCTCTCTTGAACCTCGCATGTACCATCCAAATATCGTATCACACAACACGCACCCCCTTTTCCCCGCCCGCCCGCCCGCCCAACCACCCACCCCCACGCCGGTTACGTTGTCCAACATCCACGTCGTACGTGTCGGAATTCCCGATGGGCAGCGCAGGCATGCATATGAGAGATAAAAACACACAAAAACTAATGATGCGGGCCCCGGAAACAGACAGAAAGAAGCAGAAGAGGGCCTGGTGACCGCCCCCGCCAAGCGATCGACCTAAGTCTTTTTTTTTTTCCTTTTACCCGACGCATACGCGAACACATATCCGTTTTTTTTTCCGCCTTTCGAAGCCCCATCCGCCGGATTCGCAGCGTCAAAGTGTCGGCCGGGTTGGGGGATCGTCGTGTATATAGTATGTGGGTGGGAGGGTGTGTGTCGGGCGGCTGATCGGCTGGGCAGGCCGGCCATGCGAGAAAAAAGAAATTATGTTATAAAAAAAAAAAAAAAAAAAAAGGGTGGGTGGTGCGGCATCCGTCGTGCGCACTTGCGACGGTCGGAGTTCTGCAGAGCATACGTGCGAGTTGCGTGCTGGTCGGCCCTTGGCGTCTCCGCTTCCTTCACACACCCCTCTCCGGGGGTCTTGTTCTGCTCTGGGCCGGGGGTGGGTGTGAGTGAGCAGAGCCGCATCGCTCGGGGGGTTTTCGGCTCCCCGCCTTGCTTTGGTACTTTTTTGGTCGTGACTAGGAGACTTGTGCTGTTTTGCGCTGTGCGCCGTAGGGTGTGTTTGGGGGCTGTAGCTGACTGGACTTTGGTAGGGTTTTCCCTGGATGGCAGCTTGAATTCTAAATCGACGACGTCTGGGCAGTCTCACTGCTACGATCGACCAAACACGCTCTGTACCAGCCTCAGTGTAAGCTCCGATCGCGAACGCTGAATCCAGAAACCGAGAGCCCGCACAGAGGAAGGCGAGGCACACGCTGGTGATGAATCAGGGCTCTAGCACGAATAGAACTTTGTTGGGATCGCCAAAGTGTGTGCGCAATAATGAAGTTGTTGAATTATTCCTCTCCATACATACATGTTCATATCCAAGGCAAAAGCCACTACTATCCACTGCAAGGAGACAATAACAACAACAACGAAAAAAAAAAAAAAAAAAAAAAAAAAAGCCAACCGACTAAATCCAGGGGAAAATGGGAAGGGGATCGGAACAAACAACAGGAGGTGATAGGAACCAAAACGTCTACGGGACCTTCGACGCAAATCTATCCAAAGTGAGGCGCATTCTTGGTCCAGGTCGTCTGATACGCAGCTGGCGGCAAAAAGTACAGCGACCTGAAGCTCTCGACCAACAGAAAGAGGCGCGCAATCACGTAGACGGGGATCGACAGTAGAGTAATTCCCCAATGTATATTGGTAAACGTCGTGTCCCTGGTGGGCGCAAAAAAAGCATCCGCCCAAAGCCCCAACGCGTCAACGACAGGCGTGGCCACGGTAACCAGCGCCGAGGCGCGCCATAGCGCGCGTTCGGTAAGCGTGGGAAAGGCGAAATCCCAAGCGGCGAGGTGGACGCCTCCGAACAGCAAGCCGCCGGCGCCGACGAGGGTGTAGAAGTACGGGCGATGCAATCCCTGGGACGACCAGGACTGGACCACGCCGTTCCGGATGGCCGGGCCATTGGTCGCAATATCCCTCCAGAACCCGTGGCTCATCTTGTTCAAGTGGCTGGTAAACTCGTTTCCGGTGGGCAGACGAGTAGCGACCAGCCGCACGGGTACGGCCGGGTCCTGGACGCTGGACAACTGCAGCAGGTAGATGACGAGCGAGGACGCGACAAAAGCGACGGTCGAGATCTCGAGCGTGGTGACGGGCAGCCCCCGCGCGGCGCGGGCCAGCAGCTGCGTGCCCATCCAGCAGACCTGGATGATGGCGATGAGCTTGACGACGGCGTCGCCCTTGTTGCGGTCATCGAGCTCCTCGGGCTCGAGCCGGGGCAGCTTGGCGATGATTCCCCTTTTTCGGAAAAACCGCAGCTGTCGCGCTTCGACGATCCACGTGTCGACGAGGCAGCTGAGGCGGCTGTCGGCGACGTAGTCGAGTTCCAGCGGCTCGATGCGGACGGCCTCCTCCTCCAGGAGCTTGCGAACGCCCTCAGATGTGGCTCCGGGCAAGGGTCCATAGCGTCTTATAGCCCGCTCCCTGCGCCTGACGTACTTCTTGCGCCGGCTGTTGAAGTGTGGGGTTCGAGCATCGTCCTTAAGCTCGACAACCTGTGTTTTTGCTTCTTCTTCTTCTGTGCGGCGGCCCCCCCTCTCCATGAGCTCGATGGCGGCTCCGTCAGCTCCATCAGCTCCATCAACTCCTGGTCCTGCATCACCGGCAGAGCCTCCTCCTCCTCCTCCTCCTCCTCCTCCTCCTCCAACATCTGCAGAGCCCCGTAGCTCGGGCGGGAAATACAGGAGGAAACCGCCCTGGTTGGCGAACCGCGTGTGCGTCACGGACCACGGTACTTGGTCCTGCTCGGCCAACGCTCGCATCTTGGGTGTGTATCTCCAGGCGGCCAGGAAGTCGACAGAGACGTAGCCCAGGAGGAGCTCGGGGGCGAGAATGGTTATGACCATCCATTTCAGCTTCCTGCAGAAGAGCGCGAATCTCCACCTGGCCCTCTGCCGCCGGTCTTGGGGTCTGTGCTGTGGCGGTACTTTGAGATGCAGGATGGACCAGGTGCAGAGAAAAATGATCGAGACGCACGACCACACGATCTCCATGGTGCCGCGGATCGGCGGCGTCTGTACAAAGCCCAGAGAGGCCGTCGGGAAAGTGCAGTTGGGGGTGAAGTTTATCATGTTGGAAGAGTTCGCAGATCTTCTCTGGTCACCACGGGAGCTTTTCAGCACAGAGAAATGAGAGAAAACGACGGAGACCTAAAATCTTGGATTCGGAGCGCTTCATATCCAGCCTGACCACATGGCGCTATACTCGTTTTATTCTCGACACATACAAGCTGGGCGGCCTCACGCGCGCTCCCAGCCCCCATCGGACGTCCTCCTTGAGGTTCAGCCATGGTATTGGGAAGATATGGGCGAATGAAAAGTGCGCGCCAAGCAGGTGGCTGAGCAGGAGGCGCCGTTGCTTCAATGGGATTGGGGGGGCGCAAACAGCAAAACTCGAGTTTCTCCGAGGCCATTTTGTGAGAAGTGAGAAGGGACGCCGAACGTGCAGTTTTCTAACATGGTTAGGCCAGCCATAGAGGAAGGAGGTGTAAAATTGTTTGAGAATAGCAGGCAATGAAAGAAAAGAATGACCAACCTATTCAGGAGTTTTGACCAGCAGTCGAGCAGGAGCCTTTGGTACGAATAATCGAAAAACCTGGGTGGAGAAGCGTCACATGTGTCATCACGTGATGCAACCCAGGATTGTCAGGCCATTCTCCACTGATTTGGAAGATCATGCATCATGAGTTATCCCGATTTACGTTACTCTTCCGTGATCTTTCCTTTGATGCACACACGTCGCACCCGCGGCAACCACCCGCGAATTGCCGCCAGGTGTAACCAAATGTACCGCCAAAGTACCCCGAATGTCAAGCTCCGTGCCGGCCAATTTGCACAACACGCTCGCCAAGGACGCGTGCGTGTAGCCCCAAGGTTTTATGTGCTGCCACAACTGCTTCTGTCATGGGAACGGTACCCGTCGAGTTCTCTTGGGTCGCGCTTCTGCATGTTATGCAATGCGCGCCCTCATGCAGTGGCAGGGGTCACTCGACCGCTCTTCGCGGCGCCGTCCTCCTCCCTACCCCATTGTTTTACACCTGTGTCTACGTACGCACGAGAGACACGATGCATGCTGCTGTCTACGTGGGTCTCGATTTTACCCTTTGTGCTGCAGTCATCTTCCCGGCCGTCTCTTTTAGCGTTTTTAGCTTTCTGCTCCCCCCACCTCGTCCACCCGACCACCCAAAACGCAATCGCTCCGCATTTGGGCCGCCCCGGTGGGTTTTCGTTCTAAAACGAACGCACGGAAGATCGGGAATGGCGGAGACGGGAGAGGGACCACGTCGATATGGCAGCCCGGACAGAACAGTCGGCGCGCGCGAGACTGCTAGCAGATGCGTGTCTATATAGAGTCCGAGAATGCCCACTCGAGCCACCCTCCCAGAGATGTAAGATGGCGCGAGATATGAGGGTTTTTGGTTCCATGCTTGCTTCGTGCAGTGAAACCCATCTCCCAAAGGCGCCAATATAATCCCAACGAGTTGCATCCTGCCACTTGGACAGCGGAATCTGCAGGCCGCATCGCAACCCCACTTTCTGCGCGCCCAACGAGACACGAGCGAGCCGAGCAGTTGCCAGCCGTGGGAGGAGATGAGCAAAGAGGGTGGCCGCAGAAGCAGAAGAAACAAAAAAGAGCCCGAACCCTTCTTCCTCTTGTCTCCATCTTCTCCCCAGCTCACCAAGGGGATTTTGACCCTCCCCCAATGACTGGTAAGCCGCCAGAGCGGAGAAAGCAGCAGTAGCATCCGCACGACGTCAAAAGGAGGGGGGTGCACGCGAGTAAATACCGCAGACCCTCATCGCAGCCCTTGTAGATCAGCAGCATCCGCTCCAGCCGCGGGACGGCAGCCGGCCGGCCGGTAGCAGGAGCAGCTATACCCGGTCTTTGGCAACCGACGACAGCGCCTCGACCTCGACCACCACCGCCATGACGGCCGTATTCGACCGAAGCAGTTCCGTGTACTCGTTCGACACGGTGTACACTGCGACGTCGACGATCGAAGAAGAACAAGAAGGGCCCCTGGTCTGCGAGTTCCGCGACCTGCTGGGCTGCGCGTGGTCGTTTGGGGCGCACGAGATCGACAGCTGGGTCGCGCACGTGGCCGGCCACCTGGGAGGGCGGTTCCCCGCCAAGTCGCTGTGCTGGTTCTGCGACGACGGCGTCTTCGACAGCGGCGAAAAGACCAGCAGCAGCACCCGGAGCAGCAAGCGCCGGCTTCAGTTCGAGCGACGACTGCGACACGTGGCCCACCACGTCGTCGGGTACCCCCGCGACGGCTACGGCGGCTACGCCGCGTACACGTACACGCACATGCGGCCCGACTTTTACGTCATCAGACACCTGCACCACCACGGCATCATCGACGGCGCCACCTATGAGCAGTGCATGCAGTACACGGAGCTGCCCGAGTCGCTGAGGCGCATGAGGCAAGCCGGCGCCGACAAGCCCGGCGCGTCGTTGCGTGTGGGCGGCGGCGTGCGCAGCAAGACTGACAGAGGGGTGGTGGTGTTTGACCAGGCGAGAGAGGATCGGCTGCGGAGGAAGGAGGAGAAGAAGAAGATCAAGAAGTGAAAAAATGAAATGAAAACAGCAGAAGTTGATGGATGGTGGTCGAGATTGAGTTGGTTTTGGTTTTTTTTTTTTCGCCCCCGGCTGGCTGCCTGGAAGGAACACCCGACCAAACAACAACACCCGCAACAGGCAGCAGCGGTCCACTTTTATTCCACGGTCAACACCCAGCCCACGCCAATGATATCCCAGGATGCCCTCCTCTATGAACATCTCTTTTTACTCTAACGAAGTCTGGTTTGGATAGGCTCAAATGGTGTCTCCTATCCTTTTTTTTTCTCTGACGGAACATGGTTTGGATAGGCTCGAATCACCCCTCCTTGTATCCCGTTTTCCTCGAAGCCGGCCTGGATACGTTCAAACCATCTGGCCAGTATGCCCTCACTCCACTTCCCAATTATGTCTCTTTCATCTCCTATCGTTTTATACCCCAAAATGCGTAACGAGATAGGGGCAGCGATAGGCTCACGATGGACCAACAGGTGGTCCTCCAATATGACTGTATATCATTGTAACCCAATCCAATAGTTATTTGTGTTATTAAGGGTGTTGTCATGCTTGGCTCCGTGTATACATACAAGCCGATGAAGCTCCAACGTCGCTGGTGAATATGTACCATCATAAACGACGAATGTCCAAAAAAGTAGACCATGAAACTTGATCAAACAGCGCCTGGACCCAGTTACTCAAAAGTCACATATCCAAGGTCCACGCAACCGGACAACTCCTAGATAAAAAATCAGTGAAACTCCGCCTCGACCCGTCCATACCTCACCCCATCCACCTTGAGCTCGAACCCCAACCCGGCGCTGTCGACAATCATCTCGAGCGTGAAGTCGAGGTTGTCAAACTCGACGCCCCGCGTAGTCGTCAGGCGCGTAAACAGGCTGCGCGGCACGGCGTTGAGGTCAGTGGTCAGCGTGCACGTGTGTATCAGGTCGCGCGTGTAGGCGGCCGGCGGCTCGTCGGCCTCGCACGCGATCAGGTCGTCCGTCACCACCAGCGACTGGCCCGGCCGGAAGTTGCGCGTGTAGTGGAAGGCGATGGGCGAGAGCGGTGAGATGGCCTCTCCCTGTGTACAAGCAGACAAAGATCAGTTGGTATGCCTCATATAGTGAGAGTGAGTGAGTGAGACAAAGGCACCAAAAAAAAAAAAAAAGAAAAGAAAAACCCCACCTTGCTAATATGCCACTGCATCCGGTCCGACACCATCCACCGCTCCCACAGCGGCGACCAGTACCGCTCATTGACAGAGTGCTTGTCCTCGTCGTACACGGTGGCGTACGACGTGCCGTAGTGGTACCGCGCCTTGCGCGAAATGACCATGTTGCCCTCGAGCCCGCGCAGCACCGCGCCCCGGACGACGGCCGTCCAGGCGTAGAGCGGCTGCATCACCTCGATGGAGGCGTTGTCGTCGCCGCCCTGGCTCGACGATCCCGCGTGCGTCGGCCGCTCGCTGTAGGGCGGAGGGGCTGCGCTCGTGAAGTGCGCCTTCAGCCGCCGGTACAGGTAGTCGCTCTGCCCGAAGCCGCCCACCAGGATGATGCCCGACACGACGCCGCCCTTTGCCCGCAGGCCGTCGACCTGGCCCTGCACCAGGTCGCAGACCTGCTTGACCACGGGCTCGAAGATGTCTTTTACCTGCGCCGTCGTCAGGATCATGAAGCCCGAGTCTATGCCGGCCTCTTCGTCGTCGGGCAGGCCGGGGAAGCTTTTTTTTCACTCTTGGTCAGTAAAAAAGTCAAGCACGACTTCAAGGTCTTCCAGAAACACAAAACTCACGGCACGTTGAACTCGTCCGACTCCTCGCTGAAATTCCTCTTGACGTAATCCTCAAAGTACCGCAGCCCCATCTGCCACGTCTTGCTCTTCTTGACCTTCATCTCGTCGAACCTGCTGGCGCCCAGCCGGCCCCTGACGTGCTCCTCGAACCTGTAGTTCAAAAACGCACTTCCGCAGAGCCCGCCCGTGCCCACGGCCGACTCCTCGACGCGTAGCGGCTTGAGCGATATGATCTTGTACGCGATCAGGTCCACCGTGCCGCCGCCGCCGTCGCACACGATGAAGTTGTCGCCGGCGTTGAGGTGGTTCGGCTGGATGGCCTTGAGCGTGTAAACGGCCGCGGCCTCGGGCTCGCTGATCATGGAGATGGTGGCGCGCGCTCCCATCCCTGCGCGCTCGGCCGCCTGCAGCGTCGTGTTCTTGGCCGCGTCGGACCATACGGCCGGGCAGGTGAGGACGTAGTCGACCTTGGTCGATGCCATGAAGCTCTCGCCGTAGCGGCGCGTGAGCGTGTCCATGGTGTGGCGGTGGACCTGGGTCAGGTAGTCCGAGACGGCGTCGACGACCGTCTTGTTGTAGCGGCGCAGCTGCGTCGCCGTCTCGAGCTGGCTGACGTAGAAGGGCAGCTTCTGCGACCGGTCCAGGAACAACTTGATGCACCGCAGCCGCGACTCCTCGGGCCGGAACTGGAACCCCCACTTGACCGTCGGCTCCGTGCCCACGGGCGCGTCGGGCGGCACGTCGTACGAGATCTCTGTCGGTACCTTGTCTGACGTGATGCCGTTGCCGCCCGGCCACGTCTTGATGATCTCGATGTCGTCCGGCGTCGACGTGTACACGGCGGCGACGCTGTGGGTTGTGAGTGGTTAGCGGGACTTGGGCGTTTCTTTGCCAGCAGCTCATCAGAATCAGGGGTGCTCACCCAGAGAATGTAGTTCCAAAGTCGACGCCGACAATCAAGCGGTCGGCGATGGGAGCAAAGTCCCTTGCGGGCCCGGGGGTGGTGGCCGACGAAGGCGGAGTGCTCTGGCCCGACATGGTATCCTGGTTTCTCGTCGAGCTCGATGTGGACGTGGACGAGACCGACCGGATGGGCAGGTTGTAGGTAGCCATGGTGTTTGACTGGCGTTTAGCTCGTGGTGAGTGGTGGTGTTTTTCCTTGCTTGCAGTATCTCCGGTCCGGCGACAACGAGGCCGGAGGACGGAGTAGTACAATCCCTTGGACCGGCGCTACCTAGGTACGGAGGTAGCTGGCCCACGCAAGGAAATCAGGGGGGAAAAGCCCCGCTCAGCAGAAAAAAAGCAGCGCACAAACGCCGTCCGGATGGATGCCGTGCTTGATCACAACATGCGCCAAACAGCAAACTCAACCGCAAGCGCAGCGCCCGATTGAGTCCGGCGCCCTGCTCCGTAAAATGGAGCCCCAGGCGTGGGGAGCCGCCGACAAGGGAGTCGGGGTTGCCCAATGGAGACGAGGCGAAAAGAGACCAAACCCCAGCGAAGCAGAGCTTGGCCGGGCTGATGACGAGAGCGACAGGAAGACGCGACAGTTGTCCTCGCCGACAGCGGACTTCAACTCACGCCAGGCCCAGGGCTTTGGGTGGTGAGGGGCAAACGGCGTGAGTGCGTGACAGAGAGAGAGAGGCGCCGTGCGTGTATGGCAGCAGCAGCAGCAGCCAACAAAGCCGTCGTCTAATGGCTGCGCGTGGGGCGTGAGCCGGAAAAAAAAAGGGCGGTGTTGGTGCAGACGCCAGTCTTCTCGATCGGGATCAGCTTGGTTGGGTCGGCTCAGCCCTGGAAGAATCTGACAAGCTGATGGCTTGACGTCTGGTTCTCTGGTGTTCTGCCGTCTTATTTTATTTTTTTTCGTGCTCGGCTCTCTCTGTGGAATCCCCCGCCCGCTCAAGCCAATTTCTCCTCCGCAGCCCGCAGGAATGCAAACAAAACAACCTCGTAATTCGACAGGCGATGTCCTGGATCAAAACGTAGTCAATGGGCAGAGGAGAAGAATCAAAAAAGAATGTCTGCCTAAGGTAAATACCTATTGTTCTGCGTAGTCCGGATGACGACGCTTGAGAGGCACCCACCCATCGCATCTTCCTCGGAGTTCCTTCGTACCCTTGCTGTTCCCTCGAACCACCCCAAAGCGGCAGGAGGGGCACCTCCTCACATCGAGTGTTGGCGCCAGGCAGCAGCAGTATTCTGCACCCTGTCCCAGCATCGCTGCGTCGCTGAATTTGCACCGCCTCCACGTCGTCTGTTCACTGCCCATGAGGCATCGGGGTTTCGTGTGTACATACATAGGCCCAGCCCAATCTGTTCTTGATCCAATTGCTTGCGGGTTCCATCAGTTATCTTCTCAACGTCATCATCTCTGCCGGGACATGCAGGGGTGCGGCGCCCGCCAGTCCAAAAGGGACAAGGCCAAGCTCATCCATGCATTGTTTATGTCTCACAAACACGCGTGTGCAGAAACGTGGATGGCAGGCGTCGGCGGGAGATCGCCACCAACGCACGTGCCACATATAGAAACTCATGGCTCACAGGGCGGCGTCGTGGAGAAAAGGCGCCCATTCATCCGCTCAAGTGCCGTTAAAGGAGCGGATTGCGGGGATGGGGAGAGGATCCCTAAGATTGCACTTGCGGGTTGCAGCTGAGCGGCACCCAAGGCGATGCAGCTGCGCCCCGAGTTGGATAGCTTCGCCTCAATGCACAGTCGGATACATGCATCGGATAGAGAAGAAGTCGGATCAGGCTCTAGAAGTTAGGAGCATCACATCAAAGCATAGTTAGGGCACAGCAGCATCGCATATTCTCGCATTGACTTCCAATTACCATCCCCTAGCACTCACCCCCAAAACCCAGCCGAACCGGCCGTCCCCTTGGGGTGTCGGTGCTCGAAACCTAGTGGTTCTTGCACAAAAGATCCACCATCATACTAGATACCCCTTCATACACAACGGCAAAGGGTGCGGCGCGGAAAAGATAATGATGACAAAGGAGAGAAAGAAACTGGAGATGACGAAACGGAAAAACAAAGAAAAGATTCTGGGAGGACGACCTCCCTTGATGAGATAGCATTTCCTAAACCGCCCTGTCAGATGCTAGTGCTGGACAAAAGGAAGAAAACAAGAACCAACAAGCAGAAAACTGCAACGCAATGAACAGTGAGTGTCTAGATAGCAGAGATATATAGAAGGAAAATAAAAAAAAGGAGAAATGAAGAGGCTGGGAACAAGGCGGGGCACCAGGATACCATACCAACCCTACAAACGCGCAGCAATAACAACAGACATCAGACCATGCGCTTGAAAGCGGATATGGAGTAAATAAAGTCCGAGTTGAGATCAAAAAAAGGTATGATCGGGCAAAAGAGAAGAGTGATCTATCCAGCAGGGACACCACACCAACACCCCACGTCCATGTCCCGCAACGCCCGCCGCTTATGGCCAGGTTTGCCTGCTATATGTAGATATTGACATGAGATATAATGTGAAGAGAGAGAGAGAAGAGATCTGACAAATGAAACAAAAATGGCTTCAAGTGAAAAAGAACAGTGCATATATCCGAGGGAGATACAATGCCCTGGTATCTGGCCTCCGATTTCTTATTTTCGAAAAGGGGGGAGGAGGTGGCCAGCCGTGCAATCTATATGGGGGTATTTTTCTTTTCAACGGAAAGCGAAAGACAACAACAAACGAAAAAAAAAGAACTGGTAGACAGTGGCAGGAAGTATAGATGAAGAAACACCGAGATGGAAAAAAAAAGAAATAAGAACAAGGCCTCTTTGGATCGTCCCAGGGTTCGATGGGGGAAAGGAAAAAAAAGGAAAAAAAGAACCTCCTCAAAAAAGCCTCGTCAGCGCATTGCAATGACGCGGCATTCTCCCTGTTGTTCGCTTGGTAAAACGACGCGCTCAGTATCAGACCAAGAAAGACTAAGTCACCATGCGAATGGGTCAGCAGTGGACACCGGTCCCTATCACGAAGGGAGAAGAAAAAAAAAAAAGTGAAAATTTGTGGCAAGTGCCAACAGGGTGGAAGACAAAAAGGTTGTCGGGCGAAGAAGAACAGAAAAGAACTCTCCACGACAACAGATGAAAGGGACGAATGAATGCAATTGTCCAGGCCACCCATATAGAGACGCAAAGAAACAAGCGTGCTTCAACGCCGAAACACCATCCCATGATGTGTGAAAAAATAGGAACCTCTTTAGTCAAACGGGAAAAAGTAATGTCACGCCAGTGTCGATGAGTATGATGTTGTGTGGTTGATAAATAACAATGGTGCTGTTTTTAGACAAGGACGGACGGGCAACAAGCAATTGTTAGCGTTCCTCTAGAACCGATTGCTCGCTGCCCAAATGCTGGCAGAGGCTGACGCAGCCCACTCGCTCTCCTCGTACGGCGGCGTCGGCCACTTGTGTTCGGCCGTCGTCTTCTTGTTAAGGTTCAGCGGCTTGGGGGTTACGGCCTCGTGTCCGTCTCCGAATAGGACCGAGTTGCCGTTAGCGGACGGCGATGGGGTTGGGTACGGGTTCGTGGTTGAAACGGCCATGGTGCTGGCCGACCGCCCTAGAGGCTTCGGGTCTTTATCGAGACGGTTCATAGCCTTGTGTGTCGAGTTCAGCACCTCGTCTAGGAGCTCGTCCTCCTCGTCTGGTGCGTCGTACTGGTGAACGCCTTGGACAGCCTGCGCCCTCCTCGTTCGGCTCGACACGGGTCCGCCGGCGACGGTGCGGTTGGTCGCGATGAGGTTGTCGACGGACCTCGGCTGGTGGTGGGGAAGGGAGTGGTGCCTCTTCAGGGTGCTCGTACTTGCGTTCAGGTTGTGAATAGGGACTGCGGGCGGGAGCAGAGCCTCGGAGGCGTGATGGGCCTCGTACACGCCATCCTTGGCGATGGGAGCCGGCTGATCGATGACCATGGAGGAACGATTGCTGCTCCATGGCCCACATCCAGCCTGGGCCTCGACGTCGTCTGAACTGGGCGACATTGGAGTCTGATGCCTTCCCGAGAAGCGGCGGGCCCTCTTGCGCAAGTGCGAGAAAAAGCTCTCCTTGTGGGCGCTAGGGGGCGACGAAACCCCACCGTTCCCGTTGAGCGCCCTTTCGGCCTGCTGCCTGTGAATTTCGGCGTAGTTGTTCGTGCTTGACGCTACCGACAGCTGACGACCAATCTTCTTGGAAACCTTCTCGCTGCCACGCTGAATGGCTCCGTTGGCATACGAATCGTTGTACGAGGGGGTCTTGGCCTGCGCCGTGACGGTGTCGGAAAGAGGCGAGATGGGCTTGATCGACGGAAGAATGGGCATCGGTGCGACATTGGACGGGCCGTTGCTCCATGTTGTCCTCTTGGATGCGGTGGACTTGGCCTTCGGGTTCGAGGTCTCGGACACGGTGTGGACGGGGGGCGATGGTCTCGGTGAGACATCTTTGGCAACGGGCGGCGGGGGGGCGCTTTCGTTGCTATCGGTCCGACCGATGAGCGATTTCCTAAACCATGATGGCTTCGATGATGTCGGGGTGGATGAGGCCGAGTCCTTGGACCCGGAGCGAAGATCCGAATGCTTGCGGCCCAGTATCCTAGAGGCCGACGACTTGGGCCTGAGTGGATCGACAGCGTCATTGAAGTACTCGTGGGCCAAAGCCTGCGTCGATGTTGGCCTGGCCTTGGGATCCCACATGAGACACCAAGTGACGAACTGGCTCAGCGAGGCAGGCCATTGAGGCGACTGCAGGATCGTGTCCATGGCGTGGGGTGCCATCTTGGGGAACGAGAAACCGAGCTTTCCAGCCAACCGCGTCCCTTCCCTCCAGTCACCACCACCTACCCTGGCACCAGATTTGTTGTACCAATTCCCCGGGCTGCCCATGATCTCGCACACCCTCCAGACCTGATCGACTTCGTTGCCGCCCGGAAACAGCGGCTTCAGCGTAGCCACCTCAACGGCCATGGCACCCACGGCCCAAATATCAACGGGGGCCGAGTACTCGCCGGCCCGCAGGAGCACCTCGGGTGCTCTGTACCATCTTGTCGAAACGTAGGTAGTGTACGGAAGCTTCGAGTGTGTTTCCCTGGCAAGACCAAAATCGGCAATCTTGACCGTGTATGCCTGCGTGGAGGCGCTGTTGACCAGGGAGGAGTATCGCCTGAACGAGGTGGTGGATTCCTGGTGGCCGTTTGTCGACACCAGAATGTTCTCGGGCTTGATGTCGCGGTGGAAAAAGCTGTGGGCGTGGATGTGCTCCAGGCCCTGCATGATCTGGAAGAGGATGCTCTTGACGCTAGAGTTGTCCAGGCACTTGTGTTCCCTAGCCTTCATCAGTTGGTAGAGGTTTCCCTCCATGTACTCCATCGCGATATGCAGCTTCTTGCTGAAAGGGTCCAGGAAGATGTCGAGGGCTGGGACGAGATGGGCGTGGGCGGGTAGGGTCCTCAGGAAAACGACTTCGCGGAGCTCCAGGCACGGGGTAAAAGACTCGAACGTCTTCTTCATCGTCTTGATGGCAACCTAAGCGAGCAAACGTTGTGCGTGTCAGCCGCCGCCGCCGCCGCCTCTGTGCCAGTTTCGTGGCACAACAGCTGCTTCGGAGTTCTTGGTGTAGACAAAGTAGACTTACCACAGTGCCTCTTCGGGCAACGCTGGCTCCTGCTGTGCGGACGCGGGCGAGAGCCACGCTTCCAAAGCTTCCGTCTCCAATCTCCTTCAGGACCTCAAACCTATCCTCGAGGGCCAGCATGTTTGCTGGGGGATGGGTCGAGGACGACCGGTGGCCGTGATCGTGTGCAACCGTCATTTCTTCGGTGTGGGTGACGGCGCTGCGGCAGCTTGTCGACGCTCCCTCCTTTTCTTGCTCTGCAACCAACAGAGGCTCCGTCCTTCGGCAGCTGGTCAGCGTGGCAGTCCTTGGAGGGAGCCGCGCCAACACAAACTGACCTGGGCCCTTGGGTGGGAAGAAGCTCTTGTCGAAAGAGCTTGCAGCGGTTACGGGGGCATTCAGGTGGACTGGCTGGTGCAGGACCACGGCAGGATTAGGGCGCTAAAAAAAAACGCGGTGAGAAAGAGGGAGCGGTGCCAAACAGGGCGGCAGGAGGGTATCAACCGTAGAAGAGGGAGGTCGGAGGGAAAAGAATGACTTCTAGTCAAGGTATCCAGCGGCGTGTGTATGTGGCTTGGATTTCCTGAAAAGGGGGACAAAAATGAACGACTGGAGACGACGGGGCGATCAAAAGAGAGAGGGAGAATGGACCAGAGCACCCCCGGGAAAGCTCCTGACGATTTTTGGGTATGATTAAAAAAAAAGGGTTGCAGGGCCAGGGGACCAGGGGTGCAGGTCCAGGGAGCCGGGCGGCGGGTCCCGTCAATCAGTTCTGCTTCGTTCGGGAATTGACACAGAGGAGTCGAGCTTGGGCCCAGCCGATTCCAACGCTGGGCGGGCGAAGTTCCTTTTCCTTTTTTTTTTTTTNGGGGGTTTTTTTTTTTTTTTTTTTTTTTTTTTTTTTTTTTTTTTTTCTTCCTTTTCCTGCTACTTCTGCTGTTGCGGCGGACGCAAACGAAGGCGGCCACAACAACGAAAACGACAGTGAGCGTCGAGCCGCGATGGATATTCACCCTGCAGCCTGCAACGGGCTCGCTCGCGCGATTGGGGCCTGGCGGAAATCAAAACGGTGCTGTGCGACGTGTTTGAATGCCGCACGGGCGGACAAGGAGAGAGAGTGCGTGCCTCCAGTGGCTGGCAGGCTGGCTGCTGGCCCGCTGTTGGCTGTAGCGGGCTCCAGGACAAAAGACTGGGGGGAGGGCAAGGGATCGCACGAGGTTCCCGTCGCGTTAAAGCGTGGGCTTCTCCGTTGTGCTAGCACAGGTGTGTTCGCAGCAGTGGGCCGGCTGCTTTGTTCTGCGCGGTGCTTGCTGTGAGGTGTGCTGTCCAGAGTGGGCTCGTTGGAGGGGGCGTGTGCCTGGCTCGGCTGGGCGCACGCTGTCTGTGTCTGTGTCTGTGTGCGCCAATTGATGTCTCTGGTCGCCTGGCCTGCACCACGCCTCATAGAGATGCAGCAGCATTCGACAAGCAGCGGTACGCGCAGCACAAGCACAGACCGAGGTGCTAATGCCTTAAGCGGGTCTTCTGGGTCCAGGGGCCCCTGGGGGTTGGCAGTCGCTTTGGAAAAGAAAATACGGGCGTCGGGCTAGCAGACAATGTCTGCATGGAATTGAAGACACCAAAAAAGGAGAGGACAGGAAACGCCGCTCGCAGGGAGGGGTCGGAAAACCCGAAACTGGGCAGGTTACCGTCCAAATTCGCAGGCAGATCGTCAGAGACGGATTAGGGCCGAGTGGTTCAATTGGGCTGGCGTCGGCGGGCTTGGGACCGCGAATCCGCCGGGAGTCGTTGTGCGTTGAGGCAAGCATGAAAGTGCTCGACTGGGGTGGGTGGGGCTGAGAGGACGGATGTCGATAGGGGTGCCGGGGAGTTCCCCCAATCTCGCTAAGAGCGCTGCCGGGGGTGTCAGTTTCTGCGCCAGGACGAACCGGGGGCGACTCGCGGAGGGCCAGGAAAACAAGATTGCACACCGTTTCGGGCCCATGGGAAATAAAGAGTCCCCAATCGTCAAACACGCCAGCAAGGAATCGAGGAAGACAGAGACGGCATAAAAAGAGCGAATCGGCAGAAAAGGCATCGAGACTGTTTGTTGGTTGGTGTGCCCAACAAAGTTGATGAGGATCTCAATGGTGAATGTGGTGGCCGTCAGCCAGACTTGAGACGGCCGCACATTACAGCGAACCAGCCCAGCCCAGTCCGCCGCTTCTGTTGCCTGGCGCCACGGCACAGGCGGGCCTCGTCCAGACCACCCCGCCCGAGTCGTTGATTATGCCAGCCGACGGGCGAGCAATGCAAGAGACGGAGAAGAGCTCCGTTGAAAATGTTTTGAATTACGGCTCGTCTGTGGCCGTCGGAGGAATCCACGCAAGCACATGCGACGATTGGGCCAGATCAAACGTCTTTCTTTGTGCAGCATCCGGTCTGGGCCGACGATGAATTGTGAAGTAAACAATCCATCCGAACCAGCGATGGGGACGATTGCCCGCCCCGCTGGTTTTGCCACGCGCCCAGCGACGATGGCAACAGTGGACAACCGTGACGAAAGGAAATGCTCCCGTCGCTCTGGAGGAGTTGTTGTTCTTCTTTCCATCCTTCCTGCCAACGCAGCAGAACGAGGCCGGCACACGATTACGTTGATTTGCAAGGAACCAGCACCGATGAGCGATGTGCAAAAAACTGGGGTACCAAAGGCCGTCTGAAAGTAAAAGAATGGAGAGTTCGATTCGCCGGTCGCCACAGAAAGGACGGCCCCTTTGTGCCCATCGCCTGTGGAACCAGATAGGCTCCTGTCGTCCCCAACGGCCCGTCTCGTAAAACTCCATGTCATCCAATTTCTGGTGTGTTTTATTTCTGATTGCCATCAAATGTTTCAGCCCGCTCTTATCCTCAGGCAGCTCGACCGTAGCAATTCCGCTTGTCTCTCTTTTTAGATGTCCCCTCTCGTGGCTTTCTCTGCTTGTGTGTGTTTTGCCGAAACGGCCGGTAGCAGAGTCAAGGTAGAGGATCTGGCTCCAGACGGTCAAGGCATGAACATGCTCCGTTCGCCATGCATGCAAGCCACAGGCAGACTCCCTGTCCTTTGGTTACCTTTTTCTTCCCAGTCCTGTTAATTTCAACCGTCTTGTGCATCATCTCCCGCCGTCTTTGTGACGGGTCGCGGACGGACGGTGGAAACATGGAGATGCGGGCTTATTGCAACCGCACGGAAACTGCAACTCTGATGCTCAAAGTCGATGGTCGCCTCTTTTTTTTTTCTCTCTCTCTCTGCCTCCATCGGTCACGACATAAGAAGAAGGAAAAAGGGGTCGACATGCAGGGGAATCCATGGCACCATGAGTGCGACCCCAAAAGGGGAATTGGGTAGGGTCCCTGCGCAGCGACCAGCCAAAAGTCGGTGCGAGCTTCCCGAGCGGCCTGTGCTTGGGTCGGCTAGCGGCCGTTCAAATTTCCAAAAAGCGAAGACCACGGCGGAGACTTGCGGTTGTGCACCGCGAGCTGCCCCGTGCTCCAAGACGGATGGTGGTGTATGTCTGGTGCACAGTACATCCTTGGATATTTCGCGGCTTATATCTCGCAGGATTGCGTGCAGGCTCGGGGTTTCACACCTCCAATGTCTGCGGCGGGCTGCTAGCAATGCCTCCTTCACTGCCCATCCAACACTCCGCCTCGGGATGCGGTCTGAGCAATGATATCGATGCTTCGTTTGCGCCAAGAGGGCGGTGCAACTTGATTCTTTGTGCGCGCTCTGCATGCGTGGTCTCATTCCACATCCATCCCGTGGTTCGTCGCACACCGCCGCCGCCGCCGCCCACATCACTGGAGAAGCGAACAAACGGGCAGTTCGTTCGACTTTGACCGTGGACGCGCGCGCCGCCCCCTGTTGTTAGGCGAGGCCGATCGACACGCCTCGTTGCCGCAAGGGGATAAGCTGATGTGCACAGGAGTCACACACTCCGACCAGTTGCCGGCAAGGTACACAGCGACAGCCCGGCCGCCACCAACTTTGGCATCCCAAACACAGCTGGAGAATTAAACTAACCAGATGGTTGTTTTGCCGCTCGGGCCACGGCTGGCAGCTTGCACGTCCCCTGGGCTAATCGATGGTGATCCTGGCGGTGGCACCAGACCTGATTCGCAAAAGCGAAAATCGATTTTTCACCTTTTCGCTCCTTGAAGGTGATGATGGACCGAATGCATGTGCCAATTGTGTTGCGGAGACAAGGATGGCGGGAACCGCACTAATACCGGGTCCAGTCCCGCCCTGCATTTCAGGCTTGCGGGCCCTGTTAGTGCAGTACCCTGATCACCAGTCACCAGATCCATTCCCAATCCCACCTTTGGGATGAAGAAAGTGCTCGCAGATGGAGAGACTAGGGGGGCGAGAGAGGGCCCCGCGGTGGTGGTAGGTGAACGCGATGCCGATGCAACCACTCAACACGCTCATTTGCCTGGATCTCCCTGTCAGCGTGACAGTCAAGAGGGTGTGTTGAATCTAGATGGGAATATTTCCCGAGAGAATCGTCACGGCATTCATTCCTACATACCGTCCATCTCGCGATGGATGCAAAGTCCGTCAATCAAAAGTTGCCGTGCGCCTACCGCCGCTCGAAACGACGCGTCGGTGATTGGACTCGCCCCTCATCCGCCGCTCGTCCCGTCGTCGCGTCTCATATCCCCCACCCGCAATGGGACGGCAATGGCCAGTTGGGATGACTCGTGCGCCAAGTCCAAGTCAGCAGGGGAAGTTTGGACCAGAAGGAAGGACGGGCAATTCAAATCAAATCGTTGTGTGTGCGTGGGCGTGTGTGGTGAACCGTGACTGTGACGACTACGCGGGTGCTATCCAATGCTGCTTTCTGCCGCCGCCGCCAGCCCCGCGCCCCTGAACGCGACTATCGGTGATGCCTGCTCGGGTTGCACAATCAAGGAGAAATAAAAGAAAGCAAAGAAAAACATCAGGTTTCCGATGCCGCCATCGCTTTGGGCTCCGACACCATGATTCGCTGAAAGAGAGAGACCATCTCCCGCCGGCCCGTTGTCATTATCATGCCTTTTATACCCTGGCAAGGGGAGGCTAACATCAGCCATCAGCCATCAGCCCCCTTTCCATGGTGTAGCCAACAGCCGCTATGCTATACAGGTCTATGCACGACGCGGGGGTGAGTTTTTGCTATGGACGGGCCGCTCGGCCCAGCGTTCCAGAATACCCTATGCGGACTCTGCATAACATGGAACCTCGACCGAACCCATTTCCATGTTTTGTTTGCCGCTTTTTGTCCCCTGTGCACCAACCATGACTCTTTCGCTCTCGCTCTCCGGCTCTTATAGGTACCTAGCCACAACGGGGAAATGCCCCGCGTCTTAGCACTCATTCCTTTTGTTTGCATACGTCCACCACATATACGTCCTCTGGCAGCAAGATGTCTCTCACTCTTTCCTTCGTCTTATTTTCTCCTTCCGCCGGACGGTCATGCCCGGGCACACGACAGCCAAGGACCAGGGCCGACAAATGCATACGGCGAGACGGCAAGCGACATCAACCACTCAGCATTGCAACCAGAAAAAGGAAAGGAGGGGCCGACCTGCTGCTTGCTGCGCGGGAAACGTTCCAAGTTGGGTTTTGTCCAAAACCCCACTTTCCAGTTGCCCTACCGCAAAAAAAAAAAAAAAAAAAAGAGGAGCCCTGCTTGCTGGGCATTCCGTGCTTTTTGCTTCGAGAAGCTCTGGGCCCAAATATCGACCTGGGTCCCTGCCTCATCTCCGCGCCCGCTCCCGTGTTCTTCTTTTCCGCTTTTGTGCTCTTGGATCATGCTATACCTACCCCGTGGCACCGCATGTTTGTGCACCTCTCATTCCCGCCCGCCCTCGCCCCGCCCCATTGCACCACCCCCTCCTTCCTTGGATGCATGCGAATGGGTGCCAAAATTAAGCGTGGTGAGCCCTGAGACACAATCTTGAAACAAACCAGCCTAGGGCCGGCGGAAGCGCCTGGCCGGTAGAAACATGAAAAAGAGAGGTCAGCATGCCGCACTGGCCCTTTACCTACCGCGTCATCCTTTTGGCTGTGCGCGTCTGCCTAGGTAGCAGAGGGGAAAAATAGTGGAGGAGGGGTCAGGCAGGTCTGGTCTGGTCCAAGCATTCATTCTTTTCCAACTGCTTGCCGTGCTTGCCGGGAGGGGATCGTCAGGGGCGTGGCGTCCTGTGTGATGGGATACGCCATTTGTTGGCTTATTTCCTCCGAAGAGGTGGTGGGTGTGTCACGCCGACGGACGGGTGGTCGAAAACGGCAGAGAAACATCAGAAACATACAAGTACTAGACCGAAAAGGGATTACAGAATAAGGACTAAAAATGCGTGTCCATTCATATGTGTCACTTATACCCGAGCCGTAGCGTCCTTCTGTAGCTCCCCCATTTTCTCTTGTCGCCGCCGTTGCCGACGTCATCCTCGTCAAGGCGCACCTCGAGCGACTCGTGCGGCACCGTGGGCGGCTCAACGTCCCTGCCAAACAGATACCGGTGGAAAAAATACCGCAGGCTAGCCAGGCCGTACCTCACCAGGCTACCGGCGGTAACGCCAAACACGGCGTCCAGCTCCTCGAGCGTGCGCTCCTTGGTCTCGGGCACGAGCAGCAGGATGGCAAAAAACCCGACGACGTTCCAGCCGGCATACCAGCCGAACGCGCCCTGCGGCTTGAAGGCGGCCAGCATGCTGGGCCACGTGACGCTCAGCACAAAGTTGAAGAACCACGTCGTCGCCGTCGCGAGCGACATGCCCAGCGGCCTCAGGTGGAGCGGGTACGCCTCGGCCGAGTACGTGAACGGCACGGGCCCCTCGCCGGGGGAGTAGACCATGCCGAACAGGTAGATGCCCAGCGCGACGCAGGCCACGTGCGCGGCGGACGAGTCGGGGATCCAGAACGAGAAGCCCGTGAACAGCAGGGCCAGCGCCATGAGCGGGAACGTGGCCAGCAGCAGGGGGCGGCGGCCGAAGCGGTCGATGGTGAAAAAGGCCGGGAGCGCAAAGAGCCAGTTGACGACGCCGAAGCCCAGCGACGCGGCCAGCGCGGGGACCTCGCCCAGCCCGGCGGCCAAAAACACCTCGGACGAGTAGTAGGCGATGACGTTGACGCCGCAGAACTGCTGCATGAACATGACCACCTCGCTCGCCACCACGGCGTTGCGGTTGCGCCGCACCGTGAACAGCTCGCGGATCCGGGAGAGGGTCGTGGCGCCGCGCTGCGTCTCGCGCTCCGCCTCGAGGAGGACGTGCGTGTAGAAGAGGTCGCGCGCCGCCTGCACCTTTTCGTGGCGCAGGCTGCTGATGGCCCTGTAGGCGTCGAGGTGTCTGTCCTTTGTGAGGTACCACCGCGGGGATTCCTTTTTGGCTACTCTATCAGTCTTGTGTGTGTCTATCGGGCCGAAATGGGCTCGAGAGGCTTACGGTGCAAAAGGGGATGAGGCAGCAGACCACGACGGCAGGGACCCCCGCGCTGCCCATCATGAGACGCCAGTTCAGGCCAAGTGAGATGCCGTGGTCGGGCACAAAGTAGAATGCCAGGTCCGCGACATATCTGTTTTCCACGTGCCGACGTCAGTCTTGCTTGACTTGCTCATCAATATCCCTGGCATCGACTTGTAAACCCACCCAATCATGATGCCAAAGGCCGTCCAGACTTGCCACTGCATGACAAGCGCGCCGCGGAGTTTTGGGGGTGCGCACTCGGCGGCAAACATTGCTGCAGATGGTCAGCCTCGTCGAAATTTGTGTTTCTATGAAGTTGGGATCCGATGGACACCTACGGGTTGTCGCCGACTTGGGACCGATTCCTAGGCCGAGAACAAAACGGGCGATGAACATGTGCCACCACGTGTTGGTAAAGGCTTGCCAGAAGCAGGCCACAGCCGAGACTGCCGTACGTAGGTGCCCGGTTAGTCGTGCGAGAAAGGGGTCGGGAACGCTTCTCGGGCTGAAGATGCAGAATATGTTGCGGCAGCACACTCACCGACGCAAGACCAGAAAACAGTCCCCTTCCTCCCAAGCCGGTGGTTCATGGGCGAAGTGAGCCCTGAGCAGACATGACCAAAAGTCAGTCGGTCACCGCATCTGTCATCACCCAATGGTGCAGGACGTGACAGCATCTAGATGGTCAGAAAAAGAACTCACAGCACCCAAGAACGGCACAGCACAGATACGGTGCCGAGTTCGTCAGACCAAGCAGCCAGGCATCCCGGCCGCCCTCGCCGCCGATGCCGAACCGGTGCTTGTAGAACGACTGCGCGCCGTTGACCACCGTCTCGTCCATGCCCTGCACGGCGGCGCAGAGGGAGCATACTAAACAAGCGGAAAAGATTTTCAACGTCAGCTTCTACTTTTTTTTTTTAATTTTTTTTCAGTCATATTGGGATCAGAGAGAGAACAAAACCTACTAGCAACAACCCAGTAAAGCATCCCGGGGTTGGACCACTTGTCCGTCACTTCGCGCGCCAGCGCCTCCTTCTCGCGGTCCATCAGGCCGCCGTCGACGACGTCCTCGAACCCAGCCGGCTCTTCACTGTCGCTGTCATCGCCGGCAATGGCCGCGCCCAGCCGGAATGCGCGCACGTCTTCGTCGGTCGCCAGCCCGACCCGGCGCCGGCAGTAGTCCTCGCCCATGGCGGCCAGCTCGGCGCGCCCGCGGCCCGCAAGCGGGTTGGCGAGGCGCCGGTTGGTTTGGAGGCGGTGGCCTGCGCTGTGGCCTGCTGCCGAACCGGGCGACGAGGGCAATGATGGCTTGTGCGTGCTGTCGGCGGTCGGCGGTGTTGGCCGTTGAAGACCGCCGGAGCCGTCAGAGCTCTTCCTCTGCGGGCCGACTCCTTCTTTCGAGTCCATTCTTGTCTCTGTTTCTTTGTTTCTTCTGCGTGGATGTGGGCTGAACGTCAAAGGCGAGGTGTCGCGGGTTCCGTATGCCGTGCTGTTATTCGCAACCCGAATAAGCCTAGAGGAATGCTCGAGGGTAACGACAGGCTACCCACCCCGACGCGGCTGGGAAACTTCAAGAGAATAAGATATATATATAAAAAAAAAACATGGAGAGCCCAGACTCTAGAGGACGGAAGGTGGCGCAAAAGTCTCTTCTATTTAAACCGTGCCTCATCTATCCACACATAAACAAGCTTCATCATTGTGCAGGTTCATCTAGAGTCTCCCAAGACAAGCATATCGAAGGCGATCCCCGGGCGCTCCTCGGCGCGGGTATGATGTCAGAGGATCCGAACTTCGAACTTGCACTTCACCCGTCTGTCCTATAGAGGGCGGATCGCCGTGCAGAAGTGGGCACGTCGGGCAAGGGTTCTGCGAGTCATCTAGTATTGACGGGCGAGGAGGCAGGTTTGAAGTTGGGGGACAGCTTGCGGCTACTGGCGTCTCCTTTCGCCATCTATCCAATCTGTACAGGGCCAAGCTGTGTAGGTTTATGGTAGGACTACGAGCACAGGCAGGCAAGTCCGCGCACCTGCAAGGGACCCCACAAGCCGCCACAAGCCGCCATGGCAAAAGCTTGAACGTAAACGAGAGATCTGAATATCTCGGATGGCGTTCTGCCTTATTTCTCGCAAGCCAGCGAGAGTTATAGGTTTCGACCACCATGCTGTAAACACGGCCGCCTCGACTTGCTCAAATCTAGACCCAACGGCCAGCATCATGGTGGGTTGTAACGAGGTGGACGCGCACACAAATCCAGTGCAGATCCCCCATCACGCGCGTAAATCCCAACCCGCCAACCAAACAATCACCTGGTCATCGGCGGCCACCAACGGCCGCCTGCAGCTCTTTCCCCAAGCGTTCCGGATAGGCTGCGACACGAACGGTATCCAAGGACCCGAAGCACCCATCCGTAAAGTGGTTTCTCGGGAGGTTTGGATACACCTCCGCTTGCACATGACGTCAAGCCCCGCTGCTCTTTCCACAAGGAATAGGAACTGCGGTACGCTGCTCAGTGAGGATGCGAGAGAAGGAGAGGAAGGCTGCGTCGGACATTTACTTGGTCATCAATTCGTAAAAGTTCTAGTTACAAATCTCCATGACAGAAGCGATGCCCTTCGCCCTCGAGAGTCAAATTGTGTGAACGACATATACATTCGACGCAAACATGTGCACCTCATCCTATGATGGGGAGCGCCGAGGGAGGTAACGAAGACAAAAGGAAAGGGCCGAGAACATGAAGGAAATATAGCGGTCATTGTCCTGGGAAGATCACAAAGGAAACCAAAGAAACAGGTGAAACAAAAATTTGTGAAGATATATAAGTGACCATGGTCCTGTGAAGAGCACAAAGGAAATCAAGGAAAGAGGGCGAGATGCCGAGACGCCAGTTCCTGTAGCGACGGTGAGTGTTGCTGCCATGTTGAAATCCAAAAAAAGAATAGCGCAGCAAGTCAAAAAATCGGTCGGACAGTTGAATTCCCTTCAGCGACAAAAAAAACAACATTTTTACTTCCCTTTGTGCCTGGGGACATCACCCCACCCGTGGCTCTTTACGTCCTCCGACGCCGCCGTGCCTCGCCTCCTCCTACGGTGCGGACCGGTGCCCTCGGCGCCATCGCGGTCGCGGTCGTACTCGCGATACGACCCGGACGAGCGGGGCATCTGTCCCGGGACGACGACGGCGGCACCGTCGACGCTGTGCCGCGACGCGCGGGAGGACGGGACGTACGACGACTGCGACTGCCTCTGGAGGCTGTAGTAGTCCTTGTCGCGGCCGTGACGAGGCGACCTGTCCCGGATCGTCGCCGGCTGCTCGGGTGACAAGGTGGTGGGCGAAGACGGCACCGGGCCGCCGCCGCCGCCAGACGACGGGCATGTGGTGTTTGGCGAGAGCAGTCCGCCCGAAGGCGAGAGCTGCGCCGCATACTCGGTCCCGCCCGCCATGGGCGTCGGCGGGTGACTCTGCATCACATTCACGGCAGTGTGGCTGTGTCTGCGGGACTGCGGGCTCCGGGTCCGGCGACTGGCCGGTGGCGGCGGCGGCGGCTGCGGCTGCGACGGCAACGGTGCCTTGTCTCTCTCCGAGGTTGGGCTCAGAGGAGTGGATCCATGGCGCGAGTGGTAGCTCGAATGACCATCCGGCGGCCAGTCAACCGCCTCCATGTGTCCCGACCCGCGCGACTCTGTCCGGCTCGAGGCCGACCCTCCTCCCCTGTCCGGGTAATGCTGATCCCGCGTCGGCTTGTACCGGTTGGGGTCCCTGTGAGGTGGCATGGGCGCGGCTGGGAGGCGCGAGGCCGACGACGCCGGAATGTTCAGTTGCAGGCCCGAAAAGCGCGAACCTGAGGGCGACGGCGCGGGGATGGCTTCGCTGTCTTCGATGAAGTCCTTCAGGGCCTCGTCGAGTATCTTGCGGGCCTTGATGTCCGGCTGCTGGGGCAGCAGGCCCCGTGAGATCAGACGGGGCATGCGCTCGAGCTTCCCGTCGGCAGTGTTTGCCACGCTGAGTGGGACTTGCAGAACTATGCCGTCGAGCCTTCGAGCCTCCTCATCCGGGTAGGCCTTGATGTTTGCAATTAGCCATTGTGAAAAGCCCATCGGTGTCAATCCCGGCACGGCTGGCCGGGATTTGCCATCTTTTGGCACCAAATGGTATTGGCAGCCAAGACTGTTGAGACAAGTGTCAGCAGACTGTGTCGCCAGGCGTTGCGTTGTTTCGGGAAGCTGGGAGCAAAGAGACGAAAGCCGGCTTACTCGTCATACAAGTCAGAAACTCTCTCGAAGAAGGAGTACTCTGGTGCACGAGGACGGAACATGTCTAATCTGCCATTAGAATAATCCTTGCTCATAATGATATTACCAATGGTGAGTCTTACTGGCAAACGGGAAGAGCTCATTAGGCAAGCCATGCTGCGCATAGAACTCTGCTAGCTTCTCGGGGGTGACCACGATGCTCTTCCGAGGAGCGAGCTCGGCGATCTTGGACGCTTCTGTGTAAGCATACTGGAAAAAGGAGGAGACAGACAAGAATGTGTTGCGTTGATCAGCGGAACTTACGATATGGTCGGCCACAGACTTGAACACCTCCTCGGCTCTCGCTGTCGGCTGACCGTTCTGGTCGAAGAGCCGGCCCCATTTTTCATCGCTGACGCTTGACTGTGTGGTAGGTGACGGCAGTGTTGGGCTCCGCGGAGACGGTGCAGTTCCTGAAAAGCTGTTGGTCCTGGTTGTCGATGACACGCTGGCATGTCGCGCGACGGGACTGGTTGGCATATTAGGAGACGGGGTGGCGGTCTCGGGGGCGTCAGCGACTGACGCCTGGAAAGGCGCCGGGGGTTGAGACGGGCCGCTTTGTGAAGGCCTTGTCTCGCAAACAGAGGGGAGCGGTGGCTTGGCCTCGGGCATGAAAGCCGTTCTCTGATATGGCTGGATAGTTTTGAGAATATTCTCCACTAAGCCCAGGGCACAATGTTAGGATGAGTAACTCGTACCAAGACTTAGTCGGGAACTCTTACCTTCTTGCCGCATCATCTCCCTAAGCTTGGACTCGGACACCAACATCATGGCATCGGCTGCGGCCGGTGCACCAGCCACCGCGGGGGCTCGTCTCTGCGGGCTAGAGTTGCCTTGGGGCTTTGACGGCAAGGTTCTTACTGTGCCCGGGCCTCCAGCCTCGCTGGCGCTGCCATCTTCGGCGTCGGTGGAGGCACCATCTTCGTCTGACTCCGGAGGCGAGGGGACTTGGGGGGAAATAGGAATCTTCCTGGGCCGCAGCGGAGGAGCCATCTCCTCCGGCAGACCTACTCCAGGGCCACCAGCAGGCTGTGGGATGGCCTGGCTTTCCATGTTGGGCTTGAACGCCATGAAGTCGTGTAACGACCGGCAAGACTTAATGGATACTGGAAAGAATTCAAACAATAAACAATTGTTCAAACGATGCTTGGTATTTAAGTGTAAACAGTCAGAGAATGCGGGAGAAGAAGATGGGAAGAGGATAAGGTATGTGAAGGAGCTGGTTGAACAGCTAAGGCAGGCAGCCGCTTTAAGTATGGAGAAAGAGCACAGCGAGCTGCGGCTGCTTCGGGTGCTGTGCTGGCGGGCATGTGATGTGGTGGGCGATATATCGAATGGGAGGTGGTGAATAATAAGGTAGGTAGGTTGGGTTCTGGGCTCTGCAGCGGGTTATGGGCTGCATGCTTTGTACACCAAATAACGTCGGTTGTGGCGCGCGAAATGGCATCCAATTCGTGCGATTGCGGGCAGACGGGCAGCGGCTGACTGCTTCTGGGATGGTGTGCCCACAGCTTTCCTCGTTCTTCATTGCCAGAGAGCTGCTGCTGCTGCTCCACACACTCCGGTCGGGCGTAGACTAGTCCAAGGGAGGGCGAACAGCCTACCTATCTTGGTGCCGATCGCCAAGTCGTCGGATCCTGGTTGCAGGAAGCGGACAGCCTCGCCCGGTGTGGCCAACGGCCGCACACCCGGGCGTTGGTGTCGGTTACAACTGCGGAAACGGAATGCCCTGTCACGCGGGGCGGCTATTCCAAGGTTTGGGGCCGCACAGTAATGCGAGGGTTTTGTGTTTTTGTGTTTATAGTTCCATTCTATCCATGTTGGTTGGTGATGCCGTCCGCTAGCGTCGAAGATGGGCCATTTTCCTGCGTTCCCGGGCGTTGTCTGTTGGTTGTTATTGTTTTTCGAGATGGGCTCTGTTAGGTTTGTACGCCCGGCCCGGGAGGAGTGACCCTTACGTCGGTCCAACGGCGCCTGGCCACACCGAGCCAGACGCATCTCCGTCGTTCTAGTTCCCCTACCGACGGGCTTCCCTCCTCCTCTCCCCCTCTTTTGTCTCCTGGTCAAACGGCGGGATCCATCTGGTATACGGATCTGCTTGGTCGAGCTTCCTGTCCACGCGAAGTGTGATGTCCCAATTTCTATGCTTTACCGCTAAACTAACCCTGTTCGGTCCGGCTTCAGCCATCACATAAACGTCGGGTGGAAAACGGCAGGAGCACAAGACGACCGATGATCGGGACAGCACGGCCCACAACCTGGCGATCAATGAATGGGAAAGCACGCCGGCTTTCATCACCATCGGCGGTCGGCGGCTTCCTTCCTCATTGGTGTTGAACGGACACCTGCGTGTCGGATTCTGGCCGCTTCTTTTTCTTTGCTTTTTCAAAGGACGGTCACCTCCTCCGTTTGCACGCGTCTTCCCAGACCAGCAAACGCCCGCAGCGGCTTCGCCTTTTCTTTGGCGACGCCCGCCCTTAAAAACCTCGCGCTCTCGCTCCTGCGCCCATCTTCGGCTCTCATCTCAACTCTCAACCTCAATCTCCATCCTTCACTCTCCTGTCTCCATAACAAGTCCAAAAAAAAACCCCCCGACATATCGATCGACCATGACCGGAAGCGAGAGCCCCGAGGACCCGGCCGCTCGCCGCGGCAGGGACCAGTACTTCTGCTACAACGGCCAGCACCACTGCCGCAGGGAGGATTTCACCGCGTCCCAGCTCCTCAAATACGGCGGCGGCGTCGGACGCCACTCGAGAATGTCTTGCCACAAGCACACCAGTGGCGCGGCCACCGAGCTCAAGTGCCTGGGCTATTGCGCGCGTGTCCTCCCCGTCTCCCGCTTCTCCAAGATGCAGAGAAGCTCCAAGGGACGCCAGGTAAGCGTGCACTCTCTTCTTTGCTTCCATTTCATCTCCATTTGTTTTTTTTGTTTTTTATTTCTGGTCCCCGATCTTGGTTCTCTGTAGTAACCTTGGCAAACCAAAAAAAAAAAAACGAACAAACAAACAACAAAAAGCACTGCATGGAATGCATCGATTACCAGCTCAGCCTCGAGCCGGGCCGCAGAGCCCTTCCCCCTCCGGGCAAGCATCAGCGCGAGTTCCAGGAGGACATCAGCAAGGACCAGCAGCTGGCCATCCCCTGGATCGACGATGATGCCTCGACCGAGGGTGGCACCACGTCGGCCGCTAGCAGCGTCGACCGAGCGGACCACGACGACAACATCACCATCCTCTCGCAGGCCACCTCGTCGGCCACCAGGAACCCCAAGTGGGTCAAGGCTTCTCAGCGCAAGACTCAGTTCCTCACCCCGGCCTACCTCGGCAACGACCCCGACGACGACGATGAGGCGTACTACACGGACGGCTCCCAGGACGAGTGCTAGGCTGCTGGCCGATCCTCCGCCGGCTACTCTGTTGGCGTTTGGCTTTGAGAGAGCGCACGGATATGCCTAGGTAGGCATGGAGATGAATTTTATGGGGGGCGTTATATGAGAGCGATGAAAATAAAGCATATCTGTCAACTTGCTAGGTAGTGAATGCCCAGCGTAACATGCCGCTCAGATGTGGCCGACGTCAGCTTATCGCGGGCTCTATATTCCCTCTCTAACCCACATTCCCTCGCTATTAACGCTCGAATCTCGCTACCGGTGTCGGTCGTATGGGATGGCGTACGGCCGCGAATGGTTTGCATCTCGACTATGGGGATGAAAGTCTTTGGGAGCAGGTAATTATAGAACACTAACATGCATTCCCGAAAGATTTTGTAGGATTGCTCCTTGATCGTAGCTCATCGCGTCAATCCTCGTAATAAAGACAATACAAGGCTGGGTATCATGCTCATACTGGAAAAAGATGGGACGACCAACCCCACAAAGCTCAAAAACAAAACCACATCAGGCTCACTCCCGCGAAACGTCCTTCTCCATCCTCAATCACCTACCTACCCACTCGGCAGGCGGCAATCGGAGCCAGGACTAGCAACAGCCCGCGTCGGCGTCGTGGACGCCACAGAGAAGAAGCCCGACGTGTCCCTTCGAAATCCGCCCGTCACGGTGGTGCTGCTGTCGCCACGGTAGCTCCTGCGCTCGCGCCAGCGCTCCTGGACGGCCTCAAAGTCCTCGCGGAAGTTCTCGATGCTCTCGACCAGCTCCGGGTCCGGGTGCTCGCCTCTGCCGTCGCCGTCGCCATCTCCACCGTCGCCGTCACCGCCGCAACCGCGCTCGGCCGAGAGGAGCTCGACGGCCTTTAGCTGGAGACGGAGGTGAAAGAGCTCCGACTCGTTCTCGCCGACTTCGTCCTCGCTGTTTTTGTGTGTTTGTCATGCGTCAGTGATATATAAGCTGCTTACATGTCTCCACGGAGAAAAAGACAATTACTCACAGCTCTTGGACACGTTGCTGCAGCTCCAGGATTCGGTTATCCGCACGTTTTCTTCCCTCGACAAACATGCCAAGTATATGCTGTGATACGGACGCCAAATTGTTAGAACAATGGCGTGGCCTTGACACATAAAGGAGAGGATAGAGGGACGAAATTTAGAAAGGCTTGCATCTGACTCTTGGCGACGGTCGTTCAGGCTCTTGGCCACGGCAGAAAGTTCCAGACACAGCTTCTCGGCCTCGGCCACCACCAGGTCCGCGACGTCGGCCGGTGAGGATGCTGCTGCTGCGAGGCCGGCGCCTCCTCCTCCTCCGCTGATGCCGCCGAGAGGTTTGCTTGTGCTTGCGCTTGCAGCTGTGGTGCTGCTGCTCCACGTTTCGAGCCGGACACTCGCCGGCGGGTCCCATGTCTGGCCGCGCGTCTCCCTCTTGTCCTTCTCCGTACGTTCCAACGGCCTCCTCTCCGCCACCTCGTTGTTGTTGTCGCCGTCGTCCACTAACGCATCATACGCCGGCCTGCGGGGCTGGGGTGGCGTCAGGGGCAAGTTCTTAAAGATGTTGACCGTGCGCGAGCTGCCCCTCGGCGGCGGGCCGACAAGCACCTTTGGGCAGCCGCGGCGCCTAAAGACGTCCATGATGTTGTCGATCTGGTCCTGGATGGCGACGAAGTCGGCCGTCTCGAGCTTGTTCCCCGCGCTCGTCTTCAAATACGACAGCACTTCGGTCAGCTGGTCCTCGAGCAGCTTGACCATGTTGCGGCGCAGGGTCGCGGGCGAGACGTAGGCGTGGTCGTCACGATTGCCGTCATGGTGGCCGTGATCATCGTCGTCGTCGTTGCCGTCATTGCCGTCGTCCAGGCTCTCCTGGTCTACGGTCGGGTCGTAGTCGTCGATGCCGTCGATGTCGTCCTCTTCGTCGTCTGTTTTGTGGCTCGCGGTCGCCGCGTCCTCCGGGCTATTACTGCCCAAGCTGCCCAGGCTGCTCTTTAAGCGAGGCGCCGCTCTACTGCTGCTTCTGCTGCCGTCGCCGCCGCCGCCGCCGCCACTAAAGAGACCAGGAGAGCGGAGCGGTGCGGAAAAGTGTAGCCGTAGCGGCGACGACTGCGGCGAACCGATTCCCAGGATGTGGTTCATGGGTGGTGGTGGCGGCGGTGGTGTCTGCGTCTGCCGGCTAGGTGTTGGTGTCTGGTCACTGCTGCCGCTACTGTCGGCACGTACATGGCTGGGCTCCTGCGTCGGAAGCGCGCTGTCGGGGTTTAGTAGCGTCGTGTCCGCGGCCGCGGCTGGGGAAAAGCCGCCGCCGCCGACGCCCCTGTTTCTGCTGCTCATGCTGGTTGGCGTGGTGGGCCGAGGGGCTGCTGTGGTGTGAGCTGGCAGCGTTGGGCCCGCCGTCAGGCGCTGGTTGGGGTGCGACGTCATCGTGATTGCGGGGAGCCAGCTGTTTTCGCGCGTTTATTTTTATGGGCGGAAATGGGGCGTCTGTGGCCTGACCGGGCTCCTGGACTGGTTGGGTTGTGTGATTGCGTGCTCGCTTGGAAACCCCTCGGGCACCCTTACCCTGGCGGGCTCAGTTCCAAGGGCATCTCCGAGATCCTGCAAAGACTGATCTGCCACGGGATGAGTTTGCAAAGATTTAGATGGAGGCCCTACCAAGATGGCAGTCGATTGACGCCTTTGCAGCAGGGACTTTCTGCCCCGGTGAGTTGTTTACTTCACCCAGCCCGAGCTCCTGGAGTTGTAATGGAGCTCCAGCCACCCGCTCCGGGGAGTTCCCACCGCGACCCACCTCCCTCAAAGTTGATGAAACCGCCTACAGCCTCACGCAGCGATTGTGGCAAGTAGGTATGTGGTTAATCATACCATTTCTCCCCCGAAGCAGCCCCTAAGCGTCGTCCGCGATCCTGTCAAGTACCAAATTCCACGGGTGCGGTCATGGCCTGATGGGCGTGCCAAAAATAAGCACTCCGGGATGCCGCCGGACTTTTATAGAAAGTTGAATATTCACAGTTTATAAGATATTTACTCGAAAGGTGAGGTATATAACTCCGTATCCCATGCCGTTCATTATACATTCCAATATCATCCAGTCATTATAACCGTAACCATAACCCTGTACGCCTTGTGCCCATTCGAGCATGCCGCCGATACACTTTTCGAAGTACACTGACAAAAGAGAAACTGACAAAGGGAAGATGCGTGCCGGCAACGCGAAGCTGCTCTGTGAAAAGGTCGGATGAAACAACAAAAGAAACAAAAAAGAATGATATCAGAAGCTCTCAGCCCGAGTGGTTTTCTAGATCCCGGGGTGAGTATCTGATGGCTCGTGAGACGCGGGATATCTGCCGACGATGCTCACGGTCGCGGACTCTGGGTGATCGCGTTTTTGTGACCCTCCCGCCGGACCCCCAGCGCTGCGAGGGCGACGTCTGCTCCACCGCAGGCGACCCGATAACGGGTTGTTCCGGTTCAGCGTCGGGGAGCTGCGACTGTGTGCACGAGACGTTGGGGATCGAGCCCGTCGTGGAGGAGTTGCTCGTCGCGGTGCTGGCGCCGGCGCTCCGGCCGCAGGCGCTGGGAGAGGCGCTCGGCCCAGCGGCGCTTGACGCTTCGCTCGATGCCGGGCTCGAGAGCGGGCTCCCCGTGGTCCTGCTCGAGACCGAGCTCCGTGACGCGGCGCTCCTGGTCACCATCCGGTGAGGAGGAGGGGTGTGGTGGTGGTGGTGGGCCTCGACGCAGCAGGCGGGAGAGCCCGTGTCCACCTCGGGTATGGAGCCGACCATGGAGCGGCTCGTGGCCAGCCCCTTGCCGCGGAAGTAGGCGACCAGCATCTGGGCGGCCGAGGCCCTGTTGTCCGGGTCGACGCGGGCCATGGGCTCCAGGAAGGGCAGGTGCTGGGCCGTCGTGGCGAGGACGTACTCGACGATGGCCGAGTGCGGCTTCCGGCCGAGCTCCTCCTCGTCGAACCGCGACGCGCCGACGATGCTGATCATGGTGACCAGGAGCGACCACATGTCCATCTTGTGCGACTGGCGATGCTGCCCGCAGTGCAGCTCGGGCGCCGTGAACACCTTGGTCCCGCAGAAGGATGTGGTGTCGCTCTGCCAGTTGGCGAGGCCAAAGTCGGCCAGCTGGAACGTGTAGCTGCCGTCGTCGTTGACGTCGTAGAGGATGTTTGCCGGCTTAACGTCCCGGTGGCAGAGGCCGCGGGCCGAGAGGTAGTCGAGAGCGGAGAACATCTGCTCTCCCACCGCGTTGAGGATGGCGTTCTCTTCCCGCTTGGGTATTGGCAGAAGCGACCGCAGGCTGCCGGTCCGGAGAGGCATAAAGATTCCAATCTCGGGCTGCGAAAAGTCTGACGGATCCCCCTTGTAGCCCAGGAAATCTATGATGTAGGGCTTTTTTTCGGCAAAACAAAAATCAGCACGCTATGAACAGTACAAGACGGACAATCGTTTGACTGGTATAGACAAGAGCGATGCAATGACAGAATGGGATAGAAGAGGAAAGAGAGGAAAGATGTAAAAGCCGAGAAAAGGATGAACTGCTGTGTTCTGAGTGGTTCCTGAAGTGAGAGACGACGATGCCCAAAAAATGCTGGCGACCTAGTCGCTCTGGTGCTTTAACACTCCCATCCAACTATAGAGGGAGGCCTGAAAGTGAAGACGGTTTCAAAAAGAAGAGCCAGAAGGAGGTCGGAAAAGGTGGTGAATGGGTGTCAGTATCACAACAAAACAGAACGTAGGGGGCATTTACGTGTGAGAGGGAAGACATGGTCTTGATTTCCCTTTTCAGGCATTCCCTTTCGTACTCGGTCCGCGGCCGCACGGCCTTGAGCGCGATAGGGTGGCCCGAGTCGCGGTCGACGGCCTCGAAGACGGCGCCGTACGTGCCCTCGCCCATGAACCCCCTCTTGACGGCGTCGCGCACGATGCAGCCGATCCTGGGCGGCATGCGCGTGTCGTACCACGACCAGATGTCCTGGTCGCCCTCGTCGACCGTCTTGAGCCAGCGCGGCACCACGGCGCGCGCCTCGGCGGCCTCGAAGCCCCTGTCTACGGCCGCGGCAGTGCCGACGCCGCCGCCGCCGTGCCAGCGCACCTTGAAGCGGAGGGCGCGGGCGCCGGCCCCGATGGTGATCTTGGGCTCCTCGGGCGGCTCGATGACCAGCTGGCGCACGTCGCCGTCCTCGCGGATACCCAACGGCTCGACCGTGACAGACCGCCTGTTGGACGCGCGCACGCAGAGCAGGATGGCGCGCGAGACGGGGTGGACCTCGAAGGCGAGGTGGACCTCCGCCACGTCTGCCCTGGTGGGGAAGCTGATGTCTGCGTCGCGGCCCACCCTGGCGATGACCCTGCCGCCGCGGGGCCTCGACGAGACGTGATACCCGATCTCTAGCGACGGCGTGCCCTTGCGGCTCATGGAGATGAAGCTGGCGTTTTCCGGATGTGCGCGCATCGCCCTTGCCGTCTCGTCATCCCTCGGCTCGAGGTGGAAGAGCGTTTCCCTATGCACGGGACGTGCCATGTTGGCAGCTGGTGGTGGTGGTGGTGATGGGGATTTTGTGAGATTATACCGAGGAGGAGTGAGGATGAGGGTGTGTGGCACAGAAGTGGGAGTGTGCGTAGCGATATTGATGTGAATAGGAATATTATAATGCGTAGAAACTCCATGGAAGAATGAGAACCTAACGACCTCGGGTCTGCCTGGAAAAAGACATGGAGAAGAAGAAAACTCAAAGGATTTCAGGAGACACGGAGAATATCAATGATCAGGACGCTTAATCTTATGGGTCTCTCGCTCCTCCACATCCATCCAGGTTCCCCTCACGGCACATTAGACCACGGACTCCCTTGTCACTTTGGTCGAGAGGATGCCACGCTCGACTGCCACGCCATCCTGCGGGATGCCACGCCCAAAGATATGCCACGCGAGGGTTTCAACACCTGCCCAAACCGTCCGAACGGTCCCCAGCAGCATCCAAAAACGACAACGAGGCGGTCAGGCTCCTGAGGCCCGGGAAGGCCCGCAGCCAATTGATTCCCCCGCTGGAGCTGTCAGCCCAGCCAGCTGTCACCACCTAACCGCCCCAGCGCAGCGGGGGTCGTGGCCAATGGCGCCGAGCCTGACATGGCATCCCCTGCTGGGAGCTTCGCGCCTAGTGCCCAATCCAGGCACCGTCAAATCAGGGGCGCCATCTGGCGGTCAGCTCCAATGGCAGCAGCTGGAGCTGCGAGCTCCCAAGAGTCAGTTGACGCCTGTCTCTCTCATCTCCCCCACCACCACCAGACGGGTCCCTGACTGCAGAATGATGGCCGTTTGCATTTCCCGCTTATGCGATGCGAGGTCAAGCCCACCCTCTTTTTGTTGAGGCGTTATTTTCGCTGTCGTCGGTGTTGTGCGTGTCACAATGTGCCCTGTCATCCATGTACGTATCGTTTCCACCGACATACAAGATTTAATTCCCAAAACTCCTGATCGATCATGAGAATGGGGTCTTAAGAGTGCGTGTTAAAGTTACATTGCTATGGGCCCGCGGATGGCTTCCCGCGGTCCCCTTTCAGGCGATCCAGGTTCTTGAGTCGAGGCGGCACTATAGCTCTTCCACCGTCAGTTAGGCGAGGTCGTTGAGCCCGCCCAGTCTTTGCACCATCTACCGGAGTTGGCGACATTGAGCTAACTGTGTGCTCGACCAGCATGTGAACGATGTGCCAATGCAGACGGTTGACAATGACAAGCTGCCATCGCACCGCTCACCCAGCTCCGACAAAAGCAACCGCAGACGATCGATCACATCAGCCAGTGGGGGTGCCAGCGGCGGCCCCCACGCCGCAGTATGATATGCCGCTGAGATGCGGAGTGACGCCGGGCACATGGGCCACAACTCATGTACCGGCTGCCCCGGCGAGCTGAGCCGCGGGAAAATGCCGGAAGTCCGATGCCTGGTCTCAGTGCGCCCTGCAAGGTGGTCCAACGCCTGAGGTGCACATACGGTTTTGAGGTCGGGCTGTGGGACCCAGCACAGGAAATAAGTCCTCCCGCGTTCCGTTACTTCAAGATGGCGATACTGGTATGCCATCGACATAACAGAGGAGAGCACAGGGCCAGTTTTGTTCCCATTTAACTGATAGCATGGAAGAGCGGTGAGTGGGGCCAACGGCGAATCCATCTTGCTTGCTTCGAGTCCGAGCCAGGGAAATTGACCTGCTCGCCGGCTCCAAGTCCGCGTTCCTCGGCGTCAAATACTTGGGGAGGTGTTGGCGGTAAAGGAGCGCTAGGAGCAGCTCGCCAAAGCGATCGAGGCCCGTGGGCATCGCTAAAACGAGGGTTCGATCGATCAAGAGTCATGGATCCCAGAAGAGGGCATAAATTGCCGTAAAGAGCGAGCGCCCAGGCTCTTGGATTGAGCTCCTAACCCTACCCACGATGCTGCGGCCCAACTCGTGTGTCACTGTCGTTTTTACAGGGACCCCGAGGAGAGCCGCAGTGTCAGGCCACAGTATCACATGGCTTGGCTTTCCACGAGCAAACTCGGGAGCCACAGCTCGAGAGCGTGAGAGCTTGAGGACGAAAACGGTCAAGTGCTATTTTCGATGGCGCGTAAACGGGGCAGCGGATTATCGACCGACCGCAGAAACCACACAGCCGCCGGGCGGTGTTTTGCCGATCAGCCATCGAAAACAACTTGTGAAATTCGCCCGGCTTGATTGCCCGGTCTGGGCCTCATCATCAGCTCATCGACGCGAAATGGCCTCGAGCTTCTCGCCCGAGCTGGCCCGAAATGTGGGGAACCTTGCTGGCTGGATGGAGTCAGAGCGCTGCGACATAAGCTCAACTGCTTTTCTTGTTCTCGACCTGCTTTCCCTGAAAAAAAAGGTCTTTGTGTCTTGACGCCGGGCACTTTGCAATCGGTCAATTGATTTCTTTCTGTTCTTTTATCTGTCGCTCAGGCTGCTCGCTTACTTCTGTCAATTGCGGGGAAGAAAAGAAGAACACACTCAGCACGGGTGGGTGCAGCACTAGATCGGACCAGGCTCCTTGCGTCATTGCCCCATCGCTATGTGCACTGTCGCTTGCCGTGCGTCCACGCCCCATAGCCTCGGTCTCGGCAAACCTCCCGCACCGCCCGTGAGCTCTGCCAGGTCGGTCCCACGCCAATCCCGCTAGTAGCCACCACCACTGCCGGCCCTGGGGTTGAGTCAACCCGATCACGGACACGGAAGCCGCACCAACGATCCGGTCTTGTTGCACCCGAGTGCACAAACTGTTCTGTCTCTTTTGCTTTTCTGCTGCACATCCTGACTGCTCAGGGAGAGACACTCCAACCCACCTTGTTCTCCCATCGGCCGACCGAGCTGCCGGCTCTCGCGTGCGGCATGTCTTGGAAGAAGACGGAGAGGTTGATGGACACCATCAGGCACTATGCCAGCTTCCCAGCAACCGGCGTGAGCTTGCGCCAGATGGTTCAATTCGGCGAGAAGCCGTCAGTAGGTATGTCTCCCTAGCGAGCTGTCTGATCAGAGCCCCTGCGCATACCCGCCGCCCGCATGTGCTGTGCTGACCCATTGACACCTGCCTCCGCTCGCCCGTCCGCACAGGCACGCTGTTCCGCGCCTCCCAGTTTCTCGCTGAGGAGCTTCCCATCCGTCTGGCGCACCGCGTCCAAGAGCTCGACAGCTTACCCGACGGTCTAAACGATATGCCGTCGGTGAAGCGCGTGCTGGACTGGTATGCGCAGTCGTTTGAGGTACGGTTGGATACCATAGGGCATGGCTTGTGGCTACCCTTGCCTTTTGATCTCCCTTATTCTTTGACTGGCCGACCGACCGACTAACCGATTTTTGAACCCCCCGCACGCGCAGGAAATCACCGTTCTCCCAAGGCCAAAGCTCGAGAAGCCTGTAAGAGAAAGACTGATGAAGCCGGCGAGGACTAGGACGGCGCAAATGCTATCCGAGGCGACCCCGAACCCGAGCATCGAGGAGGGCATATACAACTCACAACACATACACAACCAGAACGGGAACAATGGGTGGAGCAAGAAGCCGGCGGCGGCGAGGAGATATTTTGCCATGGTGGACGACTATGGGGACTGGCCGCCCGAGCTGCAGCTGTACAACCAAAAATTCGCGCAGACTCTCCATAAGATCAAGAGGCGGCACGACGGCGTGGTGACGACCATGGCGCAGGGCATCCTCGAGTACAAGCGGCAGCGGCAGCGCATGCAGATCGACAACAACATCCAGTCGTTCCTGGACCGCTTCTACATGTCGCGCATCGGCATCCGCATGCTGATCGGCCAGCACATTGCGTTGACGGACCAGAGCCACTACCGCGACCCGACGTACGTGGGCATCATCTGCACAAAGACCAACGTGCGCGACCTCGCCCAGGAGGCCATCGAGAACGCGCGCTTCGTGTGCGAGGACCACTACGGCCTGTTCGAGGCGCCGCGCGTGCAGCTCGTGTGCAACCCGGACCTCAACTTCATGTACGTGCCCGGCCACCTGTCGCACATGCTCTTTGAGACGCTCAAGAACTCGCTGCGCGCCGTCGTCGAGACGCACGGCCAGGACAAGCAGGAGTTCCCCGTCACAAAGGTCATAGTGGCCGAGGGCAAGGAGGACATCACCATCAAGATCACCGACGAGGGCGGCGGCATCCCCAGGAGCGCCATCCCGCTAGTTTGGACCTACATGTACACCACTGTCGACCGCACCCCGAATCTGGACCCGGACTTTGACAAGAACGACTTCAAGGCGCCCATGGCCGGCTTTGGATACGGGCTGCCCATATCACGCTTGTATGCGAGGTATTTTGGAGGGGACTTGAAGCTGATATCAATGGAGGGGTATGATTTTTTTTTCCTCTCTTTTATTCTCCATGTACAAACCCTTGCAGTCAAATGTGGTTCATACTAACCAAGACTTCCCCGTCTCTAGCTATGGCACAGACGTGTACCTCCACCTCAACCGCCTCTCCAGCTCGTCAGAACCTCTGCAATAGGAATTAGCAGTCATGAGGGACCGCCCGTCCCAAGGATTGACGCTTCCGATGAGATACCGACTCCAAAAGCGGCTGAAGAGTCTAGAGGTCATTGAGAGGAGGCAGGTCGGCGACGTCGAGAGCATGGTCAACAGGCCCAGCAGTCCCTACTCTGTGCGGGATGAGAGTCAGCTGTGAGCTACGGATGGGGTAGATGGCGTGTTGTTTGCTTATGCTCGCTGAGATGGGCTTGGTCAGGCGATAAGGAGGCTAGGTTCGTTTCTGCAGGTATGGCACGGAATCTCTCACGGGATTGTATCATTTTTATCTCGTGCTTTTTTTTTCTGGCCTATCGTCTTTATTATATATCTATAGGTATCTATTTCTTATTTTCCTTCTAGGCTACCGCCTCAAACCGTCATAGGCGGATGCGATGGACGGATGTCGCTTTCTTTTTGATGTCTTGTACATCTCTGTGACAAGAAGAATATTACGGGAAACTGGCGCCTTTTTTTTGGGTCGGGTTTTTATTGGATTAAATCAAATGCAGGAAGCAAAATAAAACATGAGACGGAAAGCTTTGTCCGGCGAGCACAAGACAGACGCATGGGTTTTCTTGCTGTTGACACGTGGGCCGAGCCGTGATGCAAGAAATCTAAGCACGTACCTGTTGAGACGTAGAGTATTTGACGGTCAGTACCGAGCTGATGACATCAATGGAGCAGCGGCTTTCTGGATGCTGAAGTATGAATTTCGGGTTAGAATATGGAAAGTAAGATAGATACAAAGGAAGAGAAACAACTGGCTACCAAATAACAAATACCCTTGAAATAAATCGAGAAGACGCCGCTGTGATGCTCGAGACCCAGATAAAAATGGGGGGAAGGAAAACGCGGTATGGGAAACGGAAAACCAAAAGGAGAAGAGTCTATGTGACAAGTCGGTGGCTACGTCGGCATTTTAAATAAAACTAAGAGTAAATAAAGCAAGGAAAAAGGGGCAGACGGAATCACCCTGCTCTCTGTCCGGGCCTTTCCCAGTCTATCACAACTCCCCAAAGGCACACGGTGGATCATATGATCGAGGAAGCGGGCGGGCTCTCTGGCCGAGGAGCAGCAGCCTTACGCCTTGTACAGCAGGTCCAGGAAGCCGTTGGCCAGGTCGACGACAACGCTCTTGTTGGGCAGGCTGCCAGCAACTCCATAGAGTGCGGCGGCGTCGCCGACGGCAGCGCCCTTTGCGCCTTTACCCTCGGCAATGCGGGCACGCTCCTTCTCGCGCTCCGACTCGACGGCGGCCTCGAGGTCGGCGACGAGGCGCTCCCAGGCGGCGGCGGTGGGCTTGGTGAAGGCGATGTGCATAGCGGGCGGGTTCTGGAGAGCGTTTAGGTGCCAGCCGCGCTCCGACATGGCGTCGGCGATGTCGTAGATGTTGAGATTGCGGGCCCTGAAGGCCACGACCGACACGAGCGGGCGGCCCATGACCTCGAGCTCGGCGGCCAGGACGGGGGACGAGGCGATGCGGTCGGCCATCTTCTTGGCCGCGCCCACGATCTCGATGCAGCTCTCGAGGTAGCCCGACTCGCCGACCGACATGAGGCTGGCCCAGCACCCCGCGATCAGGGCGCCCGGGCGGGAGCCGGCGACTCCGGGCGACGCGTAGACGCCGCCGGACCAGTCCGGGCTGACAAAGTACTGGTACTTGCGCAGCTCGGCGGTGCGGTACAGGACGGTGCTGTTGCCCTTGGGCGCGAAGCCGTACTTGTGCGTGTCGCAGCTGATGGACGTGACGCCCTTGAGCCGGAAGTCGAACGGCTGCGTCTCGAACCCGGCGCGCTCGAGGAAGGGGACCAGGAACGAGCCGAGGCAGCAGTCGACGTGCAGCGGGATGCGGCGGCGCAGGGCCAAGCGCGACAGGCCCGCGATGTCGTCCATGATGCCGTGCGGGAAGTTGGGGGCCGAGCCGACGAGAATGACGGTGTTAGGGTTGATGAGCCGCGCCATGCTAGACAAGTCGACCTGGTAGTTGGGCGCCGGGCAGGCCACGAGGTGCAGCTTGATCTTGAAGTAGTCGGCCGCCTTGCGGAAGGCAGTGTGGGCGGTCTCGGGGATGATCCTGGGAGGGTTGGGCGAGGAGGGGTCAGAATTCGCCCGCTGTGTGCAGTCATGGACTACCTAGCACAGAAAAAAAAAAAAAAAAAAAAACACTTGAAACTCACATCTCGGGTTCCGTGACACCCCTCTCGTGGTAGGCCTTCTGGCGGGCGCTCAGGACCGCCATCAGGATACTCTCGGTGCCCCCGGCCGTGGTGCAGCCGGCGGCGCCGACGGGGGCGCTGAAGAGCGACAGGACCATGGCGACGATCTCGGCCTCCATCTTGCGGACGCCCGGGAACACGTCCGGGTGGATGGGGTTGGCGACGGTGAACTTGCCGTAGGCCTCGGTCTGCAGCCGCAGCAGCGAGTCCTCGCCGTGGTAGACGGCGCCCGACACGAAGCCCTCCTCCCAGCGAGTGTGGTCCATGTTTGCGAGGCTCTCGAGCTCGGTCCGGACGGCGTCCTCGGTCCAGCCCTCCTTGGGCAGGGCCAGGTGGCGCGTCGCCATGGCGGGCACCATCTTGGTGCTCAGCTTGCCAACAGCTTCGTTGACCTGCGCCTGCACCTTGGAGCGCACGCCCGGCGCGCGCAGGAACCAGCCGTACGCCGTCACGCGGAGGGCGGCGTAGAGCTCGATGAGGCTGCCGATGGGGCCCCGACCGCGGAGCTGCCAGAATGCGCGGCGCGTCCACCGCAGGACGAAGAGGAGGAATATTATGTTGCGGAGTCTGTGGGAGGGAGAGCACCAGCAGGCTGGCCGTCAGTCCATCTGTCTTTTTCCCCGTCTCTCTCTCCTTCGCCACCACACCCTCGCTTCTGCGGGCTACTCACAGGTCGATATTGAGCAGCTCCATGGGACTGCCCGGGCTCCTCCTCTTGACATTGATGAGGCTGTCCCTCAGGCTCTGGGGTATGCGCGAAGTGCCCGGCATCTTGGACACGCTCTGGTGGTGATGTGATATGATGTGATGACGATGCTGTTTGTTCCGCCGGCCCGAGTCGGCTGCTGAATCTGGGAAACGAAGCGGAGAGGGACGCGGATTAAGAAGATGCGTTAATGGAGAATGAAGACCAGAACTTCAGCAGCGGTAGGCTGTGCGATGATGACCTTTTTCTAGTCGGCGACGTTGAGGCTCCTCGACAGCAACGCGGTCGTTTTATCCTTTCGGCTCAGCGTTGCCATCGGCTTTGTTCGATGCCCGCTGTCCGCGCCAGGTTACGCGGTACGCGATACGCCTAAACGTCGTTGCGCAAGCTTCCCCACCCAGTCTCTTGCTTCTGGGGCTTTACGCTGTACGATGGACCGCGGACCCGATCGGCTGGTTAGAATGGGTCCCGCCCCAGTAAAAGAGTACGTTTACTTCGTATGCAAACTTCCATCTCCCTTCCGCATTGCCAACCATGACATCGTCATGGCCGGATCCCAGACCTGCGCGGAGGCACCCCTTGCGTGCCGGGCCCTCAAGTGGACGGAGAAAACAACCAAAAAGAAAAAACATGCAGAGCTAGCATAGCCCGCGTGCGTCGGCGTCGCTGCGGTTGGCTTGCTTCGCCGTCCGAATACGCAACGGCAGAGTCGGCAAATCTCTGTCGGCCGGTCTGCCGAGCCATGTCGACGAGGCTGCCTGATCCCCTCCGAGGGGCTCTCCACGTCAGAACACAAGGCCGCCGCAGATAATTCGCGCCGGGTGTGTTTCGCGGCCGGCAGACCAGCCCAGCACTGCCCGGCGCTTACAGTCCCAGAGCACTGGAACCTCTGAGCGGGAGACTCCACGCTGCACGTGACAGGGTAGGTCCTCCAAGAAAAGGTGTTGGGGCCCACCTCGAGGTCACACATGGCCGCGGCCGCCCTCTCTTTGTCGCGCACGCGCCCGACCAGGCGGACGCCACCATGGCGTAGTGTCCCCTCGGAGGCTTCCCTATTCACACACCCAACCCATGCCCTGGACAGCATCGATTGTGGCTCGGTGTGCCTTTCCCGCGAGCGAAGAGGCCGCGCGCGTGCGCTAGACAGTCAGCGTTGGTGCTCGACAGCGAGCTGGGCAGCAGGAAGCAAACGGGCCGTCCTGATGGCGACGCCTTCCATTGGATCCCTCCTGAGCAGGATTCTCAGTCACTGGTATCAGAAGCAGCATCACGCCGACGACAATCTCCGCTCATGAGAAGGCCGGGCCGGGCCATGCTGCACACTAGGGAGCCTCCCGCCAGGGCGACGACAGCCTGGCCAACTAGAGTCAACCAGTTGCTCACACCATCTTCTCCCCTGCGTCCTCCAGTCCTTCCATTGTTGGCTTTTGCAGCAGCCACCAGCGTCCCCCAACCTATCACATGGCCTGCTGCCGCCACCCACACCACAATGGTCAGGAATGCCATTTGTAATATCTCATTCCAGTCTGAGATCGAGTGAACTCATAACTGTTTCTCGTGCCCGTGCCCTTTGGGCTGGGGTTGTCTTCCTTTAAGTGTCGGTGTAGTGATCCTCTGGCGCAGCGTGGACACTCCCCTGATGGGCCTCGATAGCAGCCGTCAACGACGCCATTTGGAATTGTGGGCAGGCCTAGCCTTTCCAACCAGGAGCGGACCTCAACCACGGTTCGGGACAGGACAGGCTGCATCGTTCATTACAGCCTGCTTCTCGCCTTTCCCGCCGTGCATAGATGGCTATGCTTACTGCTGCAGGGTGTCAGCTTTGATAATTCGAGGTTGGCCTACGTTCCCCCGTCCTTCGTGCGCCGATTGCCCCGGCATTATCGGGCATTTTTGCAACGCCAATTTCCTGGCGGAATTCACTGGACTTTCTGGGAATGTTTTTAAAAGTCTTCTTGGGTCTCCTGTTGGGTCTGGATTTTTTGGGTCGCCTCTTGGTCGCTTACACATTTTCTGTGTGAGCCAATAGACTTGCAGCCCGCGGCTAAGCCACCCTACTGACATTGGAGGTACCACCTACCTTGATGAACGGACAAGTGTCGAGGTCAAGGGGACAGCTGGGTAGCCGCCCGTCCTTCCACGACGACATGGTGCTCTTCTGGGCTGGGTATGGGAGAAAACCTATCCCATGATGCCAAAAGGACTCTCCCCATGAGTCAATGATGGGCCGCTCGAGGCTGGACAGTCCTGCCGCCGTCATGCGATCTACCGGTTGGTGAAGAACAAAGAGGCCAACCGGGTCGCATGGTCGTTTGGTGACCGCTCAGCCTTGCCTCCCAGTCCCATGCCCAACGTTTGGTGCCCTCGAGTTTGGTCTCCAAGTCGAAGGCCAGGTTGGCCGAGTGGCTGGCACTGCGGCGACACCGATGTGTGTAACGTCGACCGCTGCAAGGCCGTAGTCGGCTGGCGAACATTATAAAATAAACCCTTACCTCCCTTCCCAGATCTGGAAATTGTTCTCATCACCACCGCTTTCAAGTCTATCACGCTCTATCAAACAATTCACAGATCTCACAAAGCATATCGTCCGCTACATATCCTCAGTTCCTTCTTGCTCGCTATCAAGCTTCAACAAACCACAACATCCGCATATCACATCTCAACTTAGCAATCCTCAAACAGGCGCACAACCGCCACAATGTTCAGAATCCGCGTGTGCTCCAGCTGCGGCATCAGGGTCCGCATCGTCTTCGGCACCAAGTGCAGCGACTGCGAGGCCCGCCAGCGCGCCCGCGAGCGCGAGGAGGAAAACGCGCGCCTGAGGCGCCGGGTCCACTTCGACGACGATCCCGTCATCATCCACCGCTCCCCGAGCCCCTGCCGCCTGCGCATCCGACGCAGCAGCCCCAGGAACAACCATGACGACAACGACCGCTCCGTCGTCCGCGCGGCGGCCATCTGCACCACCAACGACGATGACGACGTCCCCAGTATCGCCGATGGTGACGACGACGACGACGACTGGTCCCGCAAGCACGGCACCTCCAGCACCGTCACGCGCTACCGGACCAACGTCCGCCCCGGCTGCTGGGACCGGGACCGCGACGTCGAGCGCGCCCGCATCCGCGAGGCGCACGACCGCGGCGTCAGCGAGAACGGCACGCACTGGTTTAGCCGCAGGTACGACTATGAGCGCGAGCGCCACGACCGCTTCGGCGGCCACGAGTACGACCGCGAGGTCAACTGGGAGATTCGCCGCGACCGCCGCAGCCGCCGCCGCGACCGTGACATCTTTGACCTCTTCTGCGAGTTTTAAAAAAAGATTCGCAAAACTTGACCGCCCATCGCCACCGCCGCGGCCGCCCCTAGGAGCTAGAAAGGGGCGTGGTGGGGGACCTGCGACGTTGAAGAGCTAGAGCGCCCAAAGCTCCGCGTGGAAGCCATCCCTTCCGACAACCGCCCGGCGACTCTCCGACGTGTTCCCGGTGCGCCGCCAAGTGGCGGAGTACTTGGAATACGTAGGAGACGTCGATGTCCACGTGTACTCTTTGTATCAACATTCCCTTTGTTGGATAGACGGATGGCGTTTTGTATCGCTTGCGTGGGATAGACGGTTGCTACTTTTTGGTTCTGTTCTACTTGTTTTTGCTTCCATGTTTTGCTTTCCTGTTTTGTTTTCCTGTTTTCACTTTCCTATTTCTCTCTTTCTGTTTCTGCTTTTCTGTGTTCACTTTACTAATTCTGTCTTTGTCTTTCTGCTTTCCTACTTTTGTTTCTATATCTGCTTCTTGCCTTCAGGGATATCACGGGAGAGATAGCTGGTACTTGGACCTGGGCGGGAGACGTCCTGCCCACGTTCGTCAAAAGTCGGAAATGGGATTCGAGCGGAAACAGGAGACGTCCTGCCGAAGCCGATCCCGACCTGGGGAGGACTTTGTCTCTGATTCATTTTCTTTCGCTGGAGGATATACCATAGAATAGTTTTTCCTTTCCTAATGCTTCCGCCAATACATCAAGTGATTTTCGTTTTTCGGTCACAACCAGCTTCATGATCGTGATCCCTTGCATTTCCCCCGTGCATGACATCAACCTCCCTCCATCTTTATCGTGTACCCAACAATACACCACGCACAGGCCGGAGCCGCCGTTATACACGCGCCGTCGCACAAAAAAATCTCGACATGGAACCCCCCCCCTCTTCCATCGCGCTTGAACAGCAGCACATCGGGGGGTCAACTGCCAGTCACTTTGCGGGTGGGGACCGACTCCACAACCCCTGGCCGGACTTGGCAACCTCTTACAAAATTCTCCGATGATAAAAAAAAAAAAATACGCCGCAATTTTGCATGGAAGCATGGGTGGAACTACAAAGTGGGAATACATCAATGGCGTCGTTCGAGTGCCACAGGTTCATGAGTGATTCTTTCGCTCTTGCAAAATCTTAGCCTCGCTCGATACGCCCGCCCGCCCCTCCCTCCCTCCCTTCGCCTATTTTCCGATTGCTCCGTAATGACTGCCTGCCTGCGTAGTGGCCGCGGCCCCGCTTGATGCGCGGTACTTGTGCAAGCGTCTCGTGCGGCAGGATTCCCACTCTAGTCCGGTCCGTGGGCAGGGTAGGATGCGAAAGGCATCTGGAACATGATCCTTCTCGTAACCCGTGGCCGTGGCCCGTGGACTCATAGACTCATACGAGAAGCGCGCGTGTCGACCCGTCCAGGCTTTTGGCCGGCCGCAGCAAAAGTCAGGAGGCCTCGGCATGGAAGCAAGAAAGCCCTTTCCCACCACCTAAGCCGTCGTCGACAGCAGGGTACAGGACCCGAGGGCGGAATTACCGGAGGATCTGGCTGCATTGCTTGGAGAGCCTGGTTGTTTCATATGGCGTCCTCTTTCATCTGCCGCCTCATAGTGTAAAAAGGTACTTGTGTATTGGACTCGGTTCAAGTGGAAGAGATGTGGCAGAAGAGAAAAAAGAAAAAAAAAATATCCATGATTTTTGACGCTTGGCGACATGAGTACCACAAGAGTAGGGTACATACCAAGAAGGGCCATAAAATACCCAAATATGTGAAAACAGAAATGGAAAAAAGCAAGAAAAAAAAAAGGAAAGAAAAAAGAAGAAAAAAGTGAAGAATGTAGTGAGAACAACCCAAAAGATCAATCAAAATAGCCCCAACCATCCACACCGCCAGCCTTTGGATCTTTCTTGTTCATTACATTAAATCTTGATTTCGGCCCATCCCTCTCATGAGTTGAAGCTGCTGCGCCACTGCTTGTTGTACTTGTCAGCCTCGGCCTCGCAGGCCGCCGGGCCCGTCTTCATGCACGTGTTGAACCGGACGACGACGTCGCCGGGCCTATACTCGGCCGCGGCGTCGCCGCTGTTGCTGTAGGCGTTGATGTATCGCTGGGGCACGACGGCCAGCTTTGAGAGGATCGTGGGGTGCCACTGGACGATGTGTTCCTGTCGAGGAGTGCAACGTTAGACATCTGATCCTGGGTGACAGCCCAAGGAGGAAGAGGAAGAACGAAGGACTCACCAGAGCGTGCGCCTCGGCCTTCTGAAAGTTGTAACTCCGGTATATAGGGTCGAACCAGGTCTCGAGGAAGAAACGGGCCCACTCGCCGTTGCGCAGCACGAAGCTGCCGACGCTCAGCCCGTCCTTGTCCTGCGTGAGCACCAGGTCGACGTCGCGGGGCTTGAGGTGGGCAAACGTCTTGATGATGCTGTCGGGCGGCACGACCGGGTGGTCCTTGATCATGACCTTGTCGAGCGACGCCGACTCCATGATGGACGTCTCGACGCCGACGTCGCCCGCCATGATGAGCGACTCCTGGTCCAGGAACCAGACGAAGCTCGCGTCCGGGAACTTGGACAGCACGTGCCGCATCGCCACCACCTTGGCCCACGACGCCGGCGACCCGGCGAGGTCATATTCGGACACGGTGGGGAAGAAGGTCTCGTAGCCTGCGAGGTATGGCGGCCATTAGTCTTTTGCCAAGATGCACAGAGTAGGTATCTATCTAGGTGCCAAGCCGAACGGCGGTGTGGATGGAAAGGAGACATATAAACGGGCAGGCAGGCAGGCAAAACATACCATGCTTCTTGGCGTATAATATCCTGTTGTCCTTGACGTTCTGCAGATACGCCTTGCTGAACTTGCCGCCTTCTTCCTCCAGCACCGTCACGATGACGGCGGGCGGGTTCCCCGTCGGGACGTGCTCGGCGTAGGCGCCCCCTCGCCTCCCCGCGCCGCCCGCCCTCCCGCGCAGCAGCGACCCGACGTACAGGACGCCCAGCACGACCGCCACGAGCACGACGCCACCCCGCAGCCGCATCCTCCGCAGTATCGGCGGCACGAACTTCGCCGCACCTGAGCCGGGCCCCCGCCGCGCTGGCGCGTACCGCGCGGCATTGGAGTCCTTTCTGGACGGGTATGGTAGATGCATTTTTTCTTTGTTTCCTGCTGTCCTTCTCCCCCTCGTCTAGGCCTTTCTCGTCGTGCTAATGCGTTTCGGGGAAGCGATGACGCGCGCAATGAATGCCCAGGTAGGTGGCTGCCGTTTCAATCGATTTGGCCGCAGGGCGATGGTCGACGCCTGCCTGGCTAGGCCCAGCTCTCCTGTCGAAGCTTCGCTGGCGTTCGATCGACAGGGGAACGAAGTCCAAGAGGTAGGACGGTAGGATTACGCGGGGATCGGGTGCTTCGTCGTCGTGATTTTGGTAGGACTCGGGTTGCGGGTGGTTTCGTGGCCTCAAATTCTCCTCTTCTCTTGGTCGCAATGATTCCCAATGGGGCTGTTGCGGCAACCTGTCGTCTCGTTGTGGATATAGATTGGTATAGAAATGTAGGTAGGTGCTAGGAAAGTCGACCGCTTCGGTGAGCCGTGAAGAAGGCTGGCAGGGATTAAGGACAGAAGAAGAAAAAGGATAGCGAGCGTGGGCGAATGTCGTTGAGACGTCGAATCGTGTGCTAGGTTGTGCCTCGTTACAAGCAGCAGCAGTCGCGACGGGCAGAAATTTGATGTTGAAAACGGGTCTGGCCGTCGTGGGTGCAGCAACTAGCTGGCCTATCACAGGGTACCTCCCCTGCCGAAGGAAAAGCAGCAGACAAAAAAAAAAAAAGCAAAGAAAAAAAACGGGTGCCCGGCTTATCAAGAAAGAGGCATTGCCTGGCTAATTTGCGGCCAGTGGAACAGATCAAATGTCCATAATGTTCATAACGTAAAGGCCATCGAGAAAGGAGGCGTTTCAAAGGCCAATCTGGTCTTGTCCATTATCAAATCCATCGCAACCTCAAAAGGCGAACCGTCCACAGGGCGCCCCTCCCCCTATTCCCGCTATCTGACAACCCCTGCATGGTACCTTCACCTCCCTGGACCTGGTCGGTTCCCACCGACCCAATTGGATGGTGCGAGCAGCCAACACACGCACATCGGTGAACGAGCGTTCGTGACAAAGCCACGTGTGAAGTTGCGATGCGGCGCCACCTCAGTCTAGTCAGTGCACCCGGACTGCTAGATCCGGTAACAACCCAAATCACAAAAAGCTGGAGACCAGTTTGGGATTCTGATGCCATGCTTCTAGGCTACCCGAGGAAATAAGGTGTGGCATCCATAGTACCAACCCAAAAATTCATGGCGTCACGGCATCAAGTTATGGCTCTCGTCCGAATAAGCTTAAATGGGTTGTAATTGTGTCAACGTCCCGCTCCGAACCACACCTTCACCAAAAGAACAAAAGAGAGTTCTGAAGAGTGATGTAAAGAGTCGCGCTGCCATTTACAGAAAGGAAACGGCGGCATTGACAGCGAGGCTGACCTCTCGTCGTGCCCAAAACGAGACCGAAGCAAGACGCTTGGCCTCAAAGGGACGACGAGGTATCCATCTCTGCACACAGACTAGTCGACGCACCATGGGGAGCTGGCTCGAGGCAACTTAAGAGTGTGCAGTGCTTGCGGAGTCAATTTGACGGCAGGGGCGTTGGGACTGGACTCATCAGAAGGTAACGCCGAGTTGTATATATATTCCAATGATTGCAGAGCATGCCATGCGGACACAGGGTAAGGAGAGCCAGTACTGGGGCTTATATTATTCACCACCGGCATCGTCGGCATCGTCATCGTCATCGTCGTCATCTCCTTGTATGTCCATGACTTGCTCGCTGACCTTCTCGAGAGCCCGCGAGCTCAAGGCACTGACTAACTTCCACGTTGCCTATGTTTATGCGTCAGCAAGCTACCACGAAGATGCAAGTTAAATAGAAAAATAAGTCAGCGCTCAAACACTTACGGCTAGGACTGTGAACAGTCCAACAAGAACAATCGCAAGGTTAATGCTCTCCATCCGGTCGCGGCCACCGCCGCGGCGCCCCCGCTGGTTTCCGCCACCTCCGACAATGCCGCCCACGCGGAGCTGCCACCAGGTGAATGGATTCATGGTCGTGAATGCCTGGACAGCTCCAACGAGACTAAGGGAGAGGATACCCTTGACGAAGTGCAGGTACCAACCAAACGATTCCTCGTCCTCCAGCTCCACTTTCAGGCCGTCCCAATCGTCGGCGACGTCGGACCAGAACCCAAAGAGCCAGCCCCAAGGGTCGACGTAGAGGTTGATGATAGGATCTGCGACGAAACCGAGCAAGAAGACGACAGTGAAGAGCACGACGAGGGTCAAGGCCAGGCGCGTCAACCTGTTGGAGAGCCACGATGCCCAACGCAGGCGGGACATGCGATACTGGAACCCGCAGGTCGGACAATGCCAGAAATTGCGGTCCGACAGCGGTGCGGCCTGGCGCCACGCCTGGAGGCAGCCCTCGTGCACGTATCGCTGGGAGCCCTTGCAGCGGCAAGGGCTCATGAGCCGGCCGAGCTCTGGATCTTCGGATACGTAACGGACACGGGGCCGCGAGCCAAAGAGTCCACCGTCTGGCGCGTCAAAGGTCGGTGGCACTGATTCCAAGCAGATTCTACACTGACGTGGCCGGTAGTGCCGCTGCCTCGGCTGCCCTTGTTGTTCTTGTTGCGGCTGCGTTTGCGCCTGCGCTTGCGGCTCGGCCCCGGCTTCGGGTTTGGGTTCGGGGTCAGGCTGCGGGGTCGGATGCGATCGGGGGCGCAGACCCTCGCTAGATGCCGACTGCGGTGTCGGCTCGGCGCCAGTACTGGTAATGAAGTCGCCGGGGATGCCATCGCCCCAGGTCCACGAGGGCTCGGATCTGAAGGGCGGACTCGGCTCGTCCATGATTGTGTACCGGGATCGGGTTAGGTGGCAGGCCGTGACAGGAGTATGGAGACGGGATATGCGGGTTCGCGTGCGCTGCACACCGAGATGTGTAACTGTGGGCCAGTGTCAATAACGCGGGTGGCAAACGATTGGGGATGATTCTGAGCAGTGGTAGGAAGTATCATCAATCGGGGGCGAGATGTTTGACGGTGGACGGGAGCTGCGGAGGGCTTGGCGGAGAGGAAAGGGAATAGGAATACCCCTACCTCAAGTCATTGAAAGACCTGTACAGAGTGTGAAACAAATCGCCTGAAAGAGAGAGCCGCACGTGGTCGCATCCTGGTGAACACGCCGCCTTGCGAGCGCAGATCCAACCGAGGCTCCGATGGCGTGTCTAAATCGGGCAACCAACCTCGAGCTGGATTGTCCGGATGGAACGGAACCAGGAGAGCTTTCTTTTCTTTGGGTTGGGGCGACGTCTGCACAGTGTGTCTATCACACAGCTTGGAAACTGTGTGTCTTCAGCCACAAGCCACAAGCCACCTAGCTTGACGCCACACAGCCTTGTCCACGACAGAACGAGGTAACCCCACCTCCGGAAAATATGCATATCGGAGGGAAGAATAAAGGCATAGGACGGAATACGGTATTAAGGAAAGTGAAAGAGAGATACAAACAACGTAGGAAATAAAGCAAAGCAATCAGATGTCAGCATTTTCGTCGTGAACGAGAAGGGCAGCAGCTGTGACCCGCTTTAGCTGAGGTGGGTGGTGGTCCATGCGCACTGGAGCTCTCCAGCGACTCAGAGCTGACGCGCTGCAAGGTGCCTAGAACAGCAGCTGCGGGCGTTGTTGGGTGCAGCAGCTGGGCAAGACAGCTTCGCCCGCCACGAATTGACAGCCTCAACCCGAACCTGGCATCCTACCCACCCCCGCGCAGCTCACCCGGTTCCGCAGTCGCATACTTAGATTCATAGAGTCACCTCGGACACCGTCCATATCGAGCAGCTCTCAGCAGCCATGGCGGACCGATATTCGTTCTCCCTGACCACCTTCTCGCCAAGGTGAGCTTCCGAAGGACCCCGTCCAGGGCGGGCCAGCCTCGTGCCGCATGTTGGAATACCTCGAGATACCCAGAGCAGACGACTGACATGTTTCCTACAGCGGCAAGCTTGTGCAGATCGGTACGCACTTCTCTTGAAATACCTAGCTTTTGGAAAGACCGGATGTGCTGGCTGCGCCGGTTCCCCCGCCGCCGCCGCCACCACGATCGATGGGAGCTGGAGGTTGCGACTGACCGTTTGCTCCAGAGTATGCCTTGAACGCCGTCAACCAGGGCGTCACAGCGCTTGGAATCAAGGGTGCGTGTTGCTCCCCCACCATACACGCCAGCAAAGAGACGGGCCATGGGTATACTGACGCAGCGCTCCGCCGCACCCCGCAGCGACCAACGGAATCGTGCTCGCGACCGAGAAGAAGTCGTCGTCGCCCCTCGCAGACCCGTCGTCGCTCTCCAAGATCAGCCTGATCACGCCCAACATAGGGATGGTGTATGCGGGCATGGGCCCGGACTACAGGGTGCTGGTCGACCGGGCGCGCAAGGTGTCGCACTCGGGCTACAAGCGCATCTACAACGAGTACCCGCCCACGAGGATATTGGTGCAGGACGTGGCCCGGGTCGTGCAGGAGGCCACGCAGTCTGGCGGTGTCCGCCCCTACGGCGTGAGCCTGTTGATCGCCGGCTGGGACGAGGGCATCCTGCCCGACGAGGAGGACAAGACGGTCGAGGACTCGGAGGGCGAGAAGAAGAAGGTCTCGGGCAAGACGGGCGGCATCCTCAAGGGCGGCCCCATGCTGTACCAGGTCGACCCCTCGGGCAGCTACTTCCCGTGGAAGGCCACTGCTATCGGCAAGGCCGCCACCAACGCGAAGACTTTTCTGGAGAAGAGGTACACCGAGACCCTGGAGCTCGAGGACGCCGTCCACATTGCGCTCCTGACCCTGAAGGAGACCATTGAAGGAGAGATGAACGGCGACTCTATCGAGATTGGTAAGAGAAATCCTGTGTCTCTGCTTTTTTCTTTTCTTGCCGCAAAACGATCCCGTGACTGACTAGGGACATCAACTACGATAGGCATTGTTGGACCCCCTGCCCACCATCTCCTGGGCGTCGAGGGCGTCGAGGGAGCGCAAGGTCCTCGTTTCAGGAAACTCAGTCCGCAGGAGATTGAGGACTACCTGACCAACCTGTAATCGTGCAGCTGGTTCAATGACAATCTCTTAATTGGCAAACCCTCACAGACCCTTGTACAGTAGACCCCAAAATAGAGGATACCAGGGCCACGGGATTTGAATGACGCCTTTTTCAACTCCTTTTTCTGGTCTCCTATCTATATCACGGCCTGCTTACTTGCTCTTCGTCTTGATGAATGAGCACCTGGCCCCAGCGGCAACGCCAGCGATCTCCTGCAACCGCACGAGAGGCTGTGGTAGCTCTACTCTGGTCCAGGACCTGACTGAAGCTGAGCTATCCTCCCCCAGACCCAGCTGGCCATTGGTATTCTCCCCGATCACAAACACGTCGCCTCGATCAGTGAGGACTATCAGATGCGACTCTCCAACGGCGACATCGGCCACGTCGGCGTCCTCGTCCACCACTACGGGGACGGGACCGGACAACATACCTTCGCTTCCTTCGATGATGGCCTCCCTGCCGGGATGTCCGCCCCAACAGTAAATATCGCCGCCGGTCGTCAAGGCGGCGAGGAGATAACCCCCTGCGGCGATCTTTTTTATCTTGCCGGTCGGCAAGTCCTCTAGGTCCGTTACGAGGCCGGCGGTCTCGGCGCTGTGTATGTATGGTCAGTAAACTGGATTATCAGAACTTGTTGACGGGGTACACTTCTTCACGACAACAATATGACACCTCAGGTCTCACCTGCCCGCATCGCCGCCGCGAAAAGAGGTGCAGATAATATGCTGGAACGGCAAAGGATTCGGAAAACGTGCTGGACAGGAAAAGGACTGTAGTAATGAAGTGCCATCTTTGTCATGAACGAGGTCCCTTTTAATAAAAAAAAATATGCTTACCTTTTACTGTCAGCAACGGGCCGAGCCAGGCAGCCCGGATACCTGTCATCACCCCACGTCCACACGCTACCGGTAGCCGATAGGGCGGCAAAGCCGACGTCGTACGCGACCAGCTGGATCACGTCCTCAGGGAACCGGTGTGTTTTTCTTTTGGTAGTAGGCGTGCTGTATCCTGTTGTTGCGACCGCCGACGCTAGGGCATCCGCTATCGAGCCATATTGGCGGACTGTTCTTGCATCGACGAGGACTAGGCGCTCATGAGAAGATATGAATGAGTGGAAATTCTTTTGCTATGGTTAAGGTACTCTTTCGAAACAAACCTACCCGCTACAGACCCGTTGGCCGCCTGGACGTAGCCGCCGTGTTGTTTTCGCAGGGCCGCGTCTTCGTCGGGCACTTCGCCGGCGGCCTTTGTACCGTTGCTCGTCTCGACTGAGCAGAAGCGAGATAGGTAGTCATATGGTCAGGATCGAGTCCCCAAAGTGAAAGCAGTAGTTTGTCTTGTGACTCTTACTCACCGAGTGTGTAAGACAATGATGAGATCATATCTCCGAGGACGCGGCCACCATCCGCCAACACGCAGGTGAACTCGTGGAGATCATCGGGCTCTTCGTCACCGCTCGGTGGTGGCGGCGGCTCCTGGAAACACAGTTGATTCCAGGCGTTGAAGCCGGCGGCATAGAGTTCCATCATGGGTTGGGTGTTGATGCCCGCAAAAGAGCGGGCTGATGTGATGGGGGTATCAATTGAATGATTATTGATTCATAGGTTCAATGTTCCAGCTACAAATGGGGGCACAAAAGAAAACGCCAAAAGGGGTTTCCCTTTTTTTTTTTTTTTTTTTTTTTTTTTCTCTATGTAAAAATACGGACCTTTTAACTGTCGAAGAAGGTGAAAACTGCTTATTTTCGCTTTGGTGTCGCAGCGGTTGGTGGTCCCAAGGCGCGTCATTAAGTCTAGGCGGGTCCAGGTCCACCCCCACCACCCCTCAGCTGCCCACCGATGCTTGGACTGGATCTTCAATTTCCAAGACAATTCAACCTGGCCGCACCAAGAAAGGCCCGTGAACAACCCGCCTAAAAGTGGCCTGTCGACCCATTGCTCGGGGCATCTGAAAAGGCCGAATTCGTGTCGTTGGCCCGGCCATAGAGCTTTCAGGGGTAGACACATGACTGACTGTGGCCAGGTCGTCAAGGCGCAGTGAATGCGCCTCGAACCTCACGGTTCTGTTGCTTCCTGCTCTCGAACTCAACGGCTTGGCCTTGGGAGCCCTCTCAAGATTCTGAGAGATTTCTCCAGGCGCCAAAGCCCTCGGCTTGGCGGGCCTCCGGCATCGACCAGTGTCCATGTCTAGTGCCACTTTGTGTATGCCAATCAGCCCTTGGACTTCCTTGGGGCTTTTAAGCCCGGCTTCTCCCATCGCATTCTGCTCATCACGGCCTCCCTAGACAGAGAGCTACCTTTTTGCACAGCCAAAATCCCTGCTTGCTAACCCTTTTTCGGCAAGAAAAACAGATCCGGTAACCATCAGCTTCACTCCGTCTGAGCTTTTACCATTCTCTTTCTGCCTTGTTGCAGAATCCACTCCATTGCTGCCCACCAGCCAGCCAGCACATTCTTAGCTCCTGTTGAGTGATTCCGCATCAGGGGCACATTCCACTGCGGGGGAAACCTGCGCAACCCCCAAGCCCGCGTCGACGGGGCAGACGCGTCTACGGCCGAGTCCCACCCGTCGTCCCCTGACGACGTCCTCTGCTGCCCCTCGCGTGCGTCAGGCCGGAGGGACGAGGCGGACCACCGCAACCTCATCCCCGCTTCGGGATTCTGGATCAGAAGGGCGAAGACGATACCTCCATTGGCAAAAATGGCGCATCAGCAAGATGGCCGCACGTCGTCCTCCGATTCAGAGGGTGATGCGGACGAGACTACCGTCCTCGTCGTCGGCCACCTTGGTGGCAGCCAGGGGTCTCAGCCAGGCCGTAATAACATCTTGGAAGACCGTGACGACTCCTCATCGTCTGCGTCCGGCGGTGCCTCTCTGAGCGACAGCGCTAGGCCTGGCGCCACTACACCGGGTGGGACCATGTCACCGAGAGTGTATCAACTGGAGTTGTTCCAGGCGAGCATGGAGCAGAACATTATTGTTTCTGTGAGGCACCCTTAGACATCTGTCTCTCTTAGTTACGTACCTTTTGCTAACGTTGGAATCACAGATGGACACCGGGAGCGGCAAGACTCAGGTGCAAGTGCCCCATAAATAGAATCCATCTAAAACGCTATTATTGACGAAGGCCCCTGGCAGCGCTGTCCTCCGGATACGATCAGAGCTCGAGCGAGCCGATGTCAACAAGGTAAGTCTACCCTGCTTATGCCCCAAATGCGGCCCGCATCCACTGGGGTGCTAACATGGTCACTCTCAAACCCTCTCAGCGTATCTGGTTCCTTGCCCCAACTGTCACACTCTGTACGCAGCAATTCGAAGTCCTTCGCTCGCAGCTCCCATATGTTGGTGTCAGGATTCTCACGGGAGATGATAATGTCGACTCCTGGTCGAATCAAAGCATATGGAATGCTGTCCTTTCCGGGAATCGGGTTGTTGTTTGCCCTTACCAGATATTGCTTGACGCCCTCCTTCACTCCTTCGTCACGCTGGATGTCATATCTCTTCTTGTCTTCGATGAAGGTCAGCGGCCCCATGGCATTTCCACACAAACCTCACATGCTGAATCCAGTATCAATTCCTGTATATCAACTTACACAAAAACCTGCCACTCTGTAGCACACAATATTGTTGGCAAAAACGCAGGCCGGAGAATAATGATGGAATTCTATCATCCCCGCAAGGCTGCCGGGCTGGCCGTGCCCCATATCTTGGGGCTGACGGCCAGCCCGGTTGTGAGATCCGAGATAGCCTCGATGGACGCATTAGAAGCATCGCTGAATGCCGTCTGCCGAGGCCCCACGACCCACCGTGACGAGCTTCTCGTCAACGTCAATCGGCCCCTGATGATGATCGACACTTATCCGAAATCCCCCGACTCTCTGACTTACGCTACAGCGAACATGAGAAGACTCAAAGAGGCGATTGACCAGCTCAAGATCGGCGAGGACCCGTATGTCATCTATCTCTTTGCTCAAGGCACGGAGAGAAGCCAGAGGATGCTCGAAAAAGTCCTCAGCGACCACAAAACGTTCATCCGCAGTCAGACGAAGGCGTTTTTCGGTAGATGCAAGACGCTGCTGGGCGAGATGGGGCCGTGGGCGGTGGACAGCTACATGTGCCAGGCCATTAAGAGGGCCATCAAGGCGCGCACGGGAGGTCCCTACTTGCTCGGGTGGCTGGACGCTGAGCAGAGGTATCTGGCCAAGATACTCCTGGGAGTCAAGGCCAGGCCCCCGTACCCACCGTATCCGGCATTCGAAACCAGCGCGCCGAAGTTGCAGGCTCTGCTGCGGGTACTCATAAACTATCAAGGAGATCCAGTCGGCATCGTCTTTGTTCAGGAGAGGGCGACGGCGGCTGTGCTCTCCAGCGTGCTATCCGAGTTCGCCGTCATAAACGAGCGCTACAAGATCGGCTGTATGGTCGGCACGTCGGGCAAGAACAGGCGGAAGCGGGACTTTTACGATCTGTCCCCGATGGTGGATGAGGATGGCGCCTCGGCCCTGGAGCAGTTCCGCAGGGGCAGGATAAACCTGCTCGTGGCGACGAGCGTGCTGGAGGAGGGCATCGACGTCCCGGCCTGCAACCTTGTCGTGTGTTTCGACAGACCGGCCAACCTCAAGTCGTTCATACAGAGACGGGGACGGGCGCGCATGCGTTCGTCGCAGCTCCACCTCCTCCTCGAGGAGGGACAGCGGCCGGTCGCGCGCGAGTGGGAGGCTCTCGAATCCGAGATGAAACGCCGTTACGAGGACGAGATGCGAGAGCTGGACCATCTCAAACGGCTAGAGGAAGAGGAGGCGGAAGCTACCGATATGGACGGGCCGCTGGCGCCTCTGCGAGCGAGGGACACGGCGGCGGAGATCACAGTCGACGACGCTAAGCAACATCTGGACCACTTCTGCGGCGTCATCGGGTCGAGACAGTTCGTGGACCCGTCGCCCGAGTACCTAATCACCGAAGTCCCAGGCGGCGATATGTACGCCACCGTGCTCTTGCCCGTGTCGCTGCCGCCGAATCTGCGGCGGGCCGAGAGCAGCCGGCGGTGGAAGTCGCAGAATAACGCTTTCAAGGATGCGGCGTTCCAGGCGTACAAGATGCTTTACAAGGCCGGGCTGCTGAACGAGAACCTGCTACCCATCAGAGAGGAAGCCTTGGCCGCTAATCGCGATGTCGAAGGCCGGCCTGGCATGATGATGGTGCGGGAGCAGTACAACCCCTGGGCCGACATCGTCGCGGCGTGGGACGAGGAGGAGGTGCGCGAGGTGCACCGGCGCCGCCTGCGGCTCAGCGATGAGCAAGGGTCCGTCATGTGCGAGGTCGACGCGCTTCTGCCGTTCCGGTTCCCCAACCTGTCGCGCATCGAGCTCTACTGGACGCAGAATTCGCAGCTGCCCTGGACTGTCAGCTTGGATACGGACCTCGTCATTTCCGAGGCCGGCGCCATAGACGACGAAGGCGCCCTCGCTGCCCTTGCGCTGAGCCATACCCAAACGCTGCTTAGCATGTCGTTCGGACACCGCTTCCCAGTGTATGATCAGTGTCAGGCCCTGCGATTCATCTGGCCCGGTGTTGCATTGCAGCCGTCCCAGGTCGGGAGCATGCCGTTCTCGCCTGAAAAGCATGCCGCCGGAGGTCCCCGTATGGTTCGAGATGAGAAGAAGTCATCGGTGTACATTTACGAGGCTTGGCTGCCGTCGAAGCCGTCCCTTCACCTGGTCCAACAACACCAAAAGGGGCTGGAAGAGACTCCGCAAGACATACCGTATCTGGTGGTACGGAAATGGCCTAGATTTTGCGGCCTGCTGAAGCCGGCCATTGATCTCGGTGGTGGCAGCGGACATGCCCAACAAGAGCCGCAAGGGGCCAAGGAGCCCCAGGACGCGAACACGAAGCCCTATCCCCGGATTGTGCCAGCTGTAGACTGCATAGTGGACGACGACAGCCTGACAATGACGATGGGGAAGTTCGGCATGCTGATCCCCTCGATTGTCCACGTCATGGAGGTCTATATGGTGGCCGAAGACCTGCTGAGATCGACCCGCTTGGGGATGCTCGGACTCAGAGACATGGCGCTCGTGGTGACGGCGCTCAGCACGCCCGGTTCGCAGAACGTGACCAACTACGAGCGTATAGAGTTCTTGGGCGACTCCATCCTCAAGATGTGCGCGTCCGTCACGTGTGCGGCCAACAACCTGCAGTTCCCCGAAGGTTACCTGAGTCTCATCAAAGATAGGATCGTGTCCAACTCGAGGCTGTGCCGGGCGGCGGTCACCTTTGGGCTAGACCGGTTCATTATGACGAAGCAGCACACGCTCCGAGGTTGGAAGAGGATGCTCCAGGAGCCGGCGGCGGAGCGAGAGATATCAACCAAGACGCTGGCCGACGTGGTGGAGGCGCTGATCGGGGCGGCGCACATCGAGGGCGGCATGGACAAGGCGCTGGCGTGCATCTCGCTGCTCCTCCCGGACGAGGACTGGCGCAGCCTCGCGCTCGGCCGCGAGATCCTGTACCAGGCGGCGCCGACGTGCGTCACGGAGCTGCCGGCGACCATGAAGCCGGTCGAGAGACTTCTGGGCTACACATTCCGCAACAAGGCGCTGCTGGTCGAGGCTCTGACGCACTCGTCGTACAACGTGCCCGGCACCGAGACGGGCTGTCTCGAACGGCTCGAGTTCCTGGGTGACAGCATACTGGACAGTGTCGTGGTGGAGAAGCTCTTCGCCATCGGCGGCGGCGATGATGACAGGCCGCCGCTGGAGAACTCGGACATGCACCTGCTGCGCACCGCCATGGTCAACGGCGACTTTTTGGCCTTCCTCATCATGGATTGGCGAACGCCGACGGAGCCGCAGTATGTAGTCACGGGCGGTAAGGTGAAGTTTTACGGGAGTGAGGACGGCTATGACGAATACATGATGGGGGAGGGGGAAGGAGAGGAGGAAGCCCCTATCGTGGTGGAGTCGGATCCGCAGCCGGGCCTGCCGCTCTGGGCCTTCATGCGGCACGCGTCGGGCGAGCTGACCCCCGTGCTGCACCAGACGGCGCGGCGGCACGCGGCGCTGTCGGGCGAGATCCGGCGGGCCATGAAGGAGGACGGACGGTACCCGTGGGACCTGCTAGCGCGGCTGCGGGCGCAAAAGGTCTACTCGGACGTGTTCGAGGCCGTCATTGGGGCCATCTGGGTCGACTCGGGCTCGCTCGAGGTGTGCTCCGGCGTGGCGGAGCGGGCGGGGATCCTGCCGTACCTCCGGCGCTGCGTCGCCGATGGCGTCAAAATTCTGCACCCCAAGGAGGAGCTCGGCCGGCTCGCGGTCAGCGACAAGGTCACCTATACCGTCGAGGAGGTGGTGACGCTGAAGCGGCAGCGGCAGCAGCAGCAGCAGCAGCAGCAGCAGCAACATCGACGGTCCTCATCGGCGCTGTCTTCGTCGTCGTCGTCAGCGGCGGCGTCGGCGGCGGCGACGGACTGGGAGGAGGAAGAAAACGACGGGTTTGGACCGGAGGAGCTGTTTAAGTGCACAGTCACGGTCGGGAAGAGGCTCGTCGCGTCCGTATCGGACGGAGTTACCCGCGAGGAGGCCAAGACGCGGGTGGCGGGGGTTGCGGTCCGGCTGTGGGAGGAGGCCGGGGGGACATGGGAGGGTGTTGGGGAGATTGTTGGGTAGTGAGGTGAGGATTGGCTGGGGAAGGGATGGGTTATGGGATATTATACGGGATAGAAGACGGGTTTGAATTTTGTTTAACTGTTTAGGCGATGGTTTAGATAACACCTGGTATTTGCGTGGTTTTAATGGTATGGAGTTGGCCGTCGTGACGTTACCCTTTTTCTCTCTTTGTACCTCGGGTCGTGCTCAGCGCCAACGTCAAGCGGCTGCCCGCCCCCACCGCCCCGCATGTTCCAGCGGCGTGGTGCTGGGGTACGGCACGGTACCTTGGCTTGGCAGCCCGACGCCAGACGTTGACCAGCAATTGGAAAGGAAAGCAGCTGCCTCTAGCATCGCAACACCTATTGCTGGCCCATCGAAAAGGCGCGAATCGCTTCCACCACTGCCCTCAACCACAAGGCTCGCCGCAGCTGCAGGGCCCGGATTTCAGGACACGCGACTTCAACTCCAATCCCAGACGTGCCGACCTGCCGACGACGAGCGGCGACAATGCAATACAGAACCGCATTGGCGACCACCTGAGGGTTACGCAGCCCCCGAAGCTCCCCTCTTTCTGTCGAGAGGGAGCCCAGCCCAAAGAAGAAAAAAGACCGCACAATGGCGCCGCCGCCAGAATCGCCGGCCATCAGCGGCGGCACCAACAGCACCATCCGCGTCTTCGTTCGCTGGCACGACCAGACCGTCTTCGCCGGCGAGGAGGTGAAGTGCACCATCACCTTCCGCAACGTCGCCGCCGCCCCAAGCTCGGCCAGCTTTCCCTCGTCGTCCTCCAAGCAGCACAGCGGCAGCGGCGGTAGCGATCGTCGCAAGAGCCATCCCTCCCCGCTGCTCGTCGCCGCGCAGGCCAGGCAAGCCCAGCAGCAGCACCAGCAACACCACCAGCACCAGCCAAAGGCGGCGTCAACAGGCCTCGCCCCGCCCCTGGCGGTGACTCGCGGCGGCCACAGGAGCAGCCAGTCCATCAGCGGGCCGCCGCTGGCGCGTAGCCGATCCGGCTCGGTGACGTGGCCGCCCAGCAGCGATGCCGCAAGCGGTGGCGGGACGGCAGAGGCGGACCAGCAGCAACAGCAGCAGCAGCAGCAGAGCAATGGCGGCGGCGGCGGTGGTGGCGGTGGTGGTGTTGGCCACCGTAGGTCTATATCCATCGTCTCGCTCGGGTCGCCGACCCCATCCTCGCCGGGCCAGAGACACGACCAGGGCGGCGGCTCGTCTGGGTCCGCGAAGTCGCCGCGCCCACATAGGGGTCATGCGCGGTCGTCGAGTCTGCAGATCAACCCGCGCGGCCCCACCATCAACGGGCCTCGCTCAGGTACGCGCCACTTTAGACTGTATCTTGACATGGCCAGCGCAAACGCCCGACTGACATGCTTTTTTTTTTCTTGTTCTTGGACAGCCTCACATCCCCAGCGACCGCCCTTCCATCCACAGCCATCACCTCTCTTAAACGCCTCGTACCCGCCCTCCAACTCTTCAGGCCCCTCGACGACTCCAAACACGCCAGGACTGGGCATCGGCCTCGGCAGCGCGGTGCCCTCGCCACGACCAACTCCCGACGCCCTCACAGGATTCAAGTTCCCCGCGACACAGACACCGCGACTACAGCAGACTTCAGAAGACGACTCCACGACCCGCGTAGACCAAGACGCAACGCCGATGCCGGGGGCCCTGGGCGGCCACTCCCCACGCAGCAGTAGTCGCAACTTCAACAGCCAGGACCAGCCAATACCAACCATCAACGAGAGTGACGCCCTCGCAGGGGCGGCAGCAGCGGCCGCGCGGGTGCTCTCCACGTCGAGCATCTCGGGGACACCCCGCAGCAGTACCGACGGCGGGTTCTACTCAGTCAGTAACAACTCGACCGAGACGCTCGCGTCCGAGTACGTCACGACGCTACCTCACAGGACAACCGGCGGTGGTGGCGGCCACAACAGCAGCAGACCGCTGCACCTGCGGCAGCGCTCTAACCTCTCGGTGCACCACCACCTCAGGCCGAAGGCGCCAGAGGCCCTCATGATGGGGTACGCGCAGATCCAGGGCTCGTTTACGCTGGACGGCTCGCTCATCGACCTGGCGCCGTTTGAGCAGGTGAAGCGCAAGGCCGTCGGCGGTCAAGGTGGCGGCGTTATCGGCGTCGAGTCACAGGCGTCGGGCGGCCGGCGCGAGAACGGCCTGCTGCGGTCTTTTGGCTGGGGCAGCATCACCAGCTCCATCGGCGAGCTCCTGGGGGCCGGCGAGCTCAGCACCATCAAGGAGATGCGCGGCGTCGCCGGCGCAAAGGCCGTGCCGCTCCTTTCCACCCCGCAGTCCATCCTGTTTGTCGACCTGCGGCTGGGCCCCGGCGAGAGCAGGACGTTCGAGTACTCGTTCCGCCTGCCCAGGGGCCTGCCACCAACGCACAAGGGCAAGGCCATGAAGATATCGTACAGCCTCGTCGTCGGCACCCAGCGGCCGGGCGGCGCAAAGGAGCAGCAGCTCAAGTCGGTCGACGTGCCGTTCCGCGTCCTGGGGAGCGTCAACAGCCACGGCGAGATTCTGGGCCACGACCTGATGGCGCCCTACGTCCTGCTCAAGGACCTCGCGCATGTGCGCACGCTCGAGGAGAGCGCCGCGGCGGAGCTGGCCAAGAAGAAGCCGGCAGCGCCTCCTTCGTCATCGACTATGGCCGGGTTTCTGGCCTACGTGGACGAGCTGGTGCATCGGCCAAACCAGGGGCCGCACCAGAGCCTCCTCTCGCCCACGGTCGACCACCTGGGCCACAACCTCTCCCCCACCGCCACCACCGCCACGCGGCGGCTCTCGGCGGCGTCGTCTCTGTTCGACGAGATCGTGCCCAACAGCCCGGCGGCCGACACGCCGGCCAAGGAGGCCATCGACCTGGCGATCCTGCGCAGCAACCTGACGCCGGCGGGGCAGCAGAGCGCGAACCGGTTCGAGATTGCGCGCAACGGGCGGCGCGTCGGCGTGGTGACGCTGGCGCGGCCGGCGTGGCGGCTAGGCGAGGTCGTGACCATGACGGTGGACTTCTCGCAGGCGCAGGTGCCGTGCTACGCGCTGCACGCGGCGCTCGAGACTGCCGAGCGCGTTGACCCGTCCCTGGCGCTCCGGTCCGAGGCCAGCGTGCACCGCGTCACGCGCAAGGTGTACGCCACGTCGTCCGAGGCGGCCATGTACGCGCGCCGCATCGTCTTCAGCCCCACCATCCCCGTCTCGGCCACGCCCGAGTTCGTGACGAGCGGCATCAGCCTCGAGTGGAAGATACGGCTCGAGTTTGTCGTGCCCAGCTCCGTCGCCACGGCGAATCATCATCTACCGCCGCCGTTGCCGTCTCCCCATGCCAGCAATGGTGGCGGCGGTGGCGACGATGATTATGATGAGGAGCAGGAGGACGATGACGATGACTACAGCGACACGGGCAGCAGACGCACGGAGCGAGCACCACTCGCCGCGCCGAGCATCAACAACAACAGCTACTATAACGGCGGCGGCGACCAGGGCCACCCGCTGCTCGAGGAGGTGTCGCGCGACGACCGCGGCGGGCTCGTGCTCGTCGCGGCCGAGACGCTGCCGTGCGAGAGCTTCGAGGTGGCGGTGCCGCTGCGCGTCTATGGAGCCGTCTGCAGCGGTCTGGAGAGGCTTGAGCGTGACGAGGCCGAGTCTGGGCTGGCTGTATGAGAATTTATTATTTTTTTTATCCTTGTTTCTTATCTTTGGTGTTTTCTCCTTGCTTGGTATGCACAGATCCTGTTTCCGTCGCTTTTTTTTTCTCTTCTTCTTGGATATCGTCTCCTATCTTCGTAGTCGGTTGACTGGGGGAAACAAAAGAAGAAAAATTCATTTGTATTACTGCAGCAGCGCGGGAAAAGTAGCGGGCGGGCGATGAGAGCGGTGATGCCTCGATTTCAAGGGGCTTTAGCGGGAAACAATAGAGACGTGATGTGCATATACGTGTAAACACGACGAGTTCATCGAACCGCTGCACGCACGTCGCTGATTTGTTTTCATGCGAGACGAAACCATCGATTTTTTTTTCTCTCTTCTTCTCTATTTTAGTTGGGCCTCTTTGCCCGAGACGAGATGGGAGCTGATGTCCTCCCGCGCCATCATCATCTCCCAATTACCCTCCCACTCACTCCCTGACGCCGCCAAACCTCAAAGAAAAACATATTGATAAGGCAGCCCTCAAGACTTGGTCAGCGGCTGGCCGTCCTTGATCTTCTGCAGACCATACTTCTTGAGACGAATCGCGTTGATCTCGATGAAGCCCGTGGTGTCCATGGGCGAGAAGCCCTCGAGCGAGTCCATGGACGCGTCCTCCTCCGAGTACAGGTTGGACGCGTCGCTCTTGCGGCCGAGCACGTAGGCGTTGCCCTTGTACACGGCCATGCGGACCTGGCCGGTAACGTTCTGCTGCGAAAACAGGATGGAGTTCTCGACGAACTCGCGCTCGGGCGAAAAATACATGCCGTTGTAGAGCTGGCGCGACCACGGCAGCGTCACGAACTGGTCGCGCAGCTCGCGCACCCTCGAGTCCATGACCAGGCCTTCGAGGTCCAGGTGGGCCAGGCGGGCGATGGTGAGCCCGGGGGTGTCGTAGCAGCCGCGCGACTTGAGGCCGATGAAGCGGTTCTCGACGATGTCGATGCGGCCGACGCCGTGGTCGTGGCCGAGCTTGTTGAGCAGCTTGAACACCTCGACCGAGCCCGTCGTCTCGGTGCCGTCCACGACAACCTTCGTCGGGATGCCCTTCTCGAACTCGACGGTGAACTCTTGCGGCGCCGCGGGGGCGTCGACCGGGTCGACGGTGCGAGTCCACAGCTCCTTGGGCGGCGTGTGGTCCGGGTCCTCGAGCACGCCGGCCTCGTAGCTGCAATGCACGAGGTTGTCGTCCATGGACCAGGGCGCCTTGGGCGAGGACGACACGGGTATGTTCTTCTCGGCCGCGTACTTGAGCAGGTCCTGGCGGCCCTGAAACTTCTCGATGAACTCGGGCAGCCGCCAGGGCGCGATCACCTGGATGGAAGGGTTGCAGGCCTTGAAGGCGAGCTCGAACCGGACCTGGTCGTTGCCTTTACCGGTGCAGCCGTGGCTGAGGAACTGGCAGTTATGCTCCTCGGCCACCCGCACCTGCGCGCGCGCAATGACGGGCCGGGCCAGCGACGTGCCCAGCAGGTAGCGGTCCTCGTAGATGGCGTTGCACTGGATCGCCCGGAACACGAGCTGCTCGACAAACTCCTTCTGCAGGTCCAGGATCACCATCTCCTCGGCCCCGAGCTTCTTGGCCTTGGCCCGCACCTCGTCCCAGTTCTCCTCCTGTCCGACATTGGCGAGGAAGCAGACGACAGTGTAGCCCTGCTCGATCAGCCAGACCAGGATTGTCTAAGAGCCCGGGGTTGGCAGGGAGAGGTTAGTGGTGTCATCCATTGTGTCTTGGGTGCTGGTTTTGGGTGAGTGCCCATCTGGACTTACCGAGGTGTCGAGACCTTTTTGCCGTCGAATCGAACGGACGGGTTAGCCATGATCGCAAGGAGAGCACCCAAAGGTGACACGGCGTCGAGTTGCGACATCTCGAGTGAAGCTCTTCGTACCTCCAGAGTAGGCGCTGTTGTTGACGAGCTTCGAGTCAGTCCACCTGTTTCTGCCCCGCGATCATGGCAGCGCCTGCAAAGCCAGCCAGCGCTGGGTATACTCACAGACAGACGCGGCCCTTGGACATTGTAGCTAGTTGAGCAGCAGAACGAGCAATCTATCAATGGGGAGAGGGAGGAAGCTCGGTGCTTGCTCGTCAATGGCTGGGGGTTGATTGCTTAGGCGTGAGTATGGTAGACGCAAAACGAGGCGGGAAAGGGAAAAAAAAATTGTGACGAAAGGAAACTGCGATGTCGGCACAGCCAATCCAACAACAGCTCCTCCTAGCGTCTGACTCTTGCTCTCGTGGAGGGGCACGGAAAGGTTGTTTAGCTCTGCACCTCTCCCACCTTATCTGATATCACCCCGGTCCGTCATGGCTCCGCTACGAGCCGCGTTGCGGGGTAAACCCTGTCGGCCCACCTCATCGACGACTTCCGCCGAGGACGAGCCTCGATCCGACATCAAAACGAACAAGGCCGGTCGTTTAAACAGATACGTATAATCAGCTTGATTATTACCCGGATATGCCAAACAGGCCGCTTCGACGACTACCAACCGCTCCTCGCTGGTACACAAGCTATCTTAATCCGAACCGGCACACGACACGCGGATGTGGGAATACAGACAATCTCACTCGCTCAAGGATGACAAGCCGCCAGTAAACACAAGATGAAACGAAACAAAGGAATGCATTTCCAGGTTGTCACCGTTTCGATGCCCATACAATAATTTATTGCGCCAGTCCAAAAAGCATCAAAAACATCGACAAAAGAAACACCAACCGGGATAGGACCGACATCTGTCAAGGCCCAAATCCCAAAAACGCCAGAATTTCCCTCAAAAAAGCCGAAGAAGAAGAAACCAGGACAAAGAAGAGGCACGACAAAAAAAAAAAAAAAAGTGCTCCTAGTACAAAAGAAAGAAGGGAGAAAAAAAAAGCCAAGAGCAACGCTCCGCGCAGCTTGCCACCTCAAGCCGCTGCGATCCCGTCCAGCCATCTATCCGATAGTGTAGTAGTGTATGGCTCAGAGAAATTCTTCTTCAGAAAAAATGCTCACATCGGAGCCGGGTGGTTGTGTCCTGGCTGCTGCCCAGTCTCCGCTCTCATCTCAGCTCGCGCTGACCGCGGGCGTATGATGAAACTTAGTCAAAACCCTTGGCTCAAAAGGTCCCGAACGCCCAGCGTGATAAAAGTAATAACCATTGACAAAGAAACAAAGCAAAACGAGCAAGTTTTCCATCATGCCGGCTAGCTTTGAACACGTGGCAGCCGCCCAGCCATGTTTGCTGGCGTGGTGGTGCCCCCGACGCGTGGCCGGCGTCGTCGTTGTCGTCGACTTGTATGATTTTGTAGTAGGGGAAGTGGGTATCAAGTATAGTAGTAGTGGTCGTAGTAATACAGCGGGAGGAACTCGAGTGACAAAGATGACAGGAAAGCATAATGTCTGGGTGAATACCAGCCGAGTGGTGCTTCACCCGCTAAGTGGAAACGGCGGTGTTTGCGTCCGCCGCGCCCTCGACGGCCGTGATCTCAGACTCGACGATGCTCGTCGCAGAATCCGAGGAGCCGCTCGAAGGACGCTCCGTCTTGTTGTCCGACGTCGCGGCGGCAACCGCGGCGGCAGCCGCGACCACGGCGCTCGCCCCGTCCGACGACGCCGCGGGGCTGCCGACGATGCCGCGAAGCCGGAGCTTCTCGTCCAGCATCGACACCAGCCGCTCCGAGTACTGGTCCAGCAGCCCGTTGAGCAGTCCCTCGCTCATGGCCTTTGAGCGGATAGCCCGGTCGCCCAGTGCCGCGGCCGTCAGCCGGAGTTCCTGATCCAGGTCGGCGAGCGCCTCCTGGCGGATCGGATCCGTCGACGACAGCTTCTTGCGGTACGCCCGCAGCGTCCGGCTCGCCTGCTCCGTCGCCATATTGAGAGACCCGAACCCGTAGGGCCCGCTGCTGACCACCGAGCCCCGGAGGTTGCTGGAGCTTCCCTTCTTGCGGATCCCGCCCGACGCCGCGACCGGTGGGGTCGCGCCCAGGGACGGGAGAGATGGCCTCCTGACCCGCGTCTTCGGGCTATCCTTGGGGCTGGCCGGCGGCGGGCTTTCGGAAGGACTAGGAGCAGGTGACACCCTTCGCGTAGGGGTGTCTTCAACACCAGGACCGGCTGGGGATGACGGCTGTGCCGTTGACAGCGGCGTCTTGAGCGTCCCAGCCAGCACGTTGTATCTCTGTGTCCGTCGGCCGATGGACCGGGGCGGCGACTTGCGCCCGGTCGATGACGTTGTAGGCCGCTGGAACTCGGCGAGCTCTGCCTTGGAGAGGACTCGGCGGAGCGGGGGCCGTGTCGACGTGAGCGTCGTCTCCTTGGCTGGAGATGGATCTCTGGCCTCGGAGCCCACAACAGGGTCGCTCAAATCGAGCGCCCAGATCAGAATCGTCCCATCCGAGCCCACACTCACGACCTTGCGGCACTGCCCTTCCTCATCGTCGATCAGGGTCACGCCGTTGATAGCCTCGGTGTGGCCCCATTCGCGATCCAGGAAGGAGCCCGAGGCCGAGTCGTACATACGAACCGACTTGTCCCTGTTAGACATGCCGAGCAGGATTGAAGGTTCGCTTTCATTGATCGACGGCCCGTAGATGAGCGAGTCCAGGACGACCGACTCGACGCCTCCCTCGTCCATACACTTGAAGAAGGTCATCAAGCGGCCGGTGGCGATCTCGTACTGGCAGACCGACCGATCTAGGAGGGACACGTATATTGACTTTTCATCGGCCGCCATAACCATAGATGCCGGCGACGATTTCAACGAGATGACGCGCGAAGGGATCGCCGCAATAGCGTCTGGATCATCCTCTTTTGCAACGAGATCGTGGATCTGGAGCGTCCGGTCGAGAGAACACGTGATGACCTTGTCGCCCGATGGTATCAGAACATTGACGACCTTGGCTGCAAACTCCAATGTCTGGAAGTGCTCGAAAACGCCGGCCGAGGTTCGCTGGAAGAGCTGTGCTGTGCGGTCCCGTCCACACGAAGCCATCAGAACCTTGGTCTCGCCCTCATAAATTGCCACGACCTGGCAGTCGGACGAGTGAGCCTTGGTGTCCATGAGGCACTCCTTTGTGGTAAAATCGATCACCCTCAGGACGCCCAGCCTGTCGGCAGCCGCGAACAGGTCACCTCCTCGCGATGCCGCTACTATGCACAGCTCGTTCGGTTGGTCCATTTCGTTCCAGGCTTCTGTCTGCTCGATGGCAACGTCAAAGGTCGCTTTGACGGTCCCATCTAGATCCCATAGTATAACGTTTCCGGCTGACGACCACGTGAAGAAGGCGGCGCCGGATGCGTTGGGCCTCGAGAGCACCTGTACGCCCATTATGGGATCGCCGTGGCCAGGGATCGGAATATGGAGCGAGTTGCTGCAGTCGCCTCCTGGCGTGTGCTTCGGGTCCCACACATCGATGGACTGCCGAGCATCGATGGTGACAAGATGCTCGTCAAGGAATCCCAGAGCAAGCAGGCCGTGGCCAGATTCGGTGGTGGTGATGACACAGTCGGCCTTGCCATCGGCCAGCTTGGTGACGTCTAGGGTAGCAAAATGACCACCCTTCCCGCTGATATAAGCAATCTCTTCTCGGATGGAGATGCAGTGTATGGGAAAGTCGAGGCCGGTGACTCTGACCAGCCTCGTCTGCTTCCCCGAGTCGTCGAGGAGAGCAACATCGCCCGTTTCGGAGCAGAAAACAGCCTTTTCCTCGTCGATGGAGGCCGCGCACGTAAACGTGGCGTCCAGGAGGGAGCCGAGGACGACGTTGCGTCCGGGCAGGGGTTTTTGGAACTGCGACACGGGGAACGAGCTGTCGCTCGGGAAGTTCTTCCTGGAGGGAGACGTCGACTGCGCCTCCTCAACCTTCCACGCCTTGATGTGGCGAACCCCAAAGGTGATGAGACTGCTGCCCATCCACACCATGCCGCGCACGAACGAAGTGCACCGGTTCTGCTGGAACATCTTTGCCGCGCCTGTCTTGGGGTCTATCCTCCAAATGTAAAGAAAGCCGTCGTTTGCGGAGCCCAGAGAAGCCAGGAACCTGGTGTCGCTCGACCACGCCACGGCATTTACGCCGAACGCATGCTCGCTGATGGACACCAGGGGCACGTCTGACGAGCTATCCTGGAGGTTGAAGATGAGCACCCTCGGTGCGTACCCAGTCTCGCCCACGGCAAGGAAGCGCCCATTACGGCTCAGCGAGAGGCAGGTGGCGGCCTTTATACGCTCGCGCTGGGTCCACGTCTTGGACCCCGGTGAGTCCTCGTAGGCTCCGTACGAGTCTCGGTAGCTCGAGACGGCGACGCGGTTGCGGCTGTCGTTGGCCTTGGGCGTCGAGTTCGGGGTCGAGGGGGCGTGCGGGACGGGAGAAACGCCATATACGGGCACGGCGGTCGGTCGGGCGCGGTAGAAGCGCTGCGAGTACTCCTTGCCCTGGACGTCAACGACGACGACCGCGCCGCCGGCGATGTAGGCGAAGCAGGACTGGATGGTGTCGAAACCGGTGGGCGACGCGCAGGTGGTCCCGATGACCCGTTTCAGAGACAGGCGGGACGAGTCTACGGCGGCGCGGGATCGAATGGGCGACCGGGAGGGGCGGGTGAGGAACGGCGAGTTGGCGGGGGTGAGCTTGAGCCGGTTCGAGGAGGGAGTGGAAGCCATCTTGATCGCATCTGCCTTCCTGGCAACGGCAGCAGACGGGCAGTGTTGTTGCGGCCGAGGCAGGAGGGCACAGATGGCGAAGGGCGATTGCGAAGAAAGACAAAAGGGGTGGAATCTATATCATCCTGCGGCGGTCTGCAAGGTGGATGGGAACGTCTGCGGTGAGAGCAACACAAAACGCGTGGACGCAATGTCTCGGCAGCTTCCCGCTGGAATGGAAGCTAACAGAGCAGATACTGCAAAGGAGCAAAGTAACGCTGCAGTCCGTATTCTACGCGTCAGTAAAGAAACAGAGTTCCACGCCGGGCGCCGTCGTTTGAGGTCGTCGAAACTGGGCCGCCAGTTCTGTAGATAGTCGCGGGAGAGTCTGCAGCCGTGGATTTGGGTCGGGTCAAGTATGGTGGGTTGGGCTGGGCTTTCCAAGGCGCTCCAATGACGGGACGTACAGTGTAATTGGGAAAATTCCCCTCCAATCAGCTTGGATACGCGAAGCTGCAGCTGCAAAGATGCCTCGATGATGCCGAAAAGCAATCGTGAACACGGGTTTGATCCAATAAGAAAAAAAGAAAATCCAAAGTCACACACACAAATCTGCGATGGAGAAAAAGGAGTCGAGGTCGGAATTGCCCAAGTGACAGCCGCCCAGCTATGGCAGGGATACCCACGCCCCCATGCCCACCCACCAGCTCCCAGCCCGCCTTGCAACCTTGCTGGAATTCCGGACTGGGCAAAGCGACAGGGTTGGCCCTTCCTCTTGGGCAGGGGGGTTAGAGCGTTACCAGGTCAAAAACCCCTCGCCCGGCCAATCACCGATCAATTGGGGACATGAGGCCTGCCCTTTTTGGTATCCGTCACTTGGCTCGTGCGCACCTACCAGTGGCCCGTCCAAAGCTCAGGTGGATCCCAGTCGACCGCCCGCAGGTGACGGTGAGCACTTAAAGCGGGGCGCCTGCGTGTTGGCTCCTCCGCCGCGGATGGAGCGCCAGCACGTTCCGATTTACGGTTTGGAAGCCCCGTCGCTTGTTTCTTTTGTGTGATGGCGGTCTCTCTGAGACGGGAGCTGTAAAAGGGCGACACGATCGAGGATATTTCTGGATACGCTATGCCGTCCCCGGAAAGGCCCGGACGTGGGCCCGGCAAAACTTATAATGACTCGAGCTCAGCTAGGCCGCCGCGGCCTTGTCTAAACCAAGCCATCTTTGCCGGAATGTGGGCGGACTAAATTTGATGTTTTGCTCGCCCACCCACCGGGCTCGATGCCGCCAGGCACCACCCCTCCAGCGCGTCAGGGGGATTTCAGCATCCCACCCTTGTGTGTGATGGTGACGAGCTTTTGCGTCTGAGATGTGATGGAAGTGCTCCAGGCCACTTCCTCATTTCCGGCACCTTCACAAGTCTCTGGAGGGATGTCGATCATCGTGCATTGCATAAGACTTCCAGCAGAACCTAACCAAAATTCTGCAATGCGAGACAGCCCGCGCCATCCTTTAGGCGATCAGCACACGACCAAGCGTCGGGAGTCCATCTCCGCATCTCCACGTGAAGGGATCGGATAGCCAGCTCGGTGCGAGCTACTCTAAGCCACTTTGCACCACAGGCTTGCCGGTCGCCGTGTTCAAGTGGTTGCATGCGTAGCCACGGTTCTAGCCGTCGTGCAGATACGCGTTCCGCCGCAATGCGCTGTGAACCACGAGCAAAAAGCGGGCGAGAATACGTGGGAATGTAATATTTGGGTATCGATACATGCCTATCTCAACACTGCCAGGTGCGAGATCCTACCTAAATGGCGACGTAAGGCCAGCAAAGTCGTCTCTGGGCTTGGGCCTCCTTTTGTTCTTGACCCCGACATTGCGCCAACTCCTGGGCACACGCATGCCCAGCTCCGCGTTGCGCTCCCAGATTTTCTTGCCGCGATTGAACCAGCGCCGCTCGCGGTCCTCTTCCTCCTCCGGTGTCGGCCTCCACTTGCTCTTGAGTATCCGCCGGATCATTTCGGGCGAGACCATGAACTTGTTCGCCAGCCACTCGGTGGTGAAGGTTGCTGGGAACTCGGCGTGCAACGCCCGGATCCCCGAAATCGCATCCGGCGATAGCCGCTTGCGCGGATTCCACCCCTCGTCGCCGAACTTTTTCTTGAGCGCCTCTTTCTGAATCTGCCAGGGTTCGGCCTTCCGGTTGGCAGCCCGAGGTGGTGGTGCCTTGTTCTCCTTTGGTGGCCCGAGAACGGCCATCTTTCTTCTCTCCCTCCTGTCCTTCTTATCTTCCCCGCTCGGGTCCTTGCCCCATCTCGTATGGCCTCCAGCCGCCTCCTCCATATTGTCGTCTCGAGGTTCGGTCCATTTTGGTGCGGATGAATCCCCGCGGTGTGTATAGGAGCTCTCGTGCGAAGCGGTCGACAGGATTTGAAAAGCCAGCGCCTCAGCGGCCTCAGGGGACATGTCCGTGGCGGCGCTGTTTGTCGCTGCCTGGCGATCTGCAGGTTTCTCGTCACCTGAGGGCTGGTCGATTCTGATCTCTTCAGGGGCCGACGGTAGGTTTGGCAGGGATTCCGCTGAGGCGGCGACATGAGCCCTGTGGCATGGCGCCGACGAAGATATGCTGCGACAGGGGCTTGTCGAGAACGGTCTCGGAGCAGGGCGGACCCTCTGGGGGAGCGACGCCGCAGCTGGTACGGTTGCGGAAAGGTGAAGCTGCGCGAAGCCACGGACGAACAGCCGCAAAGCAGTGGTGCGGCAGTTGCACGCCATCGCTGCTTTTATGTCCAGGCCGATGGAGAGCAGAAACGCAAAGAAAGTCCGACGTCGCCAAGGTCAAAAAAAAAAAAAAAAAAAAAATCTCGAAGGACCCGACAGGATGGCCCCGCGGCCCCACACCAGTGCCGACCTCGCGCCCCGCCTGCAGCCAAGCACGGATGTTTGACCCTGTCAACTCCGGGAAGGAACATCTGGACAGACACTGCTCTTCCAACTTGCAGTATTGGTAGCCAGCCTTGAAGCTACGCATGGTGGGGAGGTACGCAGGTTAACAGTAAGACGATCACATAACGGGTTGGCCCTTGTAAAAGCAGAATTGGACAGCAGCCGTATGTTACCAGCGGTGCAGCCGTGATATTTTAATGAAGACTGTCCAGGCTGAGTACCGGGTAGGTACCGATAGGTGCCTGCCCCTTGACTGCCTTTTGAATTCATAAGAACCAGATACTGCTCGTCCGATCTTCATCGTAACCCCTCTTCCGCTTTGAGCCAGTCCGACGCCTGGGTTTAACTCGGGGTCCGGTCACCATACCCCGCGCCATTGACACGACAGGTGCTTCCGCCAACATCAGCCCCATGAGATGCCTGCTGTACGGTCTTGAAAGGATAATAACAAAGAAGGAAATGACATGGTATTTTTAATGAAAGCAATGAGTTGCTAATCGCGGGAGAGAATATGAAAGTAAAAAAGCTTCTCTATATGAAGAAAAGAATTATAAAGCTGTTATTAAGGAATTTTTTTATTAATTAATTTTACGTATAGTTATAAACGGGTTAAAAACATTATAATAAAAATCCTATCAATTTAATTTAAAGATTTAAAGTATAATTTTTTTTTTTTTTTTTTTTTACAATTGTCCCTTTTATTTAACCGTTAAAATTAGTAGTGTACGCCCTTTTGCAAAATTACTTACTATTTTGATTTCCATGTTTTGAAAAAATTAAATTGGGCGAACACTTTAAAATCCACACTACTTGAACCACCACCAACGCGGGTCGCCACGATTTGACCGAAAAGCCGAGGGTATTTTAATGACGCGTCGCGACGGAGAGTATCTTCGATGTAAGTGCGCTTTTGTTAGATGCCGCCCTCGCGACGCGATTCTCCGATGCCGGCCTGTCCGCGACGGATTGCTCCTGTCGGCTACAATGTCGCTTCCACCATCTGTTTCCCTGCCTACCCTGTCATGTCGTCATGACATTAACCGCTGCCGCGACCATCACCAGGCCTATCGAAGTCATTTCCATTCTTGATAGTGATGACGAGACACCGGCGCCGACACCGACCCCTCTGCCGCCCCAGGGAAGCCTGAGGGCCCCCAGGCAGTGGCCCTCCCATGGCGATGGGGATATGATCGATGCTCCGCCAGCGAAGCGGGTGAAGGTTGAGACGACGAAAACAACGAGTCCATTGAACCCTATCGCGACGCCGTTCCACCGCTCATCGCCCAAACCACACCCATCAAACGCGCCCGCGCCACGGTCGGTTGTAATCATTTCGGACGACGACGACATAGCCCCGACCTCGATCGTTCGGAACCCCACGTCGCCCCAACGTGATGTTCAGCGGCCGGTCCCGTCCCGGCCTCGGTCGTTGGCCGGCCAGAGAGGTCCGTATAGGATGCGGGTAGCAGCAAATAATGCTGCTTTGACTCCGCCGACCGCCGCTCCCACCGCCCGGCCGACCGTCGCCGCTCTTCCCGGGCCTGTTTTTCGCCCTCCGGCAGCGGCCCCGAAGCCACCCAAAAGCCGGATCCCTCCGACTTCACCGGCAAACTTCAGGGCGCGCGGCCGCGCCTTGCAGCTTCAGGCCGTTAACGACATTGCGCCACAGCCGTCAGTACTACAAGGGAGCAGACGCCCTTACCTCAAGCACGTCGTCAGGGCCCGGCTGGTTCGGGGAAACAAACACCTCCACAAGGGTGCTATTCAAAACGGCACCATTATCCACGCCGACTTTACGGCCGACGAGATCGATACTGTGGCTCGGTCTCTCGCCCCTGGCACGGGCGTCCAGAACATATTCGCGGTGGCAAAATGCTACGGGAAAGCCCTCAAGCAACACAGGTCTCGAGGGAAGAGGGAGCTTGTCAGCGAGACCCTCGACGGCATTAAGCTCCCAGGCCGCGAGCCTCGAGATATTGTCGACTTCCTGGCCGACGTCGCCAAATACCGACGATGGAACCGGTTCCCATTCATGATGGCTCCCGAGACAGATATCCTAGATCAGGAGAGCCGGTGCGCGCGGAACGCAAAGTTTTTCTCTCTCGTAGCCGCACGACAAGTCCTGCCTTTGGGCTCCGGCACGTTGGTAGGGGCCGACGCCATCTTCAGGGACGTTCGGAACGACATCAGGAGTGTTGTTGAGGATGAGCTCGAGCTAAGGCTCGAGTGGACTAACGCGGCTGGCGATATCATCACCACGTCGTGGGTTTCCAACGACGCCTTCGTTTGTGGTGCCACAAGCCACAGCGACGCACATAACCAGCAGTACAACAAGCCAGGAAATCTTCTCCTGGGGTCTGCCACCCGAAAGACCGTCCGCGCGTACCCTGACCACAAGATCAAACGGCCAATAGTGCAGAAAGGCTCGAACTCGTCGGATGAGATGATTGAGAGCCAGGACCCTTGGCTGTACTCGTCGGTCGTCTTTTCCGACTACGATGGCCGATACAACCGAGCTTACACCGCGAGCTTCGATCACACGGTCAAGGTCTGGGGCTTGACAGATGGCGCCTTGAAGCTGCTCGGCACGTGGGAGCACACAGGAAATGTCAACTACGTGCTCGCATCCAAACACGCCAGCGGCATGGTCGCTACGGCCGCCAACGCGGCGTCGGATGCCGTACGCATCTACTCGGTCAACGAGGCCGACGTCTCGGCGAGCAGCTACAGACCGTTCTCGGCCCCCCTGGCTGAGGGCGCCGCGACGGAGAAGTGGGCATATTTCCCGTCTACGATTCGCTGGGGCCTGGCCGCAGGTACCCCTGTGACCCCTGGGTCGCTCCACCTTCTTCTCGTGGGATACTCACCTCGCAGCCTTACCGGGGACGATAACGACATCCCCGAGGACAAGCGACAGTCGGGTGAGCTCAAGCTTTGGGACGGGCTGAGCGGTGAGCACTGGTTCGTCTCGTCGGCCTCAAAGTGCAACGTTTTTGACGTGGCTTGGCACCCGTCGCAGGAGTGCTTCATTGCCGCTACCTCGCCGACGGGCACCAAGGAGAATAGCACTCGCACGCAAATCCGCGTCTACAATCTGAGCAAGGATCACCTGCACACGTATTCGGAGACAAAGACGCTCGACTGTGCTGCCGTCGATATCAACAGCCTGACAATCATGTGAGTGCAACGCGGCAGTCTTGAGCCTCGCCTGGCCGCTCTGGCTAACACAGCTCCCTCCACAGGCCGTACTGTCCTAAGGCGTCGTACGTGACTGCCGGCTGCACCGATGGCAAGACCTATGTTTGGGATACTGGATCCCAGGAGGCTCTTCCCTTCCAAATCCTGGCTCACGGAGGTATGTCGGACGATTCAAGCCCAAGACGAATAAAGCAGTGCTAACTGGATACGTTAAAAAGCGCCTATTGAGGAGCCCGAGTTTGGTGACATCGAGACCGGGGATGTCGGTGTGCAGTTCCAGGCATGGGGCTCATCACCCGACCGCTTCTACACAGGCTCATCGGACGGCACCGTCAGGGTCTGGAACGTGCGAACCGAGGGCAAGCCGCTGATTCGGGTGCTCCTAGAGTGCCCTGGCGCCGTCACATCCGGGGCATTTTCGCCAGACAAGACGAAGCTGGTTATCGGTGACGGCACAGGCCGCGTGTTCTTGTTGACGACACACGATTACGAAGAGGACGAATGGGGTGGCGCCAGCAGTGATGGTGCCGCGACGAAGCCCGCCACACCCTTCCGGCGGCCGTCGCCGTTCTCGGCCCTGCCGGGACAGCCGATGAGGATCCGGACCGAGGACGGCGGCACGCTGACCAGACGGCGGCCAACCCCGATCATCCTACACCCGGAGCCGCCCAAACCGACGCACGACGCGGCCGGCAACCCCATCGAGCCCGTGACGGGCGTCGACCGCGGGCGGGCCTTCCTCAGGGCCGGCCAGCTTCTGCTTCACCCGAACCGCGTCGTCGGTGCGGTGCAGGGGCCCAACTACGGCTCGACCAACCTCTTCTGCCTCGCGGCGCGGACGGACCCCCGGGACCGGACGGCGCCGCTGCTGGCCGCAGACGCGTCGCGGCAGCAGTTTGCGCTCCGGCAGTACTCCCCTGTGCTCCCCTTCAGGAGGAGTGGCGGCTGCGGCGGCAGTGATGATGGTGTTGGTGGCGCTGCGTGGCGGGACAAGAGGATGCGGGCGCTGGCGGTGCAGCGTCACGTGCGGAACCTGGCACTGGATCTGGACGTGGACGCGCTAGACGAAGAGACCAAGGCACGGCTGGGCGAGGATGCGGTGGCGTTGGGTCGGGCGCCGGATTTCGATTTCGAGTACGCCGAGCTGCCGGACGAGGTGTGAAGGATGCGAGCAGCTGTGTGAATATAATCTTTTGTCACTTGAGGCATTCTTTTTCCATGTCAAGAGAACCTCATCAAGAGAGCAGTAGGGTATTTGTTTGCATGTGTCGGATATCCGTGGCAACCGGCGTGGGAGTCGGGGGATAGAGGGTGTTTTGCTGTACACGATGGGCCCAGATATCGGCTGATGTTGACGTCTTTTGGGACCAACAATGTAGAATAGGGGGTACATCGCGCCACAAACGCCGCACATGGACATACCACCATCACTCCTGTGGGTTTCGCTGTGGATCAAACCACCCAGAAAATTCCCACGCCAGCGCTGTTTTAAACGGCAGTGTTTAATGCTTCTCACTTCAGTAAAAGGTTTGCTCGTTCAGTATAATTCCTCGCTTTTTTTCCCCGTTCGTCAAAAGCTTTCGTGGTGATTTTTTTGAGGTTTTGATAAAGTTTGGGGTGATCCCAGCTCCCCAGCCCCAGCACACATTTGCGTGCGCCCGCCCCCTTCACTACATGCAGGTGTATGTGGCTGTGTTGCAGAAAATGGCCCCAAATCAGTGTCTTCCCGGCAGCGGCAGCGGCAACGGCAACCGAGCGAATGAATGAATGTTGGAAGCAATGCCCCGGGGCGGGAGTCGCCCAGTTAGGAAAGAAGGTCATGATCCGGATCGGGACGTTTCCGAGACCCCTCCTGCCACTTTTGTCCCACACACCACACCTCAGCTGCCGGGCATTTATCGTCAGCAGTTAGGTAAGGTATATGTGCAGGTGCATATTATCGGCTTGCTCGTGGAACCAACAACCATCTATTTTGAGCTTTGAGCCGTGATGGCTGAGTAACAGGACGTTCCGTGTATCTGGTTTTCTGCACTGCAAGCCTTCTCTGAGGAGGACAGACGGCGTCTTTTTAATTTGTGGTCGATTCTTCCTGTTACTTGGCATGTGCCTACCTGCCTTGGGCACTTGGCTGGTAGGTACGTTTTGATCCATGAGTGCCAATGTCCAGTATGTGACCTGCTCAGCGCCATCGAGCCGCTCTACCGCCCGAGGGCATCATGGGTCGATCAGCTCCCAGCCGGTGCGTTCCGCGGCGGAATAAGGGGTGCGTGGAAATGGAGGGGGTACTGCAGTTCCCGCACAACTGTACGCGCCCACAGTTAGCACCCTGGTACCACCACCAGCCTACTTTCCCACACATACATACATACACCCACACACACCTTTCACCCTCGCGCCACGCCAACAGGTGGCCGCATCGCGTGCCGGTGCCTTACTACGTGCTTGGGGGCAAACTTTCCATCTGGTCTCGACCAACCCAAGGCCGAGGCCAAGCCAAGGAGAGGCTGTCAGTCGCAACACACAAATATGGGAGCCGACCAACAAGCGGGCGCGGTAGGCTGCGCGCATTTTCAACCACACTCTGACTGGTTCAACAGACGGATGGATGTCTTTGTGTTCACCGCCAGGGGCTGCGATGCTGCGCCGAGACGCGTTTGAAGGCATCTCTGCCGCCAACAGCCCGGGGGGCTTACTAGGCGTGTGGAAGGGAAGTGGTGGCCGCTTCGATGTTTTGTATCTATGTACCTAGGTAGATGTGTTTTACTAGGGGAAGAGATGTGTATAAAACAGGCGCTGGGCTGGACTATCTGTCTTGAAAATGGTATCAGTATCAGCATATCCTTTCGATATCAGCATCTTCTCTCTGCATTAGCATCTCCTTTCGGGTATCGACCTCGCAGTATGCTCCATCATCAATAGCTTTACACACTTTCCAGCCGTCCAACATCTGATTCCCAGCTACGCCGTCGAACATCGGCCATCTCGATATTCATCACCAATAAGACACATTACCACTCCAGAACTCCCCATAGCTACATTTTTTCGACGTCCACATTCATCCTACATCTTTTCAGCTGCCTCGCCAAGATGAAGCTCCTTCCAGTCCTCGCTCTCCTGGCCCTTCTCCGGCCCTTTGCGCTCGGAGTCCCGATACCGGCGGGCAAGCCCCCTAAACCCGACAAGGGCTCGGGGTCGGGGCGCGCTTCACCGGCCGCCTTGCCAGGCTCGCGGCCGAACGCCGGGGCCGCAGGATCGGGCACTAAACTTACCGCTGCGGTCACCAAACCTACCACTTCGGTCGTTAAAGCTACCACTTCGGTCGCTAGGCCTGCCACTTCGGCCATCAAAGCCACCACTTCGGTCACTAAACCCACCACTACGGCCGTTAAGCCTACCACTCCGGTCGCTAAATCTGCCGCGTCGAGCACTAGCCCAGCTACCGCGTCGGTGAGCGGCACGGGGGAGGCGTCGTCGGGCTCGGCGCCCGCGCTGGGCTCCACCCAGAAAAACCCCTTACCCGACCCGCGGGCGACCATATGGGACACGCTCCGGCCGGCCGCGCCGAACGTGGGCATCCAGAAGGACTTCCAGATCGACCTGGAGCGCAGCGAGCTGTATCCCAAGAAGGAGCTCCGGCCGACCACGTCCTTCAGCGGCTACATCAAGGTCGCCGCCGGGGTCAAGGCCGACGACCATGCGGTGCTGAGCTACTACGCCCACGCGGCCATGAGGCAGATGCAGAGCGCGCACAAGAGCCACCCCAACGCCATGATAGCCATGGCCATTTCGGACAACCGCATCCTGCTCGCCTCGTCCTTCTCGATCCCCGGCCTTTTCAGTGGAGTGGCCGAGGCTGATAAGAAAGCGATGGAACGGCATGTGGACAAGGCGGTCGAGGAGCTAAGCGGGAAGGAGGGAGGGAACCGTCGGCAACTACCTGGTCGCTTGCCTGAACAATCCTGACGACCCGCAGCGGCACAGGAGGGGTGGCAAGTGCGGCGAGATCAACGTCTTGCGTCTGGACCGAGAAATCAAGAAGAAGGAGGCCGAGCAGAAAGGCGTTGCTACCTTCACGTGCGACAGGCCGGCCACCTAAGGGGGCCAAGATAGCCGCCTGGGTCAGGGGGTCTGCCAAGAAAATCGATGGCAAGTGCGTACAGGTTGAAGGGATTGATGACCCCTGCGCGGACACGAACGATCTTCCAGGCCAGTATGGCTGCAGGGAGCTTGCCACAGAATTCGGTCTTGACGCCGCAGCCAGAACCACGAAGCCTGATGAGCTTTCCAAAGTATTCGCCCAAGAGAAGAGCCGGGTGGTTACGCTGCTTCCGAACCCCCGCAAGGCCGACTCTGGGCGCTCTGCGAGGCCCCCAAAGGCTTCCTAAGCAGGGCTTCCTCTATACGGAGTAGCTCGCCCTTTCCATCCACTAGCTCCTAGCAATTCAACTCCGGCTCGTTGCCTCGCACGGGCTCTACCTCGATCCAGTCCTTGAACCGGATGTCGTGAAACTGCCGGAACAAATCCTCTGCAGTCTTGCCGTCTTTATCTTCGATGTCTAGGCTGATGCCGCACCGGATCAGGACCAGGACGGCCTCTTTCAACGCCTGCAGGTAAGACGGGCGGGCGAGGCAGTGTAGCGCCGTTCTGCCATCGTTGTCGGTCGCATTGATGTCCTTGGCCTCCCTTGCAAGATACTGCAGGTGAGGTGTCGCCTCTGTCAAATGGTAAACGGTTCGCATGGGTCTCGCGATGTAAGCGGCGAGTTCGTGGAGCGGAGTAGATCCTGCGTCGTTTCGGGCGTCCCGATCGAGGCCGGCGGCAAGATACATGTCAATCACGGCGTCACCATGGGCGACACCCTTGTGTCCACAGGACAGATGCACTACAAGTTCAAAAATCGAAGCGTGTTAGGAGCACTGGAAGGCGGAAGGCGGGTTCTCAACGTTCCCCAGGCGTCGTCCTCCTGGGATCGTCTCACAAGCGTTGCTTCCACTCTGAATTTCTCCCCACGGGGTCATGTAATCGGCCGTGCGATTGTTCACATCTGCGCCTCGCTCGAGAAGAATTTTGGCGAATTCTGGCGATAAGATCTGGCCGCTGACGATGGTCTGGTGCAAGGGTGCCAGCCCGCGGTTTGAATGGCCGTTGACGTCGACTCCCCAGTCCAACCAAAACCGGAAGGTGTCCATTGATCGCGCTTCCATGGCGGCACAGAGGACAGTTGGCAGCTGCTTCATCTTGTCCTGGGGCACAGTGTCGAGGAGGAGGTTGACAATTGGCCGGGTTTTGTCCACGCTCTCGCCATATTCTCGCCAGAGATGCATCTGGGACAGGAGCGAGAAATTCGAGTCCCTGAGGCCTACGTCGGTGACAAGGTACCTCAGCATCTCGTAGTCTTTGGGTTCGACTGCATCGAGAAGTTCGTCGGATACGATGAGACCTCTACTGATTGCCCAGCTGAGCATTTTGACACCGCGCTGCACCGCACGATATGCCTGTGCCGGATCGATTAATTAGTGTCCACCAACACTTACTTATTCCCGGATGACAGAGGAGGAGCATACGAAGGAGACCCGAAACAGAACCATGCGGTAGATGTGCTTCTGGCGAGCATAGAACTCCTCCCGGATTGGATCGCCGTACTTCTGGATCGTATTGAGATCGAAGCCTCCGTAGTCCAGCAGGAGGTCAAGTATTTTGAAATCCCGAGTGGTCCAGCAAACGTGATAATAATCGAGATCTTCGCCGCTCACGACAAAAAGCTTTGTGTTCAAATCGGCACCGTGGTCGAGGAGGACTCGGACGAGGTCGACGTGTTTGAATTCCATGGCGTTGTAAAGCGGTGTTCGAAGCTCATTACCGTGCGTGCACTCGGAGTTCACATTTGCGCCAAGGGCAAGCAGCAGGCACACAACGTCGGTGTGCCCTCCCCGGGTGGCTCCATTGATGGCGGCTTCACTCGCCTCGACGCTCCATCGCGCCGTCTCATACAACACTCTCTCGGCGTAATCGTTGCCGTCGGGGATTTGACGGTACTGGGCGTTAATGTTGATGTCCGGGTTGAGGATGAGCAGTTCCTTGAGCGTGTCGAGGTCGCCTGCGACGGCGGCATCGTAGAACTCGCGGGCATCCTCGTCATCCGGATCGGCGAGGAGACCCGGAATGACGGATATGCGGGCGCTATACTCGTCACTCATGGTGAAGGCGACGGCGCGGGATCAGAGGGTTGACATTGGTGGCAGGATTGGAAACCCGTGCGCTTGATGTCGGGGGCGCTAGCCTATATATGTAGGTACCTACCTACCGCCTAGGCGGTATGTAAAGTAGAGGGCGTAGGTAATGCATCTGAGCCGTGCTAGAGGTAGCCCGAAAGCGGGAGGTAGCTGTGTCGGGGCGATTGGCCTCCCAGCTCTTGGCCAACGATCCGGACCCCAGCTGCCCTCGCCTTCGCGACAGCCATTAGCTGCCTGGTAGGTACCTATCTAGGTACCTAACATACCGGGGGAGGCCATTTTTGAATAACGGTCAACCGTGTGGGCGAGCGTAAAAAAACATTTCCTCCGTGTGCACACGCTAAGGTATTGTTTTTCATGGTATTCTCCACGAAAAACTGAGAATTAAGGTCCCTTAGGACGGTAAGTACCTAGGTAGGCGGCACCTACGTTGATATTCTCCTTTGAAAACCTGTTGCCCCCAAACTTGATAAAATAATTAAGTGTAATAATGCTTCGTTCGCATCCTTTTTCATTAAAGCAGAAAATTACACTGCTTCAAATGCTTTTACAGCCTATTATGGCACCAGTCACAACAGCCGCGAATTCTGTTGTACAGTTCTTCTTGAAGATTTCGTCTCCACTCCATTCTGTGTATATTAGGACACCCTCCTTTCCAGTCACCACTTTGTATTTAAAGGAAGAGGACAGGGAGGTTTTAACGATACGACAAAGCCCATTTATAAGATCAACCATCGTGGACATTACTCAAATACCTGCGGCTGGCATCTCTTTCACGGTGGGTTTGAAGAAGAGCAGTGAAAGGGGATACAGAGTGCAGGTGGTGCGTTTTCTAGGTTTGCAGGATATACAAACCAAAAAAAAAAAAAAAAAAAAAAAAAAGAAGCTGCCCACATAAAAAGGAAAACTTGGAATAATTAACACACCATGATACGAAAAGAAGGGACAGGAAATACAACAGGACATGCTCCTTTAACTGCCGCCCCGGCGCGTAATGGCGGTGTCACTCTCCATCTCCCCTGCGTCCATCGCGCTCGCATGGCGTTGCCTTAATCTCAGCAAGTTGGCAACCTCAAAGTGGCCGTTCTCCTCAGCAAGGGCTATCGCGCTCCTGAACCCGCCGCCGGTACCAGAAAGCGCATCATCGTCGCCCTCGGCGCCGCGGTTGAGGAGAAACTGCACCATGTCCAAGCGGCCGTGCTCGGCCGCGCCTTGTATAGCGGTGCAGCCGTCCCTCAGCGCCGCAGCAGAATTCACGTCGGCGCCCTTCCGGAGCAGGTACTCGGCCACGGGGATGTAGCCGGAGATGGCGGCCCCCCTGGATCGCCGTGATGCCGCCGCGCACGCCCGCGGCCGCGTCGACGTCTGCCTCGGCGTCGTCGACGAGAAGGCGTATCACATCCATGTTCGGTGTCGGGGCATGAGGCTGCAGCCTGCAAGGCCGTCCTCCCATGGTGTGGCGCGGGTGGAGCGTTGACGTCCGCGCCGTGCTTGACGAGCAGCTTTGCGGCAGCGAGATTCCCCTTTTCCGCCGCGAGCTGTAGCGGCGTGCGCCCTTCCCTCCCTAGTGACGTCTGGTCGGATTCGGCGCCCGGCTCGAGCGCCACGTCCAGCAGCCCGAGCAGGTTGCGCTCAACGAGTTTGTGGACGATTCCTCTGCCGTTGGCGTCGGTCGCCTGCAAAACCGCCGCCCTGTCTTTCTCAAGCAGGAGCCGGAAAAGCCTTTCTTTCACGTCCTGGCCCGCCGTCGGGCAGACGAGCAGCCCCTCGACCGCCGTGACGCCCTCCCACGCAGCCGCCGCGGCGTTCACTTTGGCGCCTTTCCCGAGGAGAAACTCGACCATCTTGGCGTCTCCGACGCAGCAAGCCGCTTGCAGCGCTGTGCGGCCTTTATGGCCGTACGGTGAGGCGTTGACGTCCGCCTTCCGCTCTATTAGATACTTTGCGAGGCTGAGACTTCCACTCCGCGCTGCAGCCTGTATAGGCGCGAGCGTTTCGCCGACGGCGTCGATTGGCGTCCCCTTGTCCAGGAGAAGCGCGACGGCTTCGACCATTCCGCTCAGTACAGCCAGTTCGAGCGCGGGTGGCCCCTGCTCGTCGATATTGACATGCCCATCTAGCAGCAACAGTTGGAGCAGCTCGAAGTCGCGTTGGTCGACAGCGAGACGTAAAATGCCATCTACGTTGGTGTCCGCTCCCGCACCGATGAGCAGCCGCGTAAAGCACACCGCTTTATCTTCGCAAATGGCAGCAAGCATGAGGGGGGGGGCTCGTCCAGCGTCGGGCCGTTCGCATCGACGCCTTCCAGCGTCAGCAGGGCCTCGGTGATACCGATGTCGTAGGTATTCCAACTCATTGACTCGTACAGCGCCTTCTCCAGCAGGTCTTGTGAGATCTTCCCTTCGTTACGGTGAACGAACGTGGATAGACACAAGGGTCCCTTCCGCGCTTTGTCCAGGATGTCGCAGATCGAAACCGTGCGCCCTTTCAAGTCTAGCTTTCGAAGGATGAACCGATGCAGAGGCTTGTGATGCAGTGATATATATAGTCCATAAAGTCATGCCCGAACAGAGTGCATTCGATGTCTGCCCCGTAATCGAGGAGGAGTTCCGCAATTTCGAGGTTTGGTGATTGAAGGCCATAACAGACTAGCGCACCAAGAGGCGTGGGCGCGTTCTCGTCGTTACATTCGAGGTTAGCATCAGCGCCGTTCTCGAGCAGGAATCTTGCCATGTTGAGCTCCCGTTTACTCACTGCCCACCACAGCGGTGACCAGGAGTTCTTTCCGGAAATGTAGGGGTTAAAGTTGACGTTGGCGCCTTTCTCGACCAGAATTTTGGCAGTGTTGACTCGACCAAGGTGGGCTATTGCGAGTAGGAGGCGTCCACCGGAATCTCCGGTCAAGCAGTCCGCGGGGACACTGGCCAGCAGCAGCTGGACAAAGTCGTCGTCGTCGGTTGATATGGCATCTTCTAAGACGGGCCGGAAGTCCAGGCCAAGCGAAGCAGAGATGCCGGCAACTCGGTGTTTCGCGTCCGAGCTGCAGGCTCTAAGATGTTTTGGGCGAAGCTTCGCGTCGTGGCAGAGTCGATGTGAAGAAAGGCGGCAAGCTGAGCGACGTAGTTCTGGTCGATTACCCACTTGAGAAACGCTCCGACTTGGTCCTTGTTCAGCATGTTGTTTGATGCGAAGAACGAGGCCAATTCAAAGAGGTACTGTAACGGCCGGCTGTTGGCTGGATCGAGAAATTGCCGGACCCGGCCTTCGAGGTCGCCGTGCGACTCCTGAGGAACCAGCCACTCAATGTGGGAAATGAACGGCTGAGCGAGCTCCGTCATATGGCCCTTTGGATAATGACCTAGCAGTTTAGCTAGTAGGCCTTGCCTAGTAGCTACGGCGACATGCGTCACCTCCCGGCTTCGACCTTCGCGAGCTTGAGCTGCCGACGCAGGTCTGGAGAGATGGTAAACCATCTCTTCGTAGTTGCCATCTTCCGGGACGGAGCCTGTGGAATGATACGTCAGTGCAAGATCAGCGGAAAAACGGGTTGGCCTAATTTGCACGCCTCGATTTTGAAGTAGCTGCTGAAGATGGAACCACGGGAGCTTGGGCATCAACAAAGAGCCGACGTCGTTGTTGAAATGGACGCCGTTCAAGCCGGCAAGTCCCGGGAACTCTGCCGTCCGTAGGCTGCAAGAGGCACCTACAACTACCCCCAGAGTCGAAGGCGAGCTGGTCCGAGATGTCCCCAAAATTATCGCCGTCGTTGTTGCTGTACTGGACAGCCGGTGGTGTGCCATTTCGATTGTCAGACCGGTCGAGGTTAGGCCGCTTTGCAGAGCCGACAGGCCCTTTTCAACCAAGAAGTCCTTGACGGACTGGTGAATGAACTGGACAACCTGCGCATCGGATGACGACATGACCTCGGCGAGACCACAGCTTAGCGCCTGGACCCGCCTCTTCATCCTGCCGTTGTCCGACTCACAACCTGTCCCGCCTTGGCACTCCCGGGGCGGCCGACACCGGCGGTTGGCCTCTGGGGCCATAGCCCACGACAGATCGTCTATTGACGGTGGCCGCACGGCAAAACAGATCCATTGCATCAGTTTCAAGGAGGCCGGTCTCATGTTTCGGATGAGTCCTTGGTATAGCTCATCGAGCTCTCGAAGGATAACGCGGAGCTCTGCCTCGGTGTTCTCCGAGGTTTCGGCCTCCCGCTCAAGTTCCAAAACGCGCTTTACCACAAGACACGCCCACAAGAAAACCCCCTCCGCCCGAACTGTTATCAAGTCCGGAATGGGTGATTTCTTTCCCACACTGAGTGCGGAGAGGCTGCCTTGGACGTAGGTCGAGATGTCCTTTCGGTTTTCGTTTTCGAGGCATATCTCGAACACGCCGTCCTGGTCCAGAACCAGGTAATGACGACAGGCGAAGCAGATGCGAAGCTGTTTGAAGCCGGCCCCGGACGGGAGACTCTTCAACAGGGACTCGAACTTCTCGACGAGCTTGACTGCATGCTCTTTCCCACACTCGTCCAGCGCGTCGACAAATAGCCAGACCGGGCGAGTTGTCAGGACGCTCGAAAGAGACAGCTCGAAAAAGCTTTGCAGTTGTCCCTGATGCCCTCCCACTTTTTACCCGGCTGACCGATTTCCTTCCGGTTTCTCTCAAAGGCGCCGACGAGTTCCGGCGATGCGTCGGGGGCCTGGCTAAGCACTTGGTGAAGGAGAGACCTGAAAAGTCCTAAAGGAGTTCTTTGGAGCTCAACGCCGCGGCCGTGAAAAAAGAACGAGAGGACGAGGCTGCCATCTTGGAGACTTGCCTGGTTGCCGAGGGCGTATTTGTAATGTCGATTTCCCAGAGCCCGGTTTCCCTTTGATCCAGAACAAGCCTCGAAAGCAAGCGGCCCAGTTTTTGTAGGTTTGGTGTTTAAGAAACCATTCGCACGTCCCCTTGACGGCGGAATTGATGTCGTGGTAGCGCTCCTGCATTTGCGGGAAGGCTAGCGATCTTAGACATTCCTGCGCTGGCTGCGGCGCGATTGCGGATATGCGTTGAGCTTTGGAGCAAATTTAGCCAAATGTATTCTCTCAGAAGCTATAAGTTAATTCTCCTTACCAGCTTGCGATTCCATCTGATCAGCTCCCCAAGCAACCTTTTAAACCCGTTATCGTCCACGGAAACAAACTTGACCATATCGCTGTGGTTGGCATGGATGGTGATGGATGATAACCTTCAAAAGTGGCGGATTTCTTAGATACGACCCTCCAGCCCCCGACCAGTGGCAGTTCTTCAAAGAAGCATGTGATGCCGAAATGTCTGCCGGCCTCGCGCTGTTCGCGTATCATGGCCAAAAATCTGACTTGAACGGACTCGAGGAGCTGGTCGTCCGTGTCCAAGATTTTTAATAGCGACATGTTGACGGATATGGCAAGGCCAAGAGCCGACGCTGGTATCTTGGCCCAAGCAGCCATCCAAGACCCTCCGTGAGGGGTGCCCATGAATATTATGCCTTCGGTGCGGTCAAATATGCAGCGAAGGTAAGGTTCAGGGTTGTTTCGCGAAAGCAGAATAGCCTCCTTGCAAACAAGATCCCCCAGGCTGTGGGCGACGAAATATGAGGGGACGGGATGAGGCATTGCAGCTGGCCCTGTCCGTTGTCAAATCGTGCAAAGGGTTCGTAGCATGGTCAAATCAGTCGGTTTGACGAAGCAGCCGATTTGCGTAACGTGTATGCATCGTAGCCGTACGTGAGGACGCGAGCGGTCTTGAGCTTCGGCGGGAGGAGAGTCTTTGGCCAGGGTTCAGAATGCCCGGCGGCAGTCCAGGTCCTGCTCCGATCCCCGCTCAGACCATGGACAAAGCAGATGTCGATCGTGGCGCCAGAGCATTCGTGCAGAATTTTGATCCCATCCGGGAAAGAGGGAAGCAGCCGGCTCTCCGACGGGCCTCGGTCCGTGTCGTGGCTCGCTTCCAAAATGACAGCAAGTATGCGGGCTTGGCGTTCCCGCCCTTCTCGAGCAGCGTGAGGGGCGTGAAGATCCGGCCGTAGACGCTGTAGGCGAGGATGGCGAGTACGATCAGACCGAGTGTGATGAGGCTAGTGCTGTTGGCAGAGAAGTTGCATCAGCGTCTGAGCGTGACTCTGAAGCGTAGGGAGTGAACGAGCTTGCGGTAGAGCTTACGGGACAGGCGGCTGGGAGGTGACCTTCTCCGCCGCCTTGGCCATTCGCGCACCGACATAATCCACGGTGGCGTGTTTTGACAGGAGTGAGAACCGCCACATCGTCTCGACTCTGCTGTCGGACGAACCCTGAAGGCGTGCCCGGCCGAGCTTAGACATAAATGTAGGTAACCACAGCTGTGCGTGGGAGAGTGATTTGGGACGCCTCGGAATACGGTCAGCCTGCTTCACCAACGCGTGTCTTCCACACGTTTTTAACTTACTATTCGGTGTGCTCCAGATACTTTTGAACCTTTCAAGAAGATAGCAAAACGAAATAGCAACAGAGCGTCACGTACAATCCATTCCACATTCAAGGGGGCGGTGGCCTTTTGCGACGAGGAAGGACCCTTTTGGTGCCCGTGGCTCAGATGTGCTGCAGGCCTTCGGCCATGTCAGCAGCTAAAAGTAGTGGCGGCAGGGGGGAGGCGACATTGCGGTGACGAACATTTATCTTCTTCGGTAATAGTGGCTTAGGGTGTGTCTTTCAGGGCGTCCGTTCGCGCCATATTTTGCTCGACAGGACTGGATAACGGCTGTCTGTCTGGCATCTGCCGAGAGCTTCGTACTAAGATGACGACATATGGCAACTAGCGGTCGAATCGAGCAACGGAGTGAGGGCGTCCGCGTCTTTCGCGATTCCCTTCGCATTACGGTTTGCGTGTGTTGTCTCCGCCGCCACCGGGATACCCGGGTATCGCGGCGCCTCAGCGAGCGGTTTGCCTTCATGCGGCTTTCGGGGGTTGGTTCGGTATCGTCGACTCTCTTACACAATCAGGCATGTCACTTGGCCAAGAACCCTGGGGTTGTTACCCTGGTTCAACCCTCTGGCGCTGCTCGCGGGTGGTGAGAAGTTCCTCGCCGGACAGACTCGGCATCTTTCCCAGCAGACCCGTTGAAACTGCCCAGCAGCTCGATCCAGCGATCTCAATCTTGACGGTAACTTCATCGTGGCGAACCAAGATATGGAGCACAACCAGAAAGACTCGGGCGAAGGCGGCGTCGATGTCGGCCGCCGCGACGGGCGTCAACCCCTTGCTGAGCTCGAGAGGCACGAAGGGGTGTGGTGTACTTGAATACCACGCCTGTGAATGCCTCCGGGATCAATGTCGTCCCATAAAACCTCTACCCAATGTAGGATTCCCGCTACCGTTGCCCCTGCTTTGCGGGAGCACTCCTCCGGGGAATTGCCCGTTACGCACGTGCTTACATCCTCCGCGTATCCGTACCATACTCCTTTCCTCTTAGGTAGGATTTCGGCCGTATATAGCATAAATAGGATCGTTGCGCGGTGGCGGCGGCATTCTCGTCCATCGTGGGAGTACGCTTGGAATAGCTTCATCGAGGAAGTGGTAAGGAAGGTTGAAGCGATGTTGGCTTATGAACATGCCTTTGCGTGGACACTCACATCTTGATCAGCAAAGCCGCCTTCATCTCCAGGCCCGTGCTTCAGGTCAGCTGACGAGACACAAGGACCCCAGGCGCCACCACCCAATGCCGTCCAGCCGAGGTACATCAGCGGGGCCGCGCACCCCATTAAAGAGACAAGGGCCAAACGAAAAGGAAAGAAAAAAAAGTTTGATAAGGCCGGTCGGTCGCGCGCCTGCAGGATCATGACTCGTGGACGGGCAGTCCTACCGCGCGCCGCTGAATCAAAAACTCGATTCGTTTTTTGCCAGGAGCCCAACCGATTTTGACGCGGGGCGAGTCAAAAGAATCACGACAGAGGCAAACGGAGCGTCAAGCCTGGCGAAAAAAATAAAAGGGAGCGACACGAAGCGCGTCATCCAAGCCAAGGCTCGTGATAGCTGACACTGGCGCTTCGTCGCCTTTCTGTTTTGTCGGGCCACCTTCCTTCGGCCTCGTCGCGTCGACTGGGCTCGGCAGCCAGCGGCGCCGCTCTTTTTTTTCCTTCCTTTTTTTTGCTTCTTTTTCTTTGACCTGCCGTTTTCCCCCCCTGCGTGCCCTGCCCAGCCCTGTCACCCTCATCTCATTCGCCCGGGATGGTGTCAGCCAGCAGCAAAAACCACGCCGGCTCTGCTCCTCCCCCACACGCGCAGACCAGAACACGCGCTGCTGCCGCCGCGGCCGCCGCCCAGGCTCAGGCTCAGGCCCATCAAGGCCAGGGCAGCCAGCCCTCACAGATTATCCTGGGCGAGATACAGGTCCGCAGCGGCTCCAGCGGCGGTACCGACGGCGGCGCCACCAACGGCGTTGGCACCACAGGTGGGAGCAACAGCGGCTTGCTCGGTCTGGCCAACGCCGCAGCCACGCCGCAGCCCGGTCGCGCCGGATCCTCGTCCCTCAAGCGGGGGCGTCCCCACGATGCCGACGGCGAGTCTCCGTACGGCCCGTCGCCCGACCAGCGGCTCGGCGGCCAAGAGCAGCAGACGCCGTCACAGTCACTTCTTCCAGACGGAAGGAAGCGTCGCACCGCCGCCGGCTCGGGACGTGGCGTGGCCAATCTGACGCCAGAGCAGCTTGCCAAGAAGAGGGCGAATGGTACGTTTTTATCTATACAAGCACTTTGGGTGCTTACTCTTGCCGGCTTATCCATCGCCCTTCCCCGGCGTTACACTACGCTAGGCTATCCATAAGACAATGGGATGACAAGAGGGACGGGGCCGGACTGACATGTGTCTCAACGCAGATCGAGAGGCACAGCGCGCTATTCGCGAGCGGACCAGGAACCAAATCGAGTCGTTGGAAAGGCGGATCCGGGAACTGACAGCCCAGCGGCCCTATCAGGAGCTTCAGGTAGTCATCAGGGCCAAGGAGGCCGTCGAGGCCGAGAACGCCGAGATCAAGCAGCGTCTGGCCTCGGTCGTCTCGACCCTGCAGTCGTTGCTGGCCGGCGCAACGGGCGGTGTTGGCATGCCCATGCAGGGGCAGCTCCCCGACGTCATGCAGGCGCCGGCCGTCTACCCGTCGCCCGGCCAAAACTTTATGCCCGCCCAAGGGGCGTCGCCCATCGACGGCATGCCCCGCCACGCGCCCACCCCGACGGGCACCGCCTCCCCCGGAGGCTCGGTAGACATGGTCAACGGGCCGCAGCCCAATGGCGGCCATGCCCAGCCCAGGGGCATGAGCCAGCAGCGCCAACACATGCATCAAGGCCTGGACCTGGGGCCCGAGCGGCTCGGCCTCGACTTCCTGATCGGCGACCCCTCGCGCGTCCAGCGCATGCAACCCAACATCCACGGGGCTCAGGATACGCCCAACTACCGCCACGTGCCCATGAAGCACGACCCCTTCCAGGATCCGGCTGATGCTCCCTCGCTCGGCCAGGTGCCCCAGCAGCAGCAGCAGCAGCAGCAGCAGCCTGCCATAGATCCCAACCTGGACCCACGCCTCGACCCGCGCCTCGACCCCCGGCTAGATCCCAACTTGGATCCACAGCTCACCGGGGGCTCCCCGTACCCTGGCGCAGCACAGGAGGGCCCGGCAGACCAGCCGGTTGGGATCCCACTCTACTGCGCGCCGACGTGCCCGCTCGACAGCCTCTTGCTGGACTTCCTCAGCGAGCGCCAGCAGCGGGCGGCCGAGGGCCTGGCGACGGCCGAGATCATCGGGCCTCGGTACCCGTCCGTCTCGTCGCTGCTCAACCCGGGCAACAGCCGCTTCTCGCACCCGCTGTCCAAGGTCTTTACCGACATCCTGCAGACGTTCCCGGGCCTGGTTGGACTGCCCGAGCGCGTCGCCGTGCTCTACATCATGTTCCTCATCATGCGCTGGCACGTCAGCCCGACGGCCGACAACTTCGAGCGACTGCCACCCTGGTGCAGACCCTCGCCCGCGCAGATGTCGTGCCCACACCCGATCTGGTTCGACCACCTTCCGTTCCCGCTCATGCGGGACAAGCTGACGCGCGAGTTCAGCGAGGCCGCAGGCGGCGCCCCTTCGACGGAGGGGGGCCCGAGCCGTGCGGAGACTGGGGGCGGCGGCCACGGAGACGGCGGCAACGGCGGCAGTAGCAGCAACAGCAGCGTCAACGGCGGTGCTACCCCGCAGTCGTCGTCATCGGCCGTACTCGTAACGCCCGTGCCCTTTGAGCATTTCTTCATCCCCTTCACCACCACCATCTCGCTCAACTGGCCGTATGAGGACACGGACGCGCTGCTGCAGAGCCAGGACGGCGAGGAGCTCATGATCAACCCCGTCTTTGAGCGGCACCTGCGCCGCAACGAGAACTGGACCCTGGGGCCGGCTTTCCTAAGAGCCTTCCCCCGGCTCGAGGGCACCTTCAACCTCAAAACCGACGATGGACGCATTATTTTGGCCGGCGAGAAATAGGACCCTGGACGGCCGTTCCAGGTGGTGGGGTGGTGATGAAGAAGAAGAGGAAGAAGAAGAAAGGAAAAGAGGTATAAGCGAGGAAGGAAATGGCGAGATATAGAACAAAGTAAAAGGTGAGGGACGCGGCGGGCAGACGGACGGACAGACAGACAGACAGACAGACAGGTCTTGGCAGAGTTGGCGGACGTTCTATCCTGGGAACGATTGCATATTTTACTGGCGTTTTGCTTGCCGCATCGGGCTATCTTTATTCCCCATCCACACTGTCGCTGAGCGAGACGGGGTGTATTCCTGCAATATTCTTTTCCACGGGTCCACGTTTGTTCGTTCGATCTGGCATTCTGGTCAGGCTGGACCAATAAACTGCCGTTTGGGATGTTAGATAGATTAGTTGTTTTCGGTAGGGAGAGATGGGGAGGTTTTTGTAAACATGGCTGCAGCTCTGCCTTTTTTTTGTGAGGGTGCCCACCTAAGCACCTACTTTCGTGAGAAACAAAAGATCTACCTTGGCTACCGGTCCTCCCTAGTATTCGGTATAATTAAACATCTATCTACAGCGAAAAGAGACAGAGAAGAAGAAAAAACGCGGCAGAATCGAGTTGTCCACCAACAACATGGACACCTACCCTACGTACCTAGCCCACCACACAATACACCGCGCCACTCACATCACGCATCCTCGACCGAGAACTCGTCGCCCCGCAGGCGCGAGTCGACGCCAAAGGAGAACTTGCGGATCTCGGCGCCGCGGGCGACAAACAGGCTCGGGGCGGCCTCGTCATCGGCGGGCAGGGCCGTCCACTGCAGGCGGGGACACGTCGACGGCGACGGCGACGGCGATGCCGGCATCATGCGGTCCAGCACGGGCGACGCGATCGGGGCGCCGGAGCGCAGCGAGTGTAGACGGACTGAGCCGTCGTCGTTGGCGGCGGCGACGATGCCGAGGGTCTTGGAGACGGCGAAGCCGAGGTTGTGGACTGTTGCCTTGTTTTTGTAGGCGGGGAAGCTGTTCGTTTGTTTGTTTTTGTTGTCAGTAATTAGTTGGTTCAGGTAGTCAGTGTGAAGAAGGGAAGTGTGACCAAAAAAAAAAAAAAAAAAAAAGAAAGGCTCAAACCCACGTCGTATAAGGAACCCCTCCCGGCCGCCGCAGGTCCCAGATGTGCATCCTGCCCTCGATGCCGGCGCTCAGGATCTGGTACTGGTTCAGCGACGCGAGGTGGCTGACGACGGGTTCGCGCGCCGCCTGGAGCCAGCGGACGGTACGCCCATCCTCGCCGTTCCTTACGGCGAGGGCGAGGCTCTCGGGGAACACGAGACCGCCGTACCGGGCGTCGTGGTGGCCCGGGTGGCAGCGCAGTGCCGTCTGCGGCTGCTCCCTCGCCGCCGCCGCCCTCATCCGAGGACCGCCGCTGCCGATGCGACGGCCATCGCTGTACAAGACCGTCTTTCTGGGCAGCGCATCCAGGGTTGTGACGATGGTGGTGGCGGTAGTGGTGGTCCTTCTGCTGCTGCTGCCGCCCGCATCCACGCGAGCGTCTTCGTACATGGCGTCCGCCGCCGCCTTTGCGGTCAGATCATGACGGTGGTGGTATTCCTCGCGCAGGTCCGCCACGCAGATGCCCGCAGGACCCCTCCCGCCCGCGGCCAGGACGTGGGGGTGATGGTCGATAAAGTCCAGAGCGAAGACCTCGCGGCTGGGCAGGTGAGCCGAAGGGGGGGAAGAAGAAGAAGAAGAAGAAGTACCAGTGGTGCCGGGGTGCGGACCCGAGATGCACTCGATCAAGCCGTATATGCGGTAGATGCCGCGCTCGGTGCCCAGGAATCTGGCGGATGGGTAGCGGGCCTCTGCCCTTGCCCCTCCTTGCGACGACACGGCGCAGGCCCAGATGGGCGGGAGGTTCCGGTTCTCGTACGCGACTTCCAAGTACTCCGAGAACCAGGATGGCTTGATGGTGTTGTCAGCGCCTGGGCGCCGCATGAGGCGGCACCGGAAGGCCGGGGCGTTGCCGGGGCGGCCGCACGACGACGTCAGGAAGATGCTCTGCTCGTCTGGATCCCAGGCGATCGCGGACGGGTCCCTGATCATGGGGAACATGCCGGTGTGCTGGGTGCAGAACCTGGACAGGGTCGGGTTGACGGCTGGGCCGGTCTGAATGCTATTAAATGTTTGTTTTGGTCGTGGTCAGCTTGGGTTGGAGGGTCTTGCTGTCGAAGGGCCCGCAATCTACATACTGATCATATTGGTCCCTGTAAAAGTAGTTGCTGTAAACCCGAGAACCGTGTTCATCTTGATGCGGTCCATGTCCCGAGTTGTCGGAGCAGACTGTTCCCAGCAACAAAGACGATTAGTATGTATCCGGTAGGTGCCTGTTACTCAGCGCGCAGACTCCGAACCAGACAACAACACCATCATATTCTTACCAGCGTAAAAAAGTCCAAGCCCAAGCCGCTCCTCGCCGATCGTGACAAAGTTCTCGACCCGGCTGGGAAACTTGACGGCGCCCTTGTCCTGCAGGCCGGCGGCCCACGCGATCTGCGGCGCGTCGCCGTCCGCCAGGTTGGAGGAGCTGCCGAGCCCGTTCAGCTCGCGGCGCAGCAGGCCGCCCACGATGGGGTCGGCGAGGGTCGGGGCGCGCCGGACCCCGGCGGCGGCGGCGTCGGCGACCTTTTTTGCCGCGGCCGCCTGGACCGCCTCAGCCTTGCGCTTCTTGACATTGCGGTCGGACCAGGCGGCCGAGGCTGGGGCGGTGGCGTTCCTCTCGATCTTGAAGTACTTCCTCTTCTTCTCGTCTAGTCGAAAAGAGTGTCAGCGACCCTCGGGGTCGAAAAGCCAGGAAGGGAGAGATACAAAGAGGCTCGCGAAATGGAACTAACCATAGTAATATCCGGGTATCTGCATTGGCGGTGCCATTTTTTGAAGGAAATCCAGAGGGCTCGGCCGGTGGTGACCACCCGGCCGTTCGCTACGGTTTTTGGATGGAAGGTCGGACAAAGGATGATTCCAAGTCCCACCGAGCCGCAATGTCCCGGTGGATCAGTGGAAGGCCGAATTAGAGTATGGGATTTTTTTTTTTTTTTGGTTGTGTTGAGGCGCGACGAAGGTGAGAATTCCTATCTACAAAACAGCGACCGAAGTGAAAACAAGAAAGCGTGCTGAACCGGCACGGCCTTGTAAGGGCAGGTACCCAAGCTCTCCAACCCCTCAACCGCCGCCGACCACGACGTCCAAATCCGCGTCTATTCCTACCTACCATCAACTCAGGTCAACATCAGCCTACCCGTATGCCATTTTGTCGTATTGTCCAGTTCGCCTTGTCAGTGCTGGTGCCAGACACCCCTCATCCCAGCCCAAACTCTGTCCTGCAGGTCCCATCCAAGGACTAATGATATTGGGCGCGGGGATTCAAAACCCCAATCCGATGGCCGAACAACCGACCCCGCAGAAGGCCACTCACTGCCCTCCTCCGGCCTATATCTTGCTCTCCCTCCTCCTCTTCCTTCCCCCCATCAAAGCACACTCACTCTACACCCAACACAAACCTACCTACCTGCCTGCCTACGTAAAAAAAGGAAACGCCAAACGTTCAAAACCGCCAACAAGATGGTCTTCACAATCACCGTCCACCTCTACGTCAACAGCGACCCGGCCTCGATCGACAAGCTCAAGGCCAAGCTGATCGATTGCGCGCGCGTCTACGTCAAGGACAAAGAGACCATCAGCTGGTTCGTCATGCAGAACACCAAGGACCCCAGGTCTTTCACCATCATCGAGCGGTACGAGAACGAAGGGGTACGTGACTACCCACTTGCCTAACCTACATCTACCAACTAAACGACACCGCTTACCACAAAACCAAAATAGAGCCTGAAAATTCACATGGATAACCCATACTTCCAAACATTTGCTCCATATGTCACACCACTGCTTGAAAAACCAATGGACGTGATGATGCATGAAGAGCTCGACACGAGCAAGGAGGTCGTGGTCCCCGAATAACCAGAGAGAACCCCGGTCCGACAAGAAAGATATGATCGCACAAAGAAGGCATAAGATTTAGGACCAAATATGTTCATGGTAGAAACCACGTAATTTTACTTTTTTAGCATTAATGTCGTCTCTAATGACCTGATCAGAGTGCGTCGATTGATCGTCCACCGCCCCTGACCATCGTGACAAATTTAAGACATAGAAAATAAGTCGCAGTCGACCACACCAGCCATGCAAAGGAAGATGAGCCACCCACCTGTTGTAAAGACAAGTGTGACAGGCGGCGACAATCAACCTAGGGACAACTGGCATGGACAACTTGGGGTATGTGACATGGATCCTTTCCAATCATCCCTCTAAAAACAACAAAGAGAGCTGGCCCATCGAAAAAATTGCGAACCACCCCGAAGAAAACATTTATTGCGACTTCTCGTGCTGGGTCGAGACGCGCTGCAGAGACACAACTGTAGAAGGGAAATGTTAGCAAAATTGTGTGGCACACGTGTGGATGAGATGTGGCGGCAGGCATGATCAAACTTACCAAAGTCCTCGAGCGACCTCTGCTTCTGGCTGCCCTTGGGGGACTTGCCGTGCATCAGATTGTCGAAGCCAGTGCTGTCCTGCAGGAGGTAGTAGAGACCACCCATGATGCAGAAAACGCCAAACGAGAAGACCCAGATACGCACGACGGCGACGATGTGGGTGGGCTTGTTGTGGACGAACCAACCGAAGATAGCAAAGAGCGAGGCAACAATGTCGACGATGAAGATGGCGCCGGTAAGCTGCCACGAGGGGATCGACGACCAGAAGGGGCCGTTGGCACGGGTAATGAAGATGAGCCAGTTTTCCGTGAGGGAAATCTCAAGGAAGACGACGGCATCGAGCTGACCGTTGTTCTGGACGATACCACCGTCCTCACCGTGCACGAACATTGTGGTGACGGCGATGAAGGTACCGATGGCCAGGACGACACCAAGCAGGATGGACATACCCCAGAGCTTGGGCAGGTTCCACTTCACGGGAGACTTGGAGAAGGGGGCGTTGTCGTAGGCAATGGCAAGAGTGGCGACGTCGGCGAAGATGGCGATGAAAGCGACAAGCTCAATCTTGAGGGACTGGTTGAGCGCGGCGATCAGGATGCCGAGGTAGATCTCCAGGTGGATGGACAGCGCGATACGGTAGACGACGTAGGCATACATGCGGTGGAAGATCTGGCGAGAAGTCTTGAGGGCGTCGATGATGGCACCCAGACCAGGAGCGAGGAAGACGATGTCAGCGGCGGAGCGAGCGGCGTCGGAGGCACCCTCAACGGCAATACCGGTGTCGGCCTTCTTCAGCGAGGGAGCGTCGTTGACACCGTCACCGGTCATGGCAACGAGGTAGCCACGTTGCTGCAGGATCTCGACGACGTTGTACTTGTGCTGGGGGAAGACCTCGGCGAAACCGTCGGCAGCCTCGACGAAATCGTAGACCTCAGAGCCAGGCATGTCACCACCGCCACCAAGACCCAGGCGCTCGGCGTTGTAGACATTGGTGCCGAGACCGAGCTGGCGCGAGGTCTCACGAGCGATACCGACGGCGTCACCAGTAAGCATCTTGATGGACAGACCCAGGACCTTGGCCTCGTTGATGGTGCGGGCAGTGTCGTGGCGCGGGGGGTCGGAGCAGGGCATGATTCCGAGGATCTCCCAAGCACCCTCACCCCGCTTGCGGGCAACACCCAGAGAGCGGAAACCACGGGTAGCGAACTCGGCAACCTTGTTCTTGTAGGCCTGGTCAACCTCCTCATCAATGGGGTGGTCCTCCTCGACGGTCTTCAGCACGAAAAGCGGGGCACCCTTGACGCAGGTAATGCGCTCGCCCTGGGGAGACTCGACGATGGCGACAACCTTCTTGGAGACGGGGTCGAAGGGGTGGAAGTCGATGACGCGGTACTTGGAGACTGCGGCCTTGGCGCGGGGGTAGAACTTGAGAGCCTTGAGGAAAGCCTTGTCGATGGCGTCCATGCCCTTCTTCTTGCGCGAGGCAGCAAGGCAGGCAGTAAGCATCAGATCCTCGGGCTCGACACCGGCGACAGTGTAGGGCTCAGAAAGCGAGAGCTTGTTCTTGGTCAGGGTACCGGTCTTGTCGGAGCACAGAATCTCGACGCCAGCAAGAGACTCGATGGCGCTGAGCTTCTGGACGATGGCCTTCTTCTTGGCGAGGTAGGCGGCACCGACAGCCATGGTGGTGGTGACGACAGCGGGGAGACCGACGGGCACACCGATGATGGTGATGGCCAGGGTGAACTCAAGGATCTGGACAATGCCGTTGGAGCGGTAGAACGAGGAGACCCAGACGACCAGGTTGGTGAAGACGACCAGGATCAGGAGCACTGTGCCGATGCCGTTGAGGACCTCAGTGAAGTGGCCAGTTCCAGCAGCGGCAGCGTTCACCAGGGCGGCGGCGCGACCGACGAAAGTGTTGTCTCCGGTAGCGGTGATGACGACGAAAGCCTCACCACGCTTGACGGCGGACGAGGCGTAGCACTGGTCACCCTTGTGCTTGTCGACAGCGAGAGACTCGCCCGTGATGGCAGACTGGTCAACCTGAAGGAAGGCATCCTCGGTCACGATACGGCCGTCGGCGGGAATGATGGTACCCTCCTCAACCTGCAGGATATCGCCGGGAACAACCTCGGGGGCCTCGACCTCCTTGAGGTTACCGTCACGAAGGACAACAGCCTTGAGAGCGAGAGTCTTCTTGAGCTCGTCGACAATGGAACCGGCCTGGAATTCCTGGATGAAACCAACGCAGGCGTTGAGGAGCAGAAGAGCGATGATGACAGCGAAGTCGACCCTGCGCAAAAGCTGTTAGTAACGATGATGCGATCGCGACAACGCGCCGCCGAGTGGGCTTGCGCAGACATTGCGGGTGGGGCGAGTGGGGCTGATGCTTACCAGTGCTGGAGCGCAGCAGCCAGAAGAACGGCAGCCTGTGACATTGGATGATTGTCAGTTTTACGATCGGCAAAACATTGTTTGGACCGTTTTTTATGACCGAGCAACGGAACTGGATCCTGTTGGTGGGTCCACGCAACCGAGCGCTGTCGCAATCTCGTCGGTGTTGCTGCTGACTCAACCACCCATGCCGCAGAGCCGAGGAGCTCGAGCTACCAGGGCAACCTGGTATGGGCGGTGGCCAAAGCAGGATTTTCCTTGTTGCGCTGCCGCCAGGGACGAAAAAAGAAAAAAAGACCGCATCGGTCACTGACCTCCATAACGAACTGGACGGGACCGATGAAGTACGAGAAGAACTTGAGGATCATGTTCTCCTTCTCCTCCTTCATTTCTGCACTGCGAGTCAGCATCAAGTTGTCTTGCGTGGCCGCATTGGCCCCTGAGCGCTATTCCCAAGGCCTGAACGGTGGGTGTGATGCGGTGTGATTGAACTTACGGTTCAGGCCGTACTTCTTGCGGCGCGCCTGCACCTCCTGCTCGGTCAGACCCGTACGAGTCGAGGTTTGCAGCATATCCTAAAACGGAACGTTAGCACATCCGTAGCGCATTTGTCTGCAAGCCTCGCAGTACTGCTTATCTCGCAGCACTGGGACAAGGCGTGACACCACAAGACCGAGTAGGACCGCCCACTCAACGAGAGGTTGTAGGCAGAAATTTTGAAGGGTGAATGTCGGTATGGCACAGTAGATGCTTACCTCAGGAACAACGCGGCCCGCGCCAGGCGAGGCGTCCTCCTCGTCCTCCTCATCCATGTGACCGTCGACAGACTCGAGATCCTCGATGAGAGCGTCGATGTCCTCATCCTCCTCCTCTTCCTCAACGGGCCTCTTGCTGGCGGGAGGCTTCTCGTCGAACTTGCCCGGCTCAATCTGCGTGTTCAGCGCAGGGCCGGTGGGAGCATTATGATCAGCCATGGCGGCTGTTGTGTAATGCAGAGAGCACTGCTCGCTGCCCGATTATTGAAGTAATTAAAGAGGAAGCAGGTTCTTGGGTTATAGGTGATCGGGCCCTGACGGGTGACGGGGGCTGGGTCGCGTTTTGTTGTCGATCCAACCAGGTTCTAGGAGTAGACCTCTAGGAGATGACGCGCACACGAACGGAGTCTGGTAAAAGGTGGAGGAGCTCCGAGGTCAGTTTTATCCGAGACTGTAGGATGGATGTCCGGCGCGTGATGGGTGAGATGGGCAGACGGAGGCAAATTGTGCGGACTCTGAGAGCATTTATGCTTCTCAGCAACTGGGGTAGCGGAGGTAGGTATGGGGCAAAGGCAGATAAGGAGCGGCGGGAAGAAGTTGGCGCCAAAGCACACAATGGCGCATGAGAAGAGCGCCACGGCCGAGGTAAAATCCAAAGTCGCGGCAGGTTGAGCATTAGCTTCAAGGGAAAAGCTTGAAGCGGAGTGCTCTTGGTGCCGTGGCGGTTTGACCAGGTCCGTGGGTGGCAGGTGGGTGAAGGCAAAGTGACGAGCGGCGACCCGTAGGCTTTTCAAGAAGCGGCGCGGAGGCGCAAGGGAATGGAAGTGTGGTGGTAGTGAGCGCTATGCTTCTGCTCGTAACTCACCTCGCGATTGACCGAGGACGACGGCAACCTCTTGGACGAATGCCTTCCGTGGGTGTGAGGGGAGAAGGAGAGGAAAGAAGCGAGCGAGGGAGGAGGGTGGAAGGCGCCGATTTTATTCACAACGCAGCGCAGTGAGAGCGTGCCGTCTCTGCATCTCCATGACAGGCAAGAGACACACGGTGGACGGACGGGTACCGTATCGGTCATTCAAAAGGGGAATCCACCCACACCCACACCCACGCACCCTAGGACCCATGTGGTGCGGGACCTTTTCTCGGCAACAGCAAACTAGACTGGCTGGCACTGCACGCTCGCCCGGCGCAACGCAGCGCAGCGCCGCACCAGCAGCAGGTCCAGCCCGTGGCGGGCAGCCAGGCGTCAGAGGCAAAGAGGCAAAAAGCAAGCTTCCAGGTTCCAGCGGCCGGCAGGGGGCCCACGGACCAACTTCGTTTTCTCTCCACCCACCCACGGGTGGAGTGCGACCTTATGCAGGGCATGTCCCTGAGTACCTTCGAGCTCCGATCGAGAGCTCCAATCAACCAATCAACACGGTCCAATCCGCATCGCCCTGGCCGCAATTGGAGAAACTGGGGAGTTTCAATAATCTCGCAAAGTCGCCAGGTACCCGTTCCCCCACTCTCCAAAATTCGAATTACTCTGGGTGCTACTTGCTGCTGCTTTGCACCCCCGGCAGGCCGTGTCCAATCTCGCAGGACGCATGTACATACATTAAGTACCTCCGCTGCACGTTTCTGTTTCTCCACCCCTCGAGCGCTTCCCGTTTGGGCTGGACGTCCAAGGGGTCGGCGGCACCGCCGTAACAGCGCAAAAGCCCAGCCTCGCCGTGAGGGATTTTTGTTTTGCGCACCCTGGAGGGTCGCTCTCCGTTCTGTCGCTGGCGGCGTCCTGGGCTAGCGCTACCGTTTCGCCCTTCCGCTCCGTTTGTTTGATTTCGCCTCCACTCCACCCCATCATCTTCCAAGCTCCCCAGTAGCCAAATGACGACAGCTCTCCTGCTGGCAATGCGATCTCCAGCCGAGTTTTGTGGCGGTCAGGGCCCGAAACGCGAGAATACCACGCGCAAACCATCATCCTCCCGAAGAATTGACGGTTCTGACGGATGGCACTTCCCTGCAAATAAAAAAAGTTGTCATGAGATAATAATGAACGTTTATCGCTCTCGTCGGCTTTCGGAGCCTGCCAGGACCAGAACCCGTCTCGTCACCATTGGCCGGCTTATTTTTCATTTATGTCATGGGCTCCTGGAATGTGCCAGGCCCGTTGCCATGTTCGACACTAAATGACGATAATAATACAGGATAAACATTCAATAGACGCCCTGACAAAGGGTTAAGAATTTGGTTTTTATTGGACATTTCAATGCGACAGCGCTCTCGCCGCCTTGCTAAACAACCGGCGAGTGAGGAAAAACCGACGCAGACAAGGCTGGGCAGGGAGAGGTTGTATTGTAGATATGCCAGGTCTTGGCACTCTTCGGCTGGCCCTGTATGTGCCGTGTCGATTCGATGCGATGACGGGAGACGACAAGCGCCACCGCATCGGGTTGCATGGCACCATCGAGGGCGAGCAGGCAGTGCACGTACCGAATACTGGCCTCGTCTTGGTGATGGTCATGTTATTTCCTAGGCCGTTGGGGACTGTGGAGGTGAGGCGACGAGGACCCATCTCATGGCTGAGTCGGGCGGACGGCTGTCTAGCAACGCACCAGCAGAAACAAACAAAACAAACGGCAACGGCAGGGAACAAGCTTTGTCTTACCCTAGGATGCCCGTCATGGGTTTTTTCGAGACGGACGAGGGGTTTCTCCCCTTGTCCCTGAAGGGCTAGGAGCTTTGACCCGAACGAACCGGCCAGGGGTCCCATGGCTATTAGGTGTCCTGGTGCCGCGCCCTCTGTGCGTTTCCGTTCAATGAATCCTTTCGCTTCAATTTATGCCGCCTTTCAAAGATAGATGCGGCAAAGTGCTCACTCAACCACTCAGGTTTGAAGGAGGAGCCGAAAAAAAAAAAAAAAAAAAAAAAAACGGTTGATACCACGCCGCACCGTGTGAGTTTGTGCGACACACCATTCGCTCCAGATTTTCACCGTTGGAAAAATGGACAGGACTTTCCGTTCGTCGCATGTTTGACGTACTGGCTGGGAACAAGGAGGGGGGAAAAAGTAACCGCCACTTCGGTTTAAGTTGCCAATGGCAGGTGTGAAGACAGAATGTCAAAAGTAAAAAAAGACGAGACGACATCGAAGCGCCTATGTCCAGGTCTCATCCCAAGGCGACAGCCAGCCGGAAAACCACACACAGCGCGCGCATCGTGAAACAGGTGACCTTTGATGATGATGCAGATGGGGGACGACGACGCCTTTTCTTTTTCATTTGTTGCCCAACTCTGTGCACGTCGGCGCAAAACACCGCCAAGCCGCCGCAGACCGCTTTTGGCACGGGAGACGGCGCGCGGCGCGACACGCAAGGTGATTGTTGGACGGTCGCCAAGATTTTGGGTGTTGAGACAGACATATTGATCGTCCACTTGTGGTCGCCTGCCAAGTCGGTTGGGAACATTTAGGCGTTTTTTTTTTCTTCTTCATTTTTTTGATATCACGCTTGGTGGTGTTGCCGAGACACCACAAACAAGCACACACACTATGACACACAGACATGGACGACACAAAGCCCGCCGCGGCGATCAGAACGCTTCCCAATCTCCCCCATCCATCGTGAATGTTTGTTTTGCCTGCCGGCCCTGCCTGTCACTTTTTATTGCAGATTTTAGCAAACACTCCATTTCGGAAATCCTCGGCTGGCTCCATTCGCTGAATGGACCGGCGGCGCCGGCACTTGATGGATGGGTGGGTTCTCCCGGCCCTCGGCTCCATCCTGATTTTTTTTCCTTGCTTCTCTCTTTTACGTTTTTCTCCCCTGGCGCATTTCCATCGACCGTATTATTACTCATCATTTCGTGGAGATTTGTCGGCTTTGGCACATGATATGTGAGTATTTGCTGCTATTATAATTGCCACAGCGCCGTTGGCCGGGAATGGCTCGGAAATGTGTGCTTTTATCGTAATGCGTCATCAGCCGGTAAGCGCCCAGGTACACTGCAAAATCTATCGGTGTCGCCGGCCAACAAAGCGTCTAGACGCTTGGAAGTACATCCTTCTCTGTACATTCTAGAAGCGAGGTGTGGGTTTGTTACAAACAGGAACTTGGGCTGCAGAAACCGGTGCAAATCTGGAGGCTGTGTCTCTCGGCCAATCCCAACCAAGCAGCTACTTCTGTTTCAATATGTCGGTCGGCCTTATCGACCGCCAAGCTTTGTGCCCAGCACGCCCCGGCTTTTCTTGGTTCCCGCGGGAGGACATTTGGTGGCGGCGAGCATGCCGCAGTTCGCAGGGCCAATCTTTTTGACCGAGGACTGGCAGCGGTTTAGCCTGGCCCTATTTTCAGCAGCCAAGAGAAAGATGACGGAAATGCCTCACGAGGCAGGTGAGCGTGCGTGCTTTGAGTGCACATGTGGCCAATAAACGCACAAGAAATCTCACCTCATTCGCTGGTCTCGTGCATAGATTCGCATGCACGGAAAACGGGATAAATGTTACCGATCCATAACCACCACCACCACCACCCTCAGCAAGACTTTTTACCCCGTATTCCAGAACCTCGCATCTCACCACCCACTTTCACCCAGAAATAGAGCGCGCTGTTTCCTACTGGCTGCTCGCTACCAGGACCCCAACACCAACAACCTTTGACCTGCACCGTGCAACGCCGTATCGTCGCCGCCGGCTTTCCTTTCCTGGCTGGTCTTCTTTTTTTCTTGTTTCCCCATGTCTTCCCTGCAGGTGCCGCTCGCTAAAGAAAAAGCCGCCACCCCCGGGAACACTAAAATGCCTCGCACTTCGCCTCGATGCCAACTGCCAAGAGACCTAGACTTGCGTCGGTGAACTTATGAAGATAAATATAAATTTACGACCGATTCAGGCTCAGTCTTCGACCTCGTCCTTTTTCCAACGGCGGGAAGAAAATGGGGAGTCCCGCTCCGTAACGTGACATTTTACATGCCCGGTATGTGCTGTACCCGACGGTACTGGCATTAGCAGTGCCGTGTTATCAAATCTCGCTCATCGATCGCGGTAGTATAGTGTACACGCTATTCCGCGGAGGCTGCAGGGCAGTTGGTTTCTTTGTGTCATGGCAAATCTGCAAGCGAGGGAGCCACCACCGGGTTCTGGAGCATCCCCCTGCCTCGTTCAATGTCTCAAGCAAGCCTGCCCAAGGCCTGCGCGGGCGGGCGCAAATGTTGCAGCAGACGATCAACGAGTTCCATGGGCGCAAATGTTGCAGCAGACGATCAACGAGTTCCATGGGCGCAATCAATCACCACCATCCCTCCCCTTTCTCTAGTCCCCATTCTTAGTCGGCCCGCATTCTGGGTGGGCGGGCGTTCTTGGCACGGAAGAAGAGGTGGGTTCATCGAACGCCTCGAAAGGGGCAACAGGGAAAAAAGGGCGCCTGCAAGATCGGCTTTTTGCTTTGTCGACGTGCCAGCCAGGGGAAAGCGGGCTTTTCGTCCTCTGCCATTGTCCAATGATTCGCACTCCAATGGAAAATTGAATTTTGGGGGTGCCAGCGGACCGACACTTTTGATCGCTTTGGGGGATCCATTGGCACGGATGGTTCCTCTGCAGCTGGGGAATGGTTTTCCTGCGGGTCCCCCAAAATCCACTGGATCCTTGCTGGCCGGTGCTGTTGTGGAGACGGCGACGAGAGCTCGGGAAAAAAACGAGGCGGCTCTCCAGTCTCCATCGACGTTTCCCTGATCAGGCAGGCACGTCCTGACAAAACGGTCCAGCGTTCCCACGCCCGGACCTCTTTAGAACGGCGGCTGGCGGACAGGATGTGGGGCAGAGATAAACGTCGAGCGCTAGGGTGACCCAACCCAAATAAACTACCGCATTTGGACAAAGGCTTCCAAACGGCGGCCGGCGGGCATGCTGGCCGCCGACGTGCGGGCGTGACGAGGCCTTCGTCCCATGTTGCTGTCTAGCAGGGCCGGGTTAGAGAGAGATTGCCGCTTTGTCGAAATGCAACCGTCTCCGGATCCTTTATCACATTCCTTTTTCTTAAAAGAAAAAAATCCTTATCTACTTTCTTTTTTCTTGTTGTTTTCAAACTACGCTAGGCAAGTTAGCCCGAGCTGTCACTTGGCAACCTACAGACTTGGTTCCAGAGCCGGCACACTGGCGCCGAGGCGCAAAACGCCACCAACAGTCGGGTGTATCGCAAGGCCACGAGGGGCTACCAAGGAGGCCGTGATGTGACGGGTGGTTTCGGCTTCCCACGAACGAGCTGCCCTGCCTGCCTCGAGAGGGGCGGATGTTGAAACGGACCGGCTCGGCTAGACAAAAAAAAAAGTCTCACTCTGCTACTATTGCCGAGCCATTGGATGGCTGCGCGGTTTTTCTTGCCTGTCTGCGTGCGGGATATGTATGTAAATCTCACAAGCCGGCGCCGGCCCGCCTGTCCAAAGTCCTAGGAATAGGTCCTACATGCACACAAACAGACCGCTCGTTGGGGTAGGTAATGTCAGACGGATGGGGAACTTGAGCAGTTAGCTTTGGCGGCTCTGTCATGTGTATGCGTGTGTGAGTGTGGTTCAAGGGTCCAAGCTTGGCCGGCTGTGACCTCGAGGACAAAAAAAGACCAGACTGACTGCTGCCTCGCCCGCCTCGCGCGTCTCCTCGGCCTCGACGCGCCGCCCAGGGCGGTGAAGGAATTGAATGCGCCGTCGGCCTCTGAAAAAAAAAAAAAAAATGGGAACTGAATCGCTGGATTCCCTGTCACTCTGCACACACAGCACATCAGCAGCTCCAGTTTCCTTGTGTTGCCCACCACGGCGGGGACCGACGGGCCTTCAAACCAATCGTTTTAGTCGCGCACTTGGATGGAAGCTGCTCCGGCTCTTGACTCGCCGTATCCGCGGGGGTCCCTGCATTTTGGGGTGTGGAGCCCTCCATTGCATCCATTCCTCCTTCCCTTTTCCCTCTCATCCAATCGCAGAGAAGTCCCCGTAATGGAAACTGGGAGTTTTTCTTACGGGTACCTGGCTTTACTCTGTTTGGCCACAGCTGGATGGGCGGATGGATGGACGGATGGGATGGAGGGCAGCAGGTTGGCAGCCTTTCCCGAATTTCTTCACCGAGATTTCCTCGACCGGGCAGACCGCTCCCCATCCCCGCCGTGGCAAACTTGGTTCGCCTCACGGAAAATGGCAAATCCGAGGAGCGAAGTAACCGGCACGGCCTTATGAGGAAGAAGGGAGTGGCCGGGGGCGGCAGGTGCGGCTACGGGCCCATCTGCCACGATATGACGCATAAAATTTCGGAAGATGGATGGGTTTATGAGAACCTCGGCGGGCCGGCTTTTGCTGCTGGCATATGATCGTAAACCCGCCCCAGCATGCACCGAGATTGGAAGGACCCTCCCGAAAACCATAGGTACGAGAATGGTGGAAGAAGCCGTTGTTGCCGCCCCGTTTCGGCCCTCGATTTACGTTTTTTACTCCGCGGCCCCTTTTCCGTTGTTGGCAAGCGAGCTGGCCGTGATGTCATCGTCTCCCAATGCCCGCTTATTTCCAGGGCGGAGACGTGCCACCTCATCCGGAGGCGGTGGAATTGAACTTGCAAATGCGAATTCAATATTGCATATTTGACATGTTGTTTCCTTTCGGGAATTGCCCATTCGTTCAAAGGTTCCATCTCATTTCCAGTACCGACTGCGACGACACCGTCCGTCCAAGGCCGCGTTACTACAAACCAGGCGACCATCTTGCTCAGCTGTCAGGTCTAAAACCCGCTACCGCAAGCTCTCAACCGGCCGCACTAAAAAAAACACTCTAGCCGCAACGTCTTCTCTCTGGCAACCACATGGTGGGATGGAAGCGAGCTCTCTGGCTTCGGCCCTTTTTCGACCTGGGGCGCGCCGCCTTACCCCGACGCCGCTAAGATGCCGCACTAAGCTTCAGGTTTGATGCCACCCTGACGTCCGTGTCCACCCCCTTTCCCCTTTGGCGGCCGGAAGCGTTTGGACCTGTGATATTGATCTCATCCTTATCGGTGGTTGGCGGTTACACACAAACCAAACTGCAGGCCAGACTGTCTGTCTTTTTTTTTNTTTTTTTTTTTTTTTTTTTTTTTTTTTTTTTTTTTGCATTTTCCGGTCCTTTTTTATTCTTGGCAATAAAGACGCCCGAAACAAGCCCTTGGCGCGTCGACTTTCGAACCTATCCCTTGAAACAAATTGTAGCGCTCCCGTCCGGTGGTTTCGTTTCTTTTTTGTGTGCGATGGAATCCCGCAGCGGCTGGGGAAAAGTTGATCAATGTGTTACTCTCACCCTGCACCCTGCATGGCAACCTCTATCGACGCAGGCTCTGACTTGGAGCAACCACAAGATCTTTGCCGTCGGGCGCAGAAGAGTCGTAGAGACGGCTTGTCAAGATGACCAGATGATCGTCGCCGGGTGCAGCGCGAGTCAATCGGAGGAGGATGCGGTGTGATATCTGCGAGTGCCACCGTATGTTTAGCCACGCAGGCCCAGGCCCTTAACACCACCGTGGTGATTCCCAACGAACGACGGCCGCTCAAAAAACATGCAGAGTCTTGACAGAACGCGTCGCTGTCTGCTGTTTGCGTTGTCCTTCCGACGCCGAGGTAATCGGACTGTTGGGGAGAGGCTGCTCCAGCACAGCACGGCCTTTCGTCTCATTCTTGACGCCCACGTCCTCTCTGCACGTCAAGCCTTGCCCCGGAACTTGCGGTTTGTTGGGCTGGGCTGGTTACGAGTAATCGTATGGCATGCCTAGGTTCCGTGGCCGAACGCATTTTGCTTCTTATACGTGGCCCATCCTGGTACTGCTGTCAAGTAGACATGACAGTCGATAGCCCGTGTTTGTTTCGACATCACCGCTTGGCATCGTCCTTTGTTGCCCATAATGCCCGTTTGGGGATCCCTCCAAAGATGCGAAAATCGGACAACGTCAAGGCCGATACCCACAATAGGAACACAACACTTTGCAGATTATAATCAGCTGGTGGATAGGAGAGCTGGGTTTTAGGGTTTACGTACTGGTCGGCGTAGGAGCAGTAACTCTTTGGGCGACTTGGTTAACAGCGAGCTACGTTTCGCGAGTCACCGTCTTTATCTGCTGTCGAAAGAAGGTGGGTGCATCTTTTCCGTGAATGGGGCACTCCCACACTACTGTCTGGCATAGGTAGACAGGGCGGGTGACTCGTAGCCAAAGGGGGTGTTTCTCGAACACTTTTCTGTACGAGGGACCGTCCTGTTAAACATCTTTTAGGCAATCCATGGGGATCGAACTCAACTACCCGTCAGTCCCATGTATATGGCGGGTCGACACGGGACGGCACGAGCTGAAAGGAAACGTGCCAGCCGCTATTCAGATATTTCGAGGTGACCGCGAGGCATCAGGCAAAAGGGGCTGTATGGGCAGTTTTGTTCGTCTTGTATCAGGGAGGCTCCATCTATACATCCCACCGGCTTCCGTTCAAGGAACCTCGTTTTGCCCCGTCTTTCCCGCGTAGTTTTCAGTGGGTCGCTGGTGGTATGCCCAAACCCCTCAGCCTCGCATCATGGTGGGCGTTGATTGCATGAAAAAAAAAAAAAAAAAAAAATCCCACTCGGCCACTTTTTCCACCTCCCCGGTTTCAGCTCGACGGCGGGGAACGTTTTCCGTCAAAACTGGCGAATGAAGAACAGGCGCTCGAAACATTCTGGAAGGATCATGCATGAAACTCGTGTTTACCGGATCTTTCCTTCCGGTGCCTGACACGTCTAGCCTTGTTTCGCTGTTTCCCGTGTCATTAAGGTATGGATAGCCGTCATCTGTTCGAGGGACAGCCTAGGAACAGGCCTTGTATACATGGAGGCGATCACCCTAAAGGGCGTTCCTCCGATCTCGCTGTGGCAGTCCCGGAGACTCCTTTTTGCTGAGCACACGCGCACACTAATGCCGTCCTAACAGCAATCAATAAGAGCTAGTGGCTAGGTAGGTACTTCCCGGTTAGGGGGTGGTGTTTTGGAATGAGACATGCAGGAATCCAACGTGATGTTCTCCTCCATTGTCGTACCCACGAGCCTTCCACGCTTTGCCCATTTTCATACGGCATGTATCTCAAGGCCGATTGTGGATAAACACACCTACCTCTGTATCTCAAAACCGACCATATCAAGTTCCCTGGGCATTGCGTATGGGGAGTAGAGGGACCAAGGCGGAAATCCTGTCACGGATGTACCAGCGTAGGCTCGGTCGATACTGCCCGCGCTTGAATCTATACCTATTTATATGAAGTCATGAACAAGACACAAGTGGCCGCCCTTCCGACTGACATGTACAGATCCAAACCGGTAATTATGCCGTGGACAAACAGCCTACTCTACCTATCCCCGTGGGCGCTATCGCTCAGCTCTATAATGCTGGGTCGCTAAACGCAGAACATCCATAAACAAAGCATCAACAGAAAGCATCAGCTCATGACCAAAGGTGAAAGGAAAGCACTGCAAGCGAACAACCAGAAACACAACGTAGCACGAGACAACCGGAATCAATAAGCGTCTATAGATATAAAGGCACAGCCCACAGCCATCAGCTGCGAGCTGATTTTTTTGTGCAACAAGAATGGAGACAGAGAAAGCGGAAAGGGCTCTCCATACCCCAACCGGACACAGGTCGCGTCTAATGCTTTGCGGTGACCTTGTCGCCGGTCAGCTTCTCGACATAGGTCTTGGCCCTGGACAGATGGTAAAGGACTTTGTCAGCAAACATATCACACCCATCGCGATGGGGAGGCAACCGGTGGGGTCGGCCAAACTCACATGTCACCCATGGCCACCATGCAGACGGTCTGCCAGACGCCAAGGCCAATGCGCGGGGTCACGCCGCGGTATAGGCCCTTGATGCCGTTGGACTCGTAGATGTACTTGAACGTGTTGCCCACAGTCATCTTCTTGGGGCGGTTGGGGTCCTCCTTTTTGCTCTGCATCTCGACACGGATGACCTCGATGGGCTGGTTCCAAGCCGAGAGGCCACCGCCGAGAGTAGAGGCCAGGATCTTTTCGGCGGCGCTGAGCTTCTCGCCGTGCTCCTTGCCCGTCACACGACGGATGCCCTGCTCGGCCAGACGCGAGAGACCGAAGCGCGAGCCCCAGTTGGTCATTTGCCGGATGGCGACGGCGTTGACGCCCTTGTTGATGCCCCGGATGCCTTCGCGGCGGTAGATATCCATGAAGGTGGCCCAGGTACCGGGGGCAGCCTGGCCGCTTGCGGCCATCTTGTGCTTGGTGATCTCGACCGTCTTCATGCAGGTGCAGAAGCCCATGGTGGCGTAGGCCTGCGCCACGCCGCCGACAACACCGCCCGAGATGCCACCCACGAACTCGGAGGCGCCAGCGGCGCGGGCGTAGTACTCGGCCTCCGAAGCAACGAAGAGCAGCACGGCGCCCTTGGTGGAGGCCTCGATCCAGGCCCACGGAATCAGGCCCTGGTAGACTGTTGGCACGCACGAGAGAGCATGTCAGTTTTGCGCCGAGGGGAAAAGCCGCGATTCTCAAGCCGAAACGGACGGGCAGCGGGGAAGAACTCACAACCGAGAACACCACCACGGACCCAGATGCGGCCCAGGGCGGCAGCCATGCCGTCGCCGCGGTTGGCGGCCATCGTGGTTTTGATGACCTCGAGGGGCTGCCCCAGCGTGGTGACCTCAAACATGTTGAGGCCAGCGCCCAGCAGCAGGTTGGAGAACTTGATGGGCTTCTTCTCCAGCTTCTGGACGGTGGCACCAGGGGTGCCCGAGGCACCGGGAACGGAGGCGGCGGCAGACATGGCTCGGGGGTGTGTGTGCGGCGGGGGAGGGGCCTGACCAAGGCAGTAGGGTGCTTCTTCGCAGTAAAAAAGGGGGGTTTGGTTTTCGAAACCTAAGTACGGCGAGGCTGGCTGGGATTTTGCGGCTGCGTGGGCTGTCTAGTGCGAACTAGAGGAGGGCCAGTGGGGTATTGGTTCGCGATCTGCCGATGTAGATGTATGCAGTCGAGCAGCTGGGGCAGGAGGGGTTCAGGGTCTGGCGAGGTCCCAGTCGAGTCGATTGATTTGCAATTGGGTTATCTGATGGGTCGAACTGCTACCTTCTATGGGATCTCAGGAGTCAGCTTCAGGGCTCCCGCGGCTTCCAACCCACCGTAACGCCTCGTAACGCCGTTCGGGACAAGAAAAGATGGAGCCGTGAGGGTTTCATTAGGTTCCTGGGCGACAACAGTTCGTCTCGATTTACATGTGCAACGGGTCCGCAGGACTGGGCAGATGCAACAGCGTTGTGTCGGTGGCTGGTGCGCCGGCATTATGCGCCGCCTGGTGCATGGGCTTCCGGGGCTGATGCAGGCCCGGCTCAGGCACAAAAGGGAACGAAACTTACCGCGGTCAGTGGTGTGTACCAGCAAGTGGAAGGATTCTGCTTCGTCTCTGGGAATGGCGAGGAAGAGTTTGCGAGGGTATTCGGAGCGCGCCGGAGGGCAGAAGATGGAAAGGGGCACCTTGGTAGGAGCTCAGGCAATCAGCTTGTGCAACCCGCCAGAATGGCCTGCAGTCAGCGGGCCTGTGCTGTCCGCCTGGTCTTGGTTAGGACTGGACCCACTAAATTGTCCCGATACCGCCAAATCCGAAGGGGCCAAGCTTGCTGAGCTTGCTGAGCTCAACAGGGACCGCCCAATTGCTGCCGTCATCCCAACCATTGGGGGAGCTGGGTAAATTTTCGGCCCAGCTCCATCCAACCACGCCCATCCCATCTTTTCGTCTTTTGTGTGCCGGACAAGGCTTGGGGTAAACAGAGCCAACATCCCGGCGGGCTGTCATCTTACTCTGCCCCCCATTAGGTTGAACCAAGCCTGCAAGTACAGGGACTAAAGAAACTGCAAGCCACACAGTCCGGGCGGACATGCCGGAAGAAGTCGGATGTTGAAACCCTTACCCGGACTTCACGGCCCGCGCTCAACCTTTGTGGGGGTACAATCGGACTCCGATCCTCGCAACCCCGTGTCTGGCGGTCAAGAGCCCACGCTGCAACCCACATCCCAGTCGCCATGCTGCTGCCAATGACAAGCTGCCTACATGTACTTCTCAATAGTAACAGGCTTGTAGCAGCAAGGTGGTGTGAATAGGAGTGTCTTCTCAATGCGTTGTGATAGTATGTGAAGAAAAAGAAAGAAAAAAAAAAACGATGAATATTGTACAAGGTGCAATGGTATCGCGCAGAAAAGGTCTAGAAATCCACACAATCCTTTAGAGCTTTCATAGCATCCATTCATCCCTTTTTCGCGTGACCAGTGCCCGATCCCATCTTTTCCATCAGAAAAACAAAACCAATAAACTGGCATGTCTAAAATACACAATCGCCAACCCATGTCAAGAATCCGGCTTAGGCCTTCTTGGCTATCTCGATCCACTTCTCGGTCGAGAAGGACTTGGGCCTCTCGATCGGGGCACCCACGGCGCGGTCGATGATCAGCTGGGGGAGGACACCGATGGCGCGAGACACACCGAACAGGACCGTGTAGTAGTTGGCCTGGGTCAGGCCGTAGTACTGCAGCAGAACTCCCGAATGGGCATCGACGTTGGGGTAGGGGTTCTTGGTCTTGCCGTGCTCCGTCAGAACCTTGGGGGCGATCTTGTAGACTTGGCTGACCAGCTTGAACATGGGGTCCTCGGGCATCTTGGCCTGCGCAAAGACGCGCTGGGCAGTGTAGCGGGGGTCGGTCTTGCGGAGGACGGCGTGGCCGTAGCCGGGCACGACACGGCCCGAGTTCAGGGTGTCCCAAAGGTATTTTTGGATGGACTCGTCGCTCAGGTCGTCGCCAATCACCTTCTTCATCTCGGTGAGCCAGTTGAGCACCTCCTGGTTGGCCAGGCCGTGCAGAGGGCCAGCCAGACCGTTAAGACCGGCGGCGAGCGACAGGAAAGGCGAGCTCAGGGCAGAGCCGACCAGGTGTGTGGTGTGGGCGCTGACGTTGCCACCCTCGTGGTCCGTGTGGATGGTCAGGTACAGGCGCATCAGCTCGACGAAGTCCTCGTTGCTGCCGAAGCCGAGCTGGTTGGCGAAGTTGAACGAGTAGTCCTTGTCCTTCTGCACGGGGGCGACCTTGCCGCTGCCGTAGATGTTCTGGTAGATGCGCGAGGCGATGGTGGGTAGCTTGGCGATCAGGTCCATCGAGTCCTCAAAGGTGTAGCCCCAGTACTCCTTCTTGTTGATGCCCTTGGCGTACGCCTTGGCGAACGACGAGGTGTGCTCCAGAGCCGTGACGGCCAGCGAGAACTGAGCCATGGGGTGCAGGTCGGTTGGGCAGCGGTCGATCAGCTCCTCGACGAACTTGGGGATGTCAGACCGGGCGGCCCACTCGGCCGATAGGGCGCGGACCTGAGCCTCGCTGGGGACCTCGCCCGTCAGCAGCAGCCAGAAGAGACCTGGAAAGAGATCGCTAGTTAGACAAATCCTAGTGGCGAAAACAAAGTGCTAATGCTTTCGAGGCGGGGCGTGTGTGGGGGCCCGAGTTGCGTTCTTACCCTCAGGAAGAGGCTCCTTGCCGCCCGGAGCCTTTGGAAGAAGCTCCTGGCACTCAGGAATCGTCTTGCCACGGAAGCGGATACCCTCCTCGGAGTCAAGAACCGAGCCCTCCCAGACAAGAGCCTTGATACCACGGGCACCACCGTAAACCTGGTCGAGGGTGACCTTGTCGATGACCTTGGAACCATGCTCCCTGTGAGAAGACGGGGGAGGCGTCAGCGATCAGGGGCTAGCAGAGTGATATGGCGAATATAGCCCATGTTGGATGGGACAAGAACTCACTTGCGCAGGGTCTTGATCTGCTCGATCTTCTCGGGCAGCAGCTCGGCAAAGCGCTCCTTCAGGGTCTGGCGCATGGTAGGAGAAAAGGTCAACACGCCAATGCTCTCCTCGGAGGGTTCAGGACGAGTGCGCCTACCTGTGTCTTGGCCGAGTAACATCGCAGGCCAGTAAAAGCAGTCCTTTGGGCGAAGGAGGCCCGGGTCGAAGCCCTGAGGGCAGCGGAGCTGAAGCGCACAGCGGACGCCATTGTGGAAGAGAGAGGTCCTCAAACTTGATGGATTACAATGTGAGAAGACAAGTTTGAGTTGCAGATTGGAGGAAACGGGAGGTAAGCGAGGGAACTTGCGAGGGAGAAGGAATGCCGGGAGAATAGGACAGGGAGCTGTTAAAAAAAAAAAAAAAAAAAAAAANAAAAAAAAAAAAAAAAAAAAAAAAAAAAAAAAAAAAAAACGCAAAGCAAAAAAAAAAACATCGCTTCCCCAGCGCGGGCGCCACCCGCAGGTTGCCGAATCGGAATGACCGGGGGTCCGGCATAGCGCAAAACCCGGACGTTGCACTTACCCCAAAAGTCGTTGTGACAGGGAAAGCACGGACGGATTTGCCCACCCTCGGCTTGAACAAGCGGGCCGCCTCCCAACGTGTGGGCTCAACGTTGTGAGTTGAGCTGGACGGCCGAAGGGCAACAACGCCTGGATTGGATGCAAGTGGCTGGAACTTTGCGGCCAATTGCCAATTGAATGACACGTATCACACGCACAGCACATGAGGAGGAAAAAGGGAGAGAGATAACGATCGAGCAAATGCTCATGGTAGTGAGGGTCGGCACAATATAAACACATGCGCGGAGGGAACCTCGGGCGAGTGGAAGCGCAGCCAAGATATTACGTCGCGGTGCAGCTTTACGGCAAATCGAAGAACGGGGCTCGCTCTGTGTTCAGGCCCGAGAGTGACGCTCAAAGCAGTTGACCCCAACCTGCTGTCATCATTGTCTGCGCCCTCAGGAGGTACCTAACGTGGAAATAAAATGGGCATACTTAACGGCCAGAAACCAGCGTCTGACGTCAGGATCCCGCCCCAAGCGTCTGGCATTTGCAACTCCAGATCCGACGATCTGGATTGAATGTTATCACAGCTCGGTATGCATACTAGACAGGTAGGTACTTGCCTGTCAGAACCATACGGAGTGGGTTTGGGTGGCATGTTCAAAGGCGCTATCATCGATCCCGCATGCATGCAACTGGAGGGCTGGAGCAAGCAAGGCCTTATTCCCGGATTTTTCCGTCCTTCCGTACTTCACCACCCACTTTATCTCCCACCGACGACACCTAGCCCCTGGTGTCACTACGGTGGCATACAAAATAGAAGAACGGCAGTTGAAAAGGACGAACAAGGGGAAAAAACAAATGGAAGGATAGATGAATAATTGAGTGTAGATGCCCAGTTCATGGAAACAATATCCACCTGCAATCCAATCGGAATCGGCTGGTGGCATCGGGATGGGGCGGTTGACGGAAAGCGCCTTGGAACGGTGGCCAATCAAGGGGAACAAGCCTAGCACCACTTGGGCACGGGCCACCTAGCGCCACCGCTCGAAAAAAAGAAAAAGAGCGCGAGCGGGGCCAATATGGCGCCCAGACTTCTTTCGTTTTGCCGCCTCCCACTTCTTACAAACCCATCCTTCCCGTCATTTCTCCCTTGATGTTTTCAAATCTCCATCGCTCCAACTCCCAGAACCCCCATCCATCATCAGCCATCGATCTTGGTAATAATTCGACCGCCTATCAACTCCCCAAAGGCGAGCCATCCGGAAAACGCGATCCATTCATCTTTTAGAGATTATTTCCACCACTCGACGTGCTTTGCAACGCCCAATCTAGGCAGCCGCGGGATTTTCTTCGCTGACGCGTACTCGTATCTCGAGAGACTCGACCTCAGAAGCAGACGCTTCGCTTGTCCCTCTGTTGCCTGCACCCGAGATACCCTCCAGTAACCAGCGCCCTCCCCGTAATACTCGCGTACGCGTAAAAGCAGAGTCCTGGGTCTGCTCAATACCGTGAACAAGGCGCGCCTCGGTGGGTGCCAATTGGCCGACGGGCGCAAAAAACGTGGAGGCAAAGAAGACGCACATTCGCACTTGTTTTGAATACTATTTTTTTTTCACTGCTCTCCTCGCTAGAGCTCTTGCGTCCTTAGAGTGCGCACGTACTCCATTCTCCCGACCAGCCAGCCTGCGGCATAAGCGCAAGGCCAGGCCAGGAAGGACGGGGTGTGTCTGCCAGAAGACGAAAGGCGTACGCACATAGTCGGCGACATTTCCGACTGCCCATACAAGATGTCCTCCATGCCAGTGACAGAGTTGGAGGCAGGCCTTGTGGCCATGCAGGCTCTCAAGCCGCCTGGGGTTTCCGGATCGCGCATCAAGGACATCACGGCTCTCTGCGTCTCTAATATCAAAGTATGTTCCCCACGTCGACCTGGGCGACTTTGTTTTAAAAGTCTTCTGCAATGGGTTCCAATCGAATATGCGCGCATTCCTTTGCTGACACGGTGTCGCCCAACCACTTCCGCAGTCCGAATCAGTCATCATCCAGAAGATCTTTACGCATTTCAAACGAACAAATGGAACCCATAAGCTCGGTGTGCTCTACGTCGTAGACTCTGTAACCCGCAAGTGGATGGAGCAGGCCAAGCAGCTGGGCCAGACGGTCAGCAGCGCTGCTGAGGACGGAACCTATGCCGCCGGAGTTCATAGAGTGACAGAGTTGATGCCCTCGTTCATGAACGACATCCTGGCATCCGCCCCAGAGGATCAAAAGGTACGCAACCTGCATATAACAGTCGAAACCAGTAGTCGCGGCGGGGGAAAGTGGGCGGATGTTCGACAAAACCCATATCGTGTGTGTGGGACGAGTTCACTTCTGCTTCACAATCGCATCTTGTGGCTGGCGCATTGGGAGTCTCCTCTGAGTGAATCTCCCTTGCCGTTGTCTGCCTTTGTTTTCCTGTTGTCTGCCGAGTCAGGCGATGTATGGGATGGCAAATATGGACGGCGTGCCGCATCTGGTGTTGTGCCTTTGGCTTCCATGCCTGCCTGCACCGAGCCGCCCTGGCCTTTTTGCCCCGTTTGCTGCGGCAGCAGGGCACTTGACGACGAACTTGACCCAATTAGGAGACCAAAAAAACTCACATAAACCGCTTTGCCAACTGTAGGAGAAAATTCGCAAACTAGTCGACATCTGGGAGAAGGGGCAAACTTTCCCCCCGGCAATGCTCGAGGGCTGGAAAGCAAAGCTGAACGCGCCGAGTATGTTTGCTTGTTCTTGTTCATCACCAACCCAAGTCTTTGACTGGCCGATAGCAATCCGTCTCTAACCGCCCGAAACACTAATGTTTTGCAGAAGTGTCCACCACTCCGCCGGGTAGCCCGCCGCCTAATGCTTTGTCCATGTTGACGCCGTCGTCGGCGCCAGCCGCCCCGCCGGCGCTTCCATCCATGCCGAACATCATGGAGACGTTGGCCAACATTGCGCGCCAGAACGCGTCGGCCGCGTCCAGTAATCCTAGTATCACAGCACCTGTGCCGGCGCCAGTGTCTGCTCCCGCCGCGGCACCTCCGTATGTGGCGCCGTCTGCGCCGCCGGCGGCTAGTAGCAGCGTTTTGCCGCCCGCTTTGCTTGCGGCCTTGGCCCAGGCCCAGGCTCAGTCTCAGGCCCAGGCCCAGCCCGCCCAGCCTAGCATGCCCTTCTTTCCAGCTACTCAACCGCCAGCAGCTGTGGCTGCTACCCAGCCGCCCGTAGTGGCACCGCCCGCTCTGCCATTCCAGCTCCCATCACAATTCCCTGGTGCCGTCGCACCTTTTGCCGCTCCTGTCCCTGCGCCTGGTAGCCAAGTAGGAGGGTTTCCGGCAGCGGGTGCTCCGTCCCAGGTGGACCAAGCCCAGCAGTTGGTGCTCATCCAAACCCTGCTGTGCCAGGGCATTGCTCCCGACATGGTGACGGCCATTGTGAAGCAGCTCAACAGCGGTTCCACGGGTGCCGCGGGTGCTGCCCCGCAGTATGGCGCGCCACAGGGGTCTGGAGCCTATGGGTTCGGAAACGCGGCGGATGCAAACAACAACAGCAACAACAACGGCTGGAATGCGAGCCGTCCCGCAGAATCACGTGACCGCGACTTTGGCAACGGGTCGCCTGGCCGTGGAGGCAGGGGACGGTCCCGATCGAGGTCCCCGGGCCGGCACTGGGACAACCGCCACTCGCCCCGCGGCCGAGACGACCGGCAGTTTGGAGATCGCGACCGTGGCAGGGGCTCTCGGGGCGAGTATCGCCAGCGGTCTCCAGGGGGCCAGGGTCGCCGTACGTCCAGCCCGCGCCGTGAGGGACGGCCCGAGAGGTTCCTCGAGTTCGACCGGTCCTTGCCTGAGAATCATATCCGGGTTCTCAGCAGAACACTGTTTATTGGAGGTGTTACGTAAGTTTCGTCTTTTCTTTCACGTCGTCATTGGCGGATACCTGCCCAACATAATGGAATGAATGACCAACTGGAGATTTCCTTCTAGGTGCCCCGAGAGCGAACTGCGCGCCATTTTCAGCCGCTTTGGAGAGGTCCAAACGTGCATCGTCAACCGCGATAAGCGGCACGGTTTCGTCAAGATGCTCACCCGCAAGGACGCGGTTGCGGCGAAGGAGGGCATGGCCGAGATGCGCACCTCGGACCATCAGCTAAGGGTATGCTTTTCCTGTTTTCCTTCTCGAACTTGGTCCGTAACCCAAGTCAGGCCAGACAGACGCTGACAAGGCAGATTCGGCAGACACGATGGGGTGTCGGCTTCGGCCCACGCGACTGCAGCGACTACTCGGCCGGCATCAGCGTCATTCCCATCCACAGGCTCACCGAGGCCGATCGCAAGTGGATGCTGACGGCGCCCTTTGGCGGCACTGGTGGAAAACCTATCACGACGGGCATGGTGGTCGAGGAGCCCGACATCGAGATCGGCGCCGGCGTGTCGAGCAAGGCCATCAGCCGTCGGATGCAGACGGATAGGAGCGGCATCCACGGCCCGAGGTCGTCGCGAGATGACGAGGGTCAACATGTCGAGGGTGGTAGTGGCGGCAGTGGTGGTAATGGTGGCAATGGTGGTGGCAATGGTCGGGGTGGTCGCCGTCGAGGCGGCGGCAGGGACCACAACCGACGCGGCGGCGACGACAACGACGGCAAGAACCAGTCGGGCAACGCTAATAACGTCAGCATTCCCGAGTTCGGCTTCGGCATCACCACGGGCAGCAACGGCATGCCCATCTTCCCTCCGGGTTTTAGCTTCCCGGCGCCAGAGGAGCAAAAGACGTAGGGTTTTGTGTCTGTCTGTCTTTGCTTGGTGGGTGGGGTGGGTAAAAACCCTACAAAATTCCAATTATAATGACGATTTCTTTGGAGCAAGGCCAAAAAAAAAAAAAAAAAAAA
>PYSS01000098.1:31332-150473 GCA_003049465.1 Magnaporthiopsis rhizophila | reverse complement strand
AGCCGTCTGTGGGCTTATATAACCAAGGACAACTCCCACGTTGGGAACAACCCCTTCTCCTTCTCCTTCTCTCTATATCTAACAATAACATCACTTCGGCTCCTACTGGCTACCAACCAGTAACCCAGTCAACTACAGAGCCCGCCTTTTTAATTAATTGTTAATAGGAATTTCCATTTTTATTAGCACGGAGATCCTCGAGTAAATGAACAACAGTCTTTTGAATCTAGAAAAAGGGTTTCGTATTATGCATAAAAGAGAAGGAGCTCATTTGAAAAAGAGAAAGAAGAGGATAGACACTCACACGCGATCCGGATTAGCTAAAAGCTGATCCTGTGCTCCCTTTTCGCTCCTTTAATTAAATCCCGGAATTTTTTATATCCCGAGATTTTCCCAGCGCACGTGCTGGTTATGCGAATCCAACACAAGTACAGTTTTTCGTTCACCTTCAACTTGCATTTCCGAAATACCAAACGCGCAAAATTTTAACAGTTTCCTTTTCGCCACATTTCCGGCCTATCGACGGCTGCTTCACCCTTGGCCCGGCTACACTTCGTAATGCATCCCGCGCCCTGAATACCAGTTGGCGCTCCCAGGTGGGCCTCCAGCTCGCCGTTTTATTTCAACCCAGCAGCCTCACTCTCTCGCCCCGGGAAAGAAGGCGCTGGGTACATCTCAAGCCGTTACGACAATCTCCCTCCTCCGCCAACGCAGCAACCCACCCCTCCAAGTGGGAAACCAGCCCCGCCCAGCGACTTGCTATGTCCCTGGAAAGCCTTCCCGTAATATGCCATCCCAACATACCGGCTCAACTCATCATGCTGGGAATAGAAGTCCATCCACAGCAGACTTGACCATCTGTCATCGCCTTCGGCGCTGGCCGCCGCGGCGAGGAGCGTGGCCTGGACGGCGACGGCGAGGACGCAGCTCAATCCTAGCAGCAGCCCGGGGTGGCTGACGCGGACCGGCATGTTGTCAAGCACATACAGCTGGCTGGAGTAGCCGCAGACGACCGAGAGCGTGGACGAGTTCCAGCCGTCCGCGGCCCCGTTCCTGGCCGTCAGAACGCTGTCGGACCCCACGGCCGCCCGGCCGTTTGGGAACGACACAAGCGATATTTACCGTCGTCACGCGCGGTCCCAAATCTACAAACATGTTGCGGCCAAGGGCCCGGGAGCCATCCATACGTGGCAACTTCGAGGACGGCCCCGTTGACCGGATCAAATCCCGTTCAAGTGCAGACGCTAACCACCGACAACGGCCGCGTCCCTTGGTCCCCCGTCCGGTCGGCGTCGAACACGACGTCCGGGTCGAGCTCCCAGAGGCGACACAAGTCTCGCGGGGAGCCGGGGATAGCGCCGGGGACGGAGAACAGGGTCATAATTGCCGACAAAATCTCCCGGTTAATTAGCGCTCAGTCCCTCGACGAGCACCGCAAGGGGTGCCCACGGGACGATCGTGCGCAGCACGCCGCCCGGATCAAGTGTTATTTCGGCACGGCGACGGGCGGGATATAGGTCATACAAGCAGGTGAAAAAGACCGCGCCGTTGTGAGAACGAGACGTGTGCTATAGCCACTCGATCCGGGGTATATCCACGGCTTTGCCGCCACCCGATATCGGCGACTCCGGCAGATTACGGCAAAGTGGCTTTCGCATCTTTGTGTTATAAGTGTCCTTGGCTGCTTTCCCCATTCTTATATAACTCTGGAGGGTCAGCCCAGCGTGCGAAGCCCCTCTTCCTCTACCCCCTGCCTTCTTCCCGCGGCTTACCTGCATAAAATGGGTTAGGCAGCAGCATCCAATGGGCGCTGCAGCTCGCGGGAAGTGGAAATAATGCACAGCCTACCGCCTAACACCATCATGCTACGGACATAGCGCTGTCCACAACTTCGTCGACCAGCCAGAGCAAGCAAGCCCGCCGCCGTCTTCACTCCTCAAATTTATACTCCAGTCCTGCATTAATATCCATCGCAATGCAAGCATTCACCACCTTCTGCCTCGGCGTCCCTCCACGTACGCGGCTACGCGAGCTTGCAATCACGGACAAATACGTGATCGCTGCAGGCGGCAATGCGGTCGCTCACAGCCTCGCCTGTTCGCAGTGCCAGCAAAACCCGGCAGGCGATGCGTGTCCGAACAACCATGCCGTGATGGAAACGGGTCTGATAGTGGACGCCGCTTTCCACCCGACGTCCAACCTCATGCTGACGGTATCATATGAGGGGAAGATGGGACTGTGGAACCTTGAAACGGGGTAAGATGGGTCGACAGACGGCCTCCTCTATGTGCCCTTCGTTTGACCTTCAAGACTGTCTAACCTTTATGTTTTGGTGCCATTAGCGCCCATATTCGCGGTTTCGGCCAAGAACAAGACGCCTCCAAGGTCGTGTTCCTCAACGATGAAGGCACAACTTTTGCTTCGGCATCCAAGCAGGATGGAGATATAATGCTGTGGAATTCGACGGCGGAAGAGCCGACGGACATCCTCCGAGCCCGTGCCGGCTACATCATCAGGCTCGTGAGGCTTAACGGCAACTTTGTCGCGGCGGGTTACGAAGACGGCGCTGTCCGCATTTGGGAACTCGCCACGAAAAGCTGCGTCAGCGTGCTTGAAGGCCACGCCGAGGGCATCAACACCCTCTCGCTCGCGCCGGGCCCCGACAACCACCGTCTCCGCGTGGGCCGCGTGGGCGTCCTCCGGATCTGGAATTGGAAGACCGGGTACGTCAGGTGTCCCCCTCTCCCTCCTGAGCCAGGTCATTGTCGCAAACAAAATGTTGTTACTAACAGAAAAAAAAAAAAACAGGGCACTCATTGCACACCTCGAAGACGCCGAGTGCAGGGCAAACGAGCATGTCTTCGACGACGTCGGCAGGAGCGGCCTGATGATGACGTATGGGCTAGCCGGGAACGTAAACACCTGGACCCAGGACGGCGTCCGCGTCGGGACGGCCCACCCGGCGCACGAGGGCGTGCCGCTGCGGACGCTGATCCGGGTCGACGACCGGTTCATGATCACGGTCAGCACCAAGGACGGCCGAGTCAAGGTGTGGCACTGGGACCCGGGGCCGACGGACGGCGAGAGGAAGAGGTGGCTGTTTGACCTCTTCAGCGGGACCTGGATTGTCAGGACCGCCACCGCCGCGTTTGGGAAGATCGCCATCGCGACCCAGGAGGAGGGCAGTGACCTTCACCACGTGCGTGTCTGGGATCTGGAGGCAGTCCGTGCCCTTGCCGCATCGCACGTCGATGGGGGGACGTAGGCGCGCGGCACGCGTAGGTGTGCGGTACTTCCCACATGCTGTTTGGCTGCTCATCCTCTCGCTGCGATGGACGAAGATAACCCCCCAAATTTCAGGGGTGAATGGGAGACAGAGTGTTTCCGAGTAGGCCCGCCAGAAAAGATTCGGGCCAGAGATTTAACATGGTAGAGAAAGTATTCAAGTCATAACAGACCGACGCCGCGATATTCCACGTTATAGAAGGTACCAGAACACAGCCCGGCTCGCAGGTGTGTCACCACCTTGAAGGCCGACCGCCGCTAGCCTCGCGAACGTGGAGAGATCTCGTAGAGGTGGATCCGTCACCATCACTCCGGACGGAAGCTGCGCCGCATCCCGGGGAATATCTCCGTTTTCCGAATCTATGTAAGCCGCAGAGCCACAACACACGGGTCGGTCCCGTTATCAGAGACTAAGGGCATCCACAGAGTCGAGACGGAGCCCATCTCCGTCCTATCGCCGAGCGAAACGAGACGACGGCCCGAGGTGAGCGCAAATCTTTATGATGCACCGCCGGGAGGCGATGCTGTAAATTCGGCTGCCTAATGTTGTTGACGGCCCCTCTCCCGCCCACCCCATCCCGAGGCGGGGAAGGGAATATAGAGGAAAGTGACCACAGCCGTAGCTTGTGCTTCTGGGTCATCGAGCTGGCCGTCGTCGTTCTCGCCTTGGCCTCCGTTGCTGCTATTTTCGGTATTTTCGGCATACTTTCCCGCTTCTATGGCAAGCAGGTGCCCCGGTACGTCTACCCAATCCTCGAGAGGCCAAAATTCATGTGGTCGCTTTCTCTTTATACGCTGTGGAGAAGCTCCCGGCTCACCCTCCATGTGCGGCAGGTGGCCATATAGTATCAACCTCAACACGGTCATCGCCCTGCTCACTACCATCTCCCGCGCCGTCACGGTCTTCGTGGTCGCCGAGACAGTCGGTCAGGCACGCTGGTGCTGATTCGCTTCCCACGGCGCACGTCAACCGAGGGCCCCCGATCGGCCGGCCGCTACATGACCTACACAGCTTCGAGCAGGGCGGCAGGGCATTCTGAGCTCTCGGCAGTCCGATGAAAAGGCGTCATGATCAGTGGGCTGATGGATCCGAATAGTAATCACTCCGCCGTCTCCGCCGCTTGCGCAACTGGGAACTGCATATCTCCGGACAATGGGGACTGACATTGCGCATTCCTCTATTGGAATCCGCAGTCTTTGCACCGACATTACAGATCGAGGGGCTGCCCGTCTGGAAGGGGAGCGTACTCCCGCTGCTCCTATACGGGCTAGACAACAACACCGGCGGCGACTGTGACAGCTGACCGCGCGAGCCAGGTGGCGGGCAACGCGAGGACCCGAAGCGCGACGAAGGTGGGTGCCAGAAATTCGATGATTCTTGGGAGGCCCATGGACCTGACCGGCGTCCAGGAGACATCCAAGGCCCGACCGTAGCCTTCTGGTGTGGTCCAGAGCCGGGCTTTGTGCCCATGTCCAACTCGATAATGAGGAGACGGACTACCGAAATGAGCGGTCGGAATATCGAGATGCGGAGTCCGATGGAGCGGTGGCAGACACGGCACCTTCGCCACGACGAACGATACGAGATATCCAAGTAGCAAGAATCTCAACCGAGGATCAGTTCCTTCAACCCATTAGCCCACTAGCTGTTACAGCGGTCGTCTGAGCGTAGTCCTAGGCATTGAGAGATCTCCAAAACCCTTTCTGTAGGACCATGGATTAGATTAGGTTCACTTGACGCCAATAGAGTAGTGAGTGATATCCCACTCCCGTCTCCCTAGGGGCATCAGACGTGCTAGAGACTATCAGACTGATCTAGATACAGGGTCTAGGCCGGCGACAAACGTCAGGGTAGCAAGCAAAAACAAGCTCTTTAGCCGATTGGTGTCCCCCTTAGGCACGCACAAAAACAAGCTGCTTCCCGAGGCCCCGACCAGGTGGGCCGGTTCTCGGTGGTGATGGTCCGGGAGATCCCAGAGGCGTTGCTCAAAGTGGGAGAAAATGGGAGGCTTCAACAGGCCGCTTAGTGGTTGTGGTCAGCTGGGGCTGGAAGGAGCTGGCCTCACGGGAGAGCTGGGCGACCACTGGACGCTCATGGTGGTCATGATTTCCCTGGGTTTCCACTGATTACACCAGAATGGCAGGACAACGATGGCGATTACTCAGACTTATGGGAGCGCTTGGCTGGGAGCAAGGGGAATCCTCGGTGTTGTATGTTGTTGCATTTTCCCTTTCGCTTTGCCGTAAGTTCGTTTTAGTATCGGGCGCAAACATGGATTGCTGTAATGGGAGTAAAGGATATCTTGGTACTCATCCAGAAATTTACTGCCCCATATCTCGTCCGACACAGTAATCAACGCCAGCACTGTTGAACCTCGGCTTGAAGAGCACAGCCGAAAACAATCGTCAGGAACGAACCTATATCCTTGACCTCAAAACGGCCTCACCGAACTCCATTAGACTGTCTCTCGATACGCCCTGCTCCTGAAGCATGGTGCCCGAACCCGAGGGGCATATCTAGCAGCCTTGTTTTTCATCCCGACACATGCCAGAGCTCGCTTTGCCCCTCCTCCAGGAACGCACCCGCGGCGGTATCCCCCTTCGTAATAATGACCAACGAGTTCTCATTCAAAGCTGCCTCTATGCCACGTTTTTACGTAAAGCAGCTAGCCGTTTGTGACCGCCTTCCCGGAATCCATGGGAATAATGAAAAGCCCCCGAGTAAAGAAACAGCGCCTAGAATGCCCAAAAGAGACAACCCTCCACCTTAGAATTTGGCAAACGACTTGACGGCCTTGTCCGCCCTCGGGGTGACACGCAGAACATTGAACCGGACCTGGTTTCCAAAACATGTCAGTAGGTTGCCCACATACCACACTACGGGCGCGACCTCTGTCAGGCGGCTCCGCACTGACGCCGCCGCGGGGCACACAACGCATACCGTCTTGCTCAGAGGCCTGCACTGGCCAACAGTGACGTGGTCACCCTCCTCAACACGGAAAGCAGGCGAAACGTGGGCGGCGAGGTTCTTGTGGCGCTTCTCGTAACGGGAGTACTTGGGGATGAAGTGGAGGTACTCGCGGCGGATAACCAGGGTACGGTGCATCTTGGTGGAAACGACGGTGCCGTTCAGGATACGGCCACGGATCGAGACGAGCCCGGTGAAGGGGCACTTCTTGTCTGCAGAGGAAATTTCACCGTCAGTCAGCCGTTCTCTCCCGCATTCTGTCTGTTGTTCCGCTCCGGTCTCCCAGCGCGCAATCACCAGAAGTCCATTTTGGCGTTTCCCCCTCCTCTTCAAAAGACCTCCTCTTCCGTATTCTCACCCACCCAAAGCCGCAGGCCTCTCCCACAACGCGGCAGGGTTCCGGGCGAATACGCTCTGCCACCCCCGAGACCAGCACCTCCCTCCCGCCCACCAGCAGACACCAGCCAAAAAAAATCGCCCCAGCAGTCGTCGTCGCGTCACGTACCGATGTACTGTCCCTCGATGGCCGTCTTGGGGGTGCGGAAACCCAGGCCGACATCCTTGTAGTAGCGGCGGCCGCCCTTGCCAGGGCGCGCCGACTTGACCTTGGTTTTGGAGTTGAGGAAGATGTGCGGCTGCTTCTGGAACGCACGCTCCGACTGCACAGTCAATTCGGTCGCCATCTTTGCGGTCGTCTGGGGTTTATCGCTCGTCTGCGTCGACCGAGGGAGTTATGGGAGTGTTGGCGTGGGGGGACCAAAGGCTGAGATTTCTCTTATTTTCGCTGCGAAGAATGTCGCCAAACGCACGCCGCTTCTTTTTGCAATTCTGTGTGCCCTGTGTTCGCCGGGTGGGGCTTGGGGCAGGAAATTTGCGGCCTCAGGCAGGATTGTGCCAGCTAAGGCGTGGGGAGAGCCGAGCTGTCTGCGGGTCCAGTCCAGGATGCTGCACCATGACTTCGAAGGTCGCCCAGGTTCTAATCCATCCCATCACCAACGCGCTCACAAACGACACCTCGGCTTCTCCTTGACTCTTCTTGGCCATAATGCATGCCTGCTACGGCGACATGGACTCCCGCCTGCCCATCAACGCCGGCCACAGGAGTACCGTGTTTATTGCTTTGGCGGCCTGCACGGCTTCTTAGCCTCATGGCGCTGCATCTCCACCAACAAGTCATGCTCTGTGGCCATTTTCTATTAGCTGGTAGTGACAGCCCTCTACTACGATCGGGCTGATATAAACCACCCTCCTTCCCCCCTTCTTCTCAAGTTCCAGCTCCGCTACACATAGCCAAGAGTCATCCGCGTTTCCTCAGCCGCGCTAGAGCCGTCGTCCGCACCACGCGCATGGCCTCTCTGAGATTTGGAAACGGAGCGTAAGCCATGATGCCGAACGGACTACCTCATGTCGGAACCCTGTTCGAGTGAATCAGCTCCATTACTGAGCCAGAACTGGGGAGACCGCCCCTGCACATAATGGTGTTTTGGTATCCTTTTCAACTACTACGCAGAGTCGAAGACAGTTGCATTTCCATCGTCGAAATGGAGGGCTCCTTAAAAGCCCGACCGAGTCATGCCTCCTTGCCGAACACTTAAAGCAGTTGTGTCGAGATATGGGGGCCGAAGCGGCCCCTGAAGCACAGTTGGCAGGGTGTACCTTTAGACTAGAGCGCGCACTCCAAGGAAGTCCCGTTTGTGACGAACGAGGCCTCTCAGGTTGTCGGGCTAGGTTATTGTCCGCCGGATGTTGGGTAAGCCCGCCGTTGAACGATGGCAGAGGTGATATCTGCGGCAATCTTTTTCGGTCGCGGAGCCAGATAATCCCACATCCATCAAGCCTCTTTCACGGCGAGCGTGCGTCTATTTTGGGAGAGAACAAGATACCCATGAGGGTAGAGTCCCATAGACGCTTCGCAGATATTTCCGCTATTTCCTGGAAAGGGCTGGCATGGGGATTTAGCCTTGGACACGGTAATGCATCACCGGTGCCAACATCCTCCGACTTGCAGACGAGGATGCTGTTTCCAAATTAGCAGACTCTTGCGCACAGCTTGCGGATAGGTTGGGTTCGCTCTGCTCTCGATTCTTCAGCTCGCGGACTTCCGAAGCATCATCCAATTGATTACAGAGTGACAGGCCTCGGTGGGGCGAGGCTCTCAGAGTGGGTCCAATACAAGGCCACTTGGACGGACCTGAGGCGGGCGACGCATCATGCAGGCTGAAGTCACAGCCAAACGCGCAAGCCAGGGTGCAGGCAGCTGCCATTCCCAATACCCTTTTTACCTGCTTCGTCTTTCTGCAATAGCCACTTTGTCTACGACAACCGCGCTAGACCTTCAAGCTGCATAGTCCCAGCCCTTCTAGCTCTGTTTCATTTCTAACCTCGCGGACCCCTCGGCTTTTTTGAAATGCAAGCGGCCGGACCGAGCATTGACAGGCCGTAACAACCGCACAGCGATTTCCCCCCATTCAATCGACCGCAAACAGTCGCCGTCGACGCGAGAACGCCAACCGGTTCCAACCAACAGGCCTCGGCCGCCAGACTGCGTAAAGATGACCGTCTCATGGAATGTGAGTTGACAAACCCCGTCGGATTTGTTTGCAGACGCTCTACGCCAAGCCCCTCGAGCCAGCTCTCCACAGCTCTAGCTAACCCGAGCCCTGCACAGATATTCTTCCGCATCCTGGGAGACTGCTCCCATCTCGTGTCGAAATGCATCCTCATGTTCGCGATACACAGGAACAGGAGCGCTGAAGGCGTCTCTCTGATAACCCAAGGCCTCTACGCGGTGGTGTTTTGCACGAGATACCTCGACATCTTCCAAGAGGTGTTCCCCTGGAACCTCTTCTTCAAGATATTCTACATCACCACGTCATTCTACATCGTCGGCCTCATGCAATGGGTCTACCCGCGGACTCGTGAGCGCGAGGTTTCGTGGAAGCTGGGAGCCGCGGCCGCTGGTGGATCTCTGGTCATCTCCCCGTTTGCCATGCTGATCTTTGAGAAGCACTGGTCCTTCTCTACGGTACGCGCGGCTCCCCGAAGTTCATATTTTGCCCGTGGACGACCGGGTTTCGTGTGTGCTCAAGTGCTAACTAACTTCTTCTTCATTGTTAGTGGTTATGGGACTTCTCCGAGATCCTCGAGTCCGTGTGCGTCCTGCCGCAGCTCCTCCTGCTTCGCCAGACCACGGTGCCGACCGTCATCGACTCGTACTACCTTCTCGCCCTTGGCGCCTACCGAGGCCTATATCTGATCAACTGGATCCTCCGCGGGATAGACCCGACGCACCGGAAGCCGAATGCGGTCTCGGTCATCTTCGGCATCGTGCAGGTGGCTCTCTACGTCGACTTCGCTTGGGTGTACTACAGCCGGCAGCGGGTCAAGCTGCGAAACGGCGGCGTGGTCGATTCGGATGACCTCAGCCGGGGCTGGCTGCTGAACCGCATCTTTGGCAACAAGCACGTGCGTGAAGACGACGACGAGGAGAGCACGCCCGCGCTGGGAGGCCAGGCGCCACGAGCCTCGCGGGCCAAGTGGGGCGCCAGGGGCATCTCGGTCAGCGCCGACGACACGACGCTGGAGCATGACCGTGAGCGGTCAGACGGCGACCACAACGTGGACGGGACTGTGGACCCGGACGCCAAGATGAAGGACCCCGACGAGCTGGCGCTTGCGCTCGACGAGGATGACGATGAGGGCATTCCATCTGCCGGGTCGTCATCAAACAGCCGCGGGGACTCGAACAGCGGGGTCAGGAACGACGAGTGGAAGGACTAACTGCGGCAGCCACATGGCTAGCACAAAATGATGTCTCTGGCGCATGTTTCGTCCGCCTTTTCGCAAATCGTCGCTAGGGATCCAAGTAGCCAATACCGACTACTTGTATCCACTCCGTGATCCCCCGCCGCTTTTGATAGTTTCGGTATCTGGTATAGGGCAGCCTTTGCTTCTTATTCCCACTTCCCTTGTCTCACCATCAAGTCTGGATTTCATTCTTCTTTTCCGCCACCGTTATTTTCCTCTTGGTATTTTTTTTTTGGGTTGACTCGTTGCTTTGGAATGGGACACGTTTAGCGGGAAGCATCAATCAAATCATTCGTGATGTAGACTTATCAGGTCACAGATGACATGAGACGGAAGTCTATGAACGATGTCATTTTTGAAGTCCAACGGAGATTCCGAGTCGCAACAGCGGTCCGGTGCTTTTGAATCGGTTTGCAAGTTGCACAGTTGCACGCGACTTGGCGTTTTGCCCACCTGTCGCTATCCCCGCTGGTTGCAACGCAGCAGCCATCCATTCTCGACCGAAATTCAATCACGAAGCGATTGGTGAGAGGAAGGGAGGAAGATGGAAGAATGGAGGGAACAAAGACAGCACGAGCAAAGCCTATTTTCCCTGTCCCAAAAATGAGTCCCGTCCAACCCCTCCTGGTCAATATTCACCAGACCAAAAGCGCCGACGGGCGCGCCCGTTGGGGTCACGAGAACAACATCTAATGCCTACCACCACACGGGGCAAAGAGATCGATCTGCTACAGTACATACAACCAACCTACCCCGGCCCGTCGGCGCCGAACGCACTACTGCACCAGCAGGCGGACGGCGCAGTTGCGGGGGGGAGAGCGACTCAGACCACTGCCGAAAGGAGAAGGAGGATGGCGCCAAGTGCGCAGGAAAGCGGACAGGCGTGACGGGTGGCAGGAGGTGAGGGGGGGTCAGCAGCCGGGAACTGTGCGAATGGTGCGAATGCCACCCGCTGCTTTTTCCCGCCATGTGACTTCAAACAAGAACGGCGACCGTTAAAACATCCCGACTGGTTTGTTGTTTTCTCAGCCTCAGCTGTTCTGGCTGTTCCTCGTTCTTTTTTTCTCTCTTGTCTACATTTGTTTTTTCCCGAGGGAGGCTGGATTATAAAGGTGCTAGCGGCTGCCTTTCCTCTCTCGCGATCGTGCGTTGTCGTTTTTTTTTTTTTTTGTTGCGTCCTTTTTTTCTGTCTTCGGGTCGAATTTCCTCGTGGCGGTCGATTGCCATTTCCTCGCTTCGGTTGATAGAAATAGACCAAACGACCAACCCGCATCGCCAACGAACGTTTTAAGTAGGTTGGGAACGAACCCAACTCCTTTCCACGCACAGCCAAGACTCTAAACGTTGGTTGGTCGGGAATGCGACCTCAGACCTCAGGGTGGTGCCGGCTAACAATGGACGACGGGAAGAAATCCGGCAGCGCGCTGCATGCAGACTTGCCCCTCACAAAACGATTGGGCACACTCTATATCCAGCCAAACACAAACCGCCGCCCATATAATAAGGTACGTGATGTGGATTGAGGCTTGCTGCCACGAGTGAAACCGATATTCTTGCTCTACCTCTTGCTTCCGCCCGAGTTTAGCTTATTTCAAACCTTGCCAAACTGTCATCTTCACTGTTTACTGTTTTGCCGTTTTCATTTGGTTCTTTTTCCTGATTTTCACCTCTTCTTTTCCCAGCAAAAAGTTATGTTGCCTTCCGGAGATGGGAACATGGATCCCATAAACCTTCGGCAAAGCCCGCCATAATCTTCTGGGCGGGCGGGTGCGCTCGTTTGACAAGACACCAGTCTTACCAGCGATATCCATTTCATTTGCCTCGGTGGTACTAACCATCAGGCACACACATACACAGAGCAGACGATGCTCCTGGCCCGCGCCTGGGTTTGGCTTGTCGCCTTGGCCCTCTCGAGGGTGCCGGCCTCCGCGTCACCGGCAGGTCTCGGCGCATCCTATGGCCACGGCAGAGACGAGAGGCCCCTAGGGTTCCGAGCCCGGCTGCCGGCTCGCGCGTCTGCAGGCCCGGACTTTCGTGTCCTGGACGAGGTCATGAGCGCCCTCAAAGTCCTGCAGGACAACTACTTCGAGCCCTGGAGGGGGACGTGGCCCAGCGCCATCGACTGGACCGCAGCTGTTGTCGGCACGCAGGTCTCGGGTGCGCTCACCTCTCTGTCCCACGCCTTGACCGCTGGCGAGGGCACCACCAGCAGCAGCGATAAGGATCGCGAGAACCTGATCGCCCTCTACTTTTCCCAGATGTTGGGCTTCTACTTTGGGCAGAACGACCTCGATCTCCGCGGCCAGGCCTACGACGACATGCTGTGGGTGGTGCTCGGGTGGCTGGAGACTGTCAAGTTCGTTAACCTCCACTCGCATCTCTACTTCCCCTCGGGGGCGCCGCGCCTGCTTCCCGGACAGCAGAAGCTCCTAGATCAGGGCTCGGGTGAGACCTACTTTGGTAATGTCTGGACGCCGGCCTTTGCCCACCGCGCCCGCATCTTCTGGGAGCTCGCGGCCAAGGGCTGGGATACCAAGTGGTGCGGCGGCGGCATGAACTGGAACCCGCGCCTGCAGGTGTACAAGAACGCCATCACCAACGAGCTCTTCGTCGCGGCCTCCATCTCCATGTACCAGTATTTCCCCGGAGACCCCAACGAGTCGCCCTTCAACCTGCCCGGCGGCGGGCGGCGCGCGCCCCATCCCAAACACGACCCGAAGCACCTGGACGCCGCCGTCGACGGCCACGTCTGGCTCCGTAAGTCGGGCATGCAGAACCGGCCCGGTCAGTTCCCCGAAGGGCTGTACGTGGACGGCTTTCACATCTCGGGCTGGGGCGATCCGACCAGTAACAACACGGCCTGCGACGTCCGCAACACCATGGTCTACACGTACAACCAAGGCGTCATCCTCACCGGACTCCGGGGCCTCTGGGCTGTCAAGGGTAATGGCTCGTACATCGCAGAGGGTCACCACCTGATCCGGTCCACCATCAACGCCACGGGCTACGATCTGGCTAAGAACCGGCCCGTCGACGATCTCGCGGACCTGAAGCCCGGCGAGCTGCCGCCGTGGCGCGGCCTGGGCCGCGCCGGCGTGCTGGAGGACCAGTGCGACGTGAGCGGGTCGTGCTCGCAGGACAGCCAGACGTTCAAGGGCATCTTCTTCCACCACCTCGTCGCCTTCTGCGGCACGCTCGAGGAGTCGCCGGCCTCGGAGGACCTCCGGGCGACGCACGCCAGTTCGTGCAGGTCGTACAGGGGCTGGGTCGAGCACAATGCCAAGGCGGCCCAGGCCACGCGCGACCCCAAGGGCCGCTTCGGCATGTGGTGGACGGCGGGGCTGCTCGACATTGTGGTCGAAGACCTTGAGGGCGTCAAGCGGCGATCCGACAACTCCTCAAGCGATGCCGCCGGGGAAGGGGAACAGGAATCGATCGACTACCGGTCATATGGCGTCCCCGATTCCCTCGAGTGGGTTCCTGAAGGAGGCGGCGCGGGCTCCTCGTTTTTGAGTGCCCAGACGGCCGCGGCGGCCGAGGAGGAGAAAAATATGGGCGAAGACGATGGGTCTGCTAAGGATCTGAAGGGCCAGATCGCGTTCTCGGCGCAGGCCGGAGGACGTAAGGGGTCGGATCCCAACGACCGGGGACGGGGCCGGACGGTGGAGACGCAGTCTGGAGGGCTGGCGGTTCTGAGGGCCGTGTGGGAGCTTTCCAATATTGTTTAAGCGTGTTATTGTTGGTGGTTGAGCATAGATACGTGCCAGTGCATACGTCTGTTTTTATGCGTTTACGCAACATGAGTATCGGCATACATAGAGCTGCATTCGAAAGATTAGGGAGCGACACTGGATGCTGGTCCTATGGGATCATTCGCCAACAAACAACAAGTCGTTTTATTGCGCTCGTGACGACGTTATCCACCCCTGATCATTATGACCACACATCTCCCACATTGGGGATAGTCGGGGACGTCGTGGGCACATGAGGTTCATACAGAAGGATTTACAATAGATACAAAAACGAGCCTGATCCGCGACGGCGGACCGGTCATGGAGCCTCCCACAAGAAAACCAGGACATTGGGCCTTTTCCGGTCCGCTTGAGCCACCCAACTCCTCCAGCCAGCCAGCCCACCGAAGGGAGTAGAGATAAAAGAAACCGGCCCTAGAGAAAACGTGGTGAAATATGTCATAAACCAAGATGGGATAAATATGGATAGAGAATAGGAATAATAAATCATGGATATAGAGATGAAGTAAAAGGTCAAATCAAAATGTACCAAAAGAAAATAAAGTAAAGAATAAGCAAATAAGAAAAGGCGGGCTGCATCACCGCAGGAACCTCTTCTCAAACTCGCGGAACAGCCTCGGGGTGATGTCGTCGCTGCTCATGCCCTCGACCTCCCAGAGCACGCCCTTGCGGGCGTAGTGCTCGAGCAGGGGCTCGCTGGTCTCGCAGAACTTTTGGAAGCGCGAGCGATAGACCTCGGGGCAGTCGTCCGGGCGGCGGACGAGCGGCTCGCCCGTGACGTCGTCGCGGCCGGGGACGCGGGGCGCGTTGAAGTCGTCGTTGTAGACGCGGCCCGAGGGCTCGTGGACCATGCGGCCGGCGATGCGGCGCACGATGACGTCGAGCGGGGTGCGGAGCGACACGACCAGGTTGACGGGCACGACGTGGTCGAGGCGGGCGGCCTGGGCGGCCGTGCGCGGGAACCCGTCCAGGATGAAGGACGCGGCCGGGTCGTCTGACAGGCGAGGCGGCGGGTCCGAGCCCAACCCCGCGGGGGCGGACATGAAGACGTCGTTGTTGATGGGAGCGGCAGAAGCGACAGCGGCAGCTGCGGAGGCGAGGGTCAGGATGCTGGCCTGGCCGCCGTCGGCGAAGAGCCAGCCGCGCTTGTTGAACTCGTTGCTGATGAGGCGCAGGATCAGGTCGTCGGGCACCAGGCCGCCGGCCTTGATGGTGCTTTCGACCTTGATGCCTGGAGGGTGGTGGTGGATTCTAGTGTCAGTGTTATGGCATCATGGGCCGGCACCAAAAGAAAAAAGAAAACCCACCGAGCGGCGTCCTGCTCTTGACATTGTTGCGGAGAAGATCGCCAGAGCTGATCGAGGAGAGCTGGGGGAAGCGCTGGAGCAGCCGTTCCGACTGCGTGCCTTTGCCGACTCCGGGCGCACCAACAAGAATGACGCGGGCGGCCCTTTGGAGGCGCATGTTACGCAATCTAGGCACGACCGTCGCGGGGATCCAGTCAAGGGGCGCGGCGGGACGAGGGCGTCGCAAAAAGAAGGCGCGATGAAACCAAACTGGCGGCCCTCGAAGGAGCCGGGGCGAGAGAAGTGTTGGACTGACCCTGTCAGGACGAGTCCATGTCGGAGCAGGCCCCCTCCTTCCCTCTTATTATTTATTTTTTTCCGGTATTTATTTTATTCTCCGGAGTTGAGGAGGGGAAATGAGGAGAGGTGGGAAGGACAGCTCTAGCCCCCAAACATCGGCCAAGACTCGGACAACCCACCCCTGCAATACGCAAGAAAAGGCCGGCGTTCAACGTTCCCAGACTTAGGTTGAGTGAGTGTGAAATGTGAAGGAACGAAATGTGCAACGGCGGTGTAACGGTCCAGGCGTTGAGCACAACGGCGGGCGCTCCCTTGGATATCCATCACAAGCACAAAAGACGGGAGCGCTCTTTCCCTCTCATGGCGCCATCGGGAAACTCGGAAAGGTGGGGAGGACAAAAGACACGAGCCAGTGGACGGGGACTCGGACCGACCGGGGTTACCTAGATTGTGTTGGCCCAATGTGAGCTCACAAATCACCTCCACAAGTGCATGCGTGTGCTGCATAGCTCGCCCGCTGGGCTTGGAACCGGCGACAGGGGCTGAGGCAGGTGATCAGTCCGGCTTCGGACTGGCGTCACAGTGCGGGTTTGCTGATATCTGCTGGCATTTTTTGTTGAGGCACACGGCCTGGATTTTGCCCAAAGAACAGGCTTTTTGTCTTGTTTTTCTCGTCTCCTTTTTGTTTTGAGAAGCATGGGTGACCATGTACAGTGATGATGAGCATTTCCAAAACATCAATGCACAGAAGAATCTGCGAGGCGTTGCTGTTCCTCCACAACCCCGCGAGAGGGGTTCGGACATGTGGCTCAACCCACTTCACGTGCGTGGCACCTTGGTTGCTGCACTTGGACCGACGGCCATGTGTCGGCCTGTCAGAAGGTTTGGCTGTTTGGCTTGACTGGTCCGGAATCCGGGTCCACTCTGGCCCGAGTCTGACAAAATGTCCGGAGAGCCAGCCATCAAGAGTAGGGCAGTAATTCGGCTTTGTCTGCCTGGCGTGGAAAGTCCGGGGTCAGCGGTAGATCCTACCTGGGTACGTACCTAGGTACGATACAAAGAGGGGAAATGCATCCATCACCAAGGCAGCCTCGCAGCTCACTGCTGCCCAGTCGTGCCAGCTCATTGTCGACAAGCAGAAAGACGTTGAACTTTACCGAGTAAACGTCCACACTGGAACGGGCCCGTGGCACGGTGGATGAATGCGCTGGCGAGCGGGCCCGCCGGAATCCATCACCCGCCGGAATGGAGTGGCCGGAGAACTGAGGCGGAACAGGACAGTCACGTGATTTGCCAGGCTCGCTGCAGCTCCAGACACAGCTCCTCCTATCAGAGATGCTCGCCCCTGAACGTAGCGTTGTAACTGGACCTGACTTGCCCAAGCCCAAGTCCCGACCAGGCCCGCATGCATGCATCTTGCAGTTACAAGTGCCTGAACTTTTTCATTATTCCATGTGCAAGCACTTGCTGACCGACGCTGGCGCATCATTCATGTCAAGATAGATCGGCCGTCGTCCTTTCTCGTCCGTGTGCTTTTTCTCTTTTCTGTCAACCACCAAACCACCACCACCACCACCACTACGGTTTGATTTTCCTCCGCCAGACACCGTGAAAGTCCAACCAAGCCTCGCTCCCTATCCACACGCACAGACATATACCCACAGTCGTCATCATGAGCGCCTCAGCGGCGGTCGTCCGCCGCTCCGTGGTCATGAACCCGTTCATTGGAAACGGTACGGACCGTCCTCGAGCCATTCCACCCTTCCACTGATAGCAGGCGCTGACATGCACCCGCCATCTTGACCAGGCCGTGCACTTCCTCGATCAGTCCTTAGAGCCTCCCAGACACACCTCGGAAGGCATTCCCGCAACCTCGCTCTGCAGAACCCGGCCATCGCCCTATTCATTCCCCTTCGCAGCCTGTCCACCGAGACTCACGCCGGCAGGGGCATTCCCTCAGGCCCGCCACCCGGCTTTGATCCTGAGAAGGCTAAGAACCCTCTGCCGCGGGACGACAGTAAGACGGCGGTGGTCAACAAGGGAGATGCAAAGGCCAAAGCTTCCGCCGAGACGCCCAAGAAGAATGTCTCGGCCGTGAGCGCCAAGGGAACCGCCGCCCCCGCCGCCCCCGAATCAACCTCCCTTTCCAAGCTGGCAAGCGACAAGGCGTTGGAGATGGAGAAGAAGGAGGAGCCCAAAAAGGAGGAGAAGAAGCTGTCGCTGGGCCAGAAGATCAAGAAGGAGGTGATGCACTACTGGGACGGCACCAAGCTGCTGGCAACCGAGGTCAAGATCAGCAGCCGTCTGGCGTTCAAGATGGCGGCCGGGTACGAGCTGACGCGCCGCGAGAGCCGGCAGCTGCAGCGCACCGTGCAGGACCTCGGGCGGCTGGTGCCCTTCTCCGTCTTCGTCATCGTGCCCTTCGCCGAGCTGCTGCTGCCCGTGGCGCTCAAGCTGTTCCCCAACCTGCTGCCCAGCACGTACGAGGGCCAGAAGTCGAGGGAGAAGAAGGCGTCGATGCTGCGGGCCACGCGCGCCGAGGTCAGCGGATTCCTGCGCCAGACCCTCAAGGAGACGGGCCTGCCCGTGACGGCGGCCACGACGCAGCGCGAGGAGTTCACAAACTTCTTCCGCAAGCTCCGGGCCACGGGCGAGAAGCCGACGGCCGAGGACGTGATCCGCGTGTGCAAGATCTTCCGCGACGACCTGACGCTCGACAACCTGTCGCGCCCGCAGCTGGTGTCTATGTGCCGGTACCTGAACCTCAACACGTTCGGCACTGACATGATGCTCCGGTACCAGATCCGCCACCGTATGCGGCAGATCAAGCGCGACGACCGGGCCATCTCGTTCGAGGGCGTCGACAGCCTGACCACGTCGGAGCTGCAGGTGGCGTGCGCCAGCCGCGGCATCAAGACGTTTGGCGTGTCGCCCGCGCGCATGCGCGAGGACCTGCAGACGTGGTTGGACCTGCGGCTGCGCGAGGGCGTGCCCTCGACGCTCCTGGTGCTGAGCAGCGCCTACTCGTACGCCCAGGCGGCCGCCGGCGAGGGCGAGGCCACCAGCCAGATCGACGCGCTGACGGGCGTGCTCTCGTCCATCCCCGAGGAGCTCTTCCACGAGATCGAGCTCGAGGTCCACAACGCCGAGGGCGCCGCCACCAACAAGCAGCGGCTCGAGGTGCTCAAGGAGCAGCAGGAGCTGATCGAGGAGGAGAACGAGCAGAACCAGGAGAACGCCGAGACGGGCCTGGCCACGCCGCGCGACGTCGACGACATTGACGAGAAGGAGGAGCGCGAGATGGAGGCGGCCAGGCAGGCGGCCACCAAGAGCCTGGACGGCGTCGAGAAGGCCCAGGTCGGCGACATGGTCGATGCCGAGGCGAGTCAGCGCCTGGCCGAGAAGCCGTTGGCGGACCAGAAGGCGCCGGTACCCAAGCAGAGCGACAACTAAGGGGCATGAAATCTATATGCCAATAGATACCCTTTTTCGTATTGTCTTTTCTCTCTTCTTCTTTTTCATTTAATTCTTGTTATTCTTCTAGTTTGGTTTTCGGCTTCTGGCAATCGACCGGATATCGCTCTCATCATCTCCAGTGTAGATCGAAACTCTACAGATTGAGTTTGGAGTCAAGCAGGGAGGCAGACACTCTTGTTCATATATTTTTTTATCTTCTTTTGCCTTCTCACTCATTCATACATTCACTCACATCTCTTTATTTCTTCGTTGCTCTTTACAGTTGTCAGGGCGGCTTTTGTCGTTGTATACGGAACCAACACTTGCATGGAGTCGGGAAATGGGACCTCGGTTATAGACTAAGAGAAAGCATCCATCTCACTCGACACGAGAATTATAGAAACTAAGAATAGGATGTAGCAAAATTGTGCAATTAATTGCCTTGCGTTGATGCCCGCCGCTGTGATGATTTCCATCTTCTGTAGCATTGATGCAAAAGAAAGCTCAGCTGGCTTGGATTGGGTGGGACCTGGCGCCAACTTCACAGGCGCCCCCGCTTCAGTACGTCAGCATGTGGCGGGCGCAGGAAGAGCATCATCTACGAAGCTTGCCAGAAGCAGCTCGTACTCTTTGGCCGCCCACAGACGACATCAGTTTGAGCTAATTAGACAAACATTGAGCCCGCCACCGTCAGCCGCGCGTTCCAGTCCGTTCCCGACGCAGCCTTCCGCCCACCGACGTCTTCGCCCGCCCCATCGAGCAACTCAGCCAGCCCCTCCCAGTCCAAGACCCCCGTACCGTCGTCATCCAAGAAAGAAGCAACCGAACACCACAGCGTCACCACCACCACCTCCTCCACCACTCCACCACCACGCCAGCGCCAAAAGACCTCCTACTCACCCAAGACACGGTCCGCTTCCCCCTCTCCACGAGGGCGGACCGCGCCCCCCAGGATGGCGGGCCTCGACCAGGACAACTTCTCTAACATTTCGTGGCACAGTGACCACTCAGGCGCCGGCATGGGTGGCGGCCCGGCGAACCCGGCGGCAGGCGGCCACGACGGCGCCTCGGACTCGGAGGCCGCCGACACGAGGCACGCGGCCCGCGAGCCCGAGCCCAACTACAACCGCCTCGACGCCCACGGCCTCGGCGACGAGACGCTAGAGTGCACCGTCTCGGCCCCGATCAAGGAGAACGACGGCACCAAGGATGCGTTTGTGTCATACCTAATAACGACCAATGTTTGTTTTTCCCTTGATGGCTCCTCCTCTTCCCCGTTAGTTCTGTTCTGACCGGCGCATGTCCTACCACGGGCCTTCTCAGACCACATTTCCGTCTTTCCAAAAGCACCACGTCTCGGTGCGGCGGCGCTTTACAGATTTCGTCTTCCTCTTCAAGACGCTGTCCAAGGACTACCCGGCCTGCGCGGTGCCGCCGCTGCCGGACAAGCAGCGCATGGAGTACGTGCGCGGCGACCGGTTCGGCGCCGACTTCACGACCCGCCGCGCCCACTCGCTGCGCCGCTTCCTCGCGCGCTGCGCCCTGCACCCGATCCTGCGCCGCAGCGCCATCCTGCACACCTTCCTCGAGAGCCCAGACTGGAACGCGACGATGCGGTCGCGCGCCAGCAGGAGCGTCTCGCTCGGCAGCGGCGGCGGCGACCAATCCGGCCTTGGCCCCGGCTCGCCCGACCTGCCGGGCGGCGGTGGCGGAAACGGGGCCAACAGCATGGCGAACAGTGTGTTTGACAACTTTGCCGACACCTTCATCAACGCCTTCACAAAGGTGCACAAGCCGGACCGGCGCTTCATCGAGGTGCGCGAGCGCAGCGACAAGCTGGACGAGGACCTGGCGCACGTCGAGAAGCTGGTGGCGCGCGTGGCGCGGCGCGAGGCCGACCTCGAGTCGGACCAGCGCGACCTGGCCGAGCAGTTCCAGAAGCTGGTCGTGCTCGAGCCGGGCGTCGAGTCGGCCGTCCGCGCCTTTGCCGCCTCGGTCGAGGATACCGCCTCGGGGCTCCGCGGCCTGCGAGAGGCCACCGAGCAGGACTACCTGGGCAGCCTCCGCGACCTGGCCGCCTTCAGCGGCGCGCTCAAGAACCTGCTCAAGGCCCGCGAGCAGAAGCAGCTCGACTTTGAGCAGCTAACCGAGTATCTCAACAAGAGCCGCGCCGACCGCGACGTCCTCGCCTCGGGCGGCTACGGCGGCTACGGAGGCGTCGGCGGCGCCGGAGGGGCCCTGGCCGGTGCGGGCGGGTTCATAAGGAGCAAGATCGAGGATGTGAGGGGTGTGGACCACGAGCAGTCCCGCCGGGAGAGGCAGCGCAAGCTCGAGATGCGCATCGACGAGCTCACGCTCGAGGTGGAGCGCGCCAAGCGCACGTCCGAGATGTTCGACGAGGAGGTCGTCAAGGAGGTGGCCGACTTTGAGCGCATCAAGCGCGTCGAGCTCAAGCGCCAGTTTGGCAGCCTTGCGCAGTCGCACACGGACTTTTACGATGCTACCGTTGATGTTTGGGAGAGGTATATCCGGGAGATGGACAAGGACGGGACTATTGCTGCGTGAGGTGGTAACCGTCTGGTTTAGCATAATTATTATCGGGGCTTTTTACTACTTGTGCTTGCTTTTTTTCTTTGCTTGGTTCGCTCTTTTTTTATGCGTCGTCCATATTTGACTGGGAAAGGGTCCGGTTTTTTTTTTTTTTTCGTGTTGGTTCCAGCCGTGTATGCTTTCTTGATCGTATTCGATATGCATACCCTGTCCCTTGGTTTTTGCTCAAGGTGTTTGTGCCGGTTTTCTGTCTCGTCTTGCCAGCAAGAGAGGAAAAAAGAAGGGAAAAGCCGAAAAGACATAAACAAGGCAGGAAGAAGCCCGTGGAGATTCTTGTCAATAATATCATTTTGATTGCCGTGCTTGTCCTTTCCATGCCGACTTGCCGTTGTTCGCTACATTCTGTCACGTTACGAACGCGGCTGGGGGACTTCGCGAGGCTTTTCACCATGTCAACGAGATGCTGCTTCGTGCTTCATTCCATCACCCGGGCCAGTATAAAAATGATCATGTTTTTTTTGTTCAAACGACAAGATACTTCTAATGGATACCGTCAGAAGAGCGCAGCACACAGCATAACAGGAATAGTCTTCGTATAAACTCCAAGGAGAAACCAAACACTATCGCAAGTACATGGCAAAAAATCCTCCCAAACGCCGCTTCGAGAATAAACAATAAGAAAAAAAAAAAAAAAAAAAAAAAAAAAAAAAAAAAAAAGACCACCTATCCGCCCGAGAATGCAGCCATAAGAGATGCAAACATTGTGTGTCGATGCCTGTCTAGCGGGATGATGATGATAAGGAAGTAAGAGGGTACAGATGAATTATATCAAAGGTGTTCGTTCATGGGGTCGTGTGCGGGTGCAGGTGAGGGCGAGGGTGATGTTGCAGCAGCTCATCTATCTCCATGACGGCCGAGCTACAGTAAAGTCCAAAGTCCGTGTTTCGCTTTTATATGGTAAATTAGCAGGGAAATCAAACACCACCCTCTTAAAAACCCTCCTGGCCACTGCTTCTTTTCAAGCCCCTTCACCTTCGGGCCTTGGAGGCCGTCTTATCGGGTCCAGACTCAGAATCTGAGCCCGAGTCCGACTCGTCACCAATCACATGATGGAGCTCATCATCCTCGGCAGTGCCGGCGTTGCGCTTCCCCTTGCCCTTGGCCTGGCTGCTGCCCGGCCCGCTGTCCTCGCGGTCTCGGTATTGCTCCTCGACAAAGTCTTCCTCGTCCTCGCTGCCGCCGGCAAAAGCGTCGTACAGCTCTCCGCCACGCGTCTTGCGGCCCTTCTTGCCCGCAGCGAAGCCCTTCTCGCCGCTGTTGAGGCCCTGGGTCTCCTGCTCGTCCAGAAGCTCGAATTCGTAGTTATCGCGCGGGTTGTTCCGGAGCCGGCGGCGGCGGGCAATGAAGAGGTAAATGCCCAGGCCGAAGCAGAAGGCGACGATGAGCCCGACCGCGCCGTAGATCCAGGCCTGCGTCCTCGACGACACACCGAAGGTGGGCAGGAAGGATGGCAGCCAGGAGCTGCTGCTCTGGGCGGCAGGCGTGTCGGTGGTGCTGGATGCTGGCGCTCCCGTCGGGCTGCTGGCGCCGGACTGCGTCGTCGAGTAAGACTTGCTCTTGACCGGCCGGTTGGGCACGGCCTCGGTCGGGACGGCGGGGGCCTTGGTGGGGGGAGTTACCGGGGCCATGGTCGTGGTGTGCGCGGGAAGAGTGGTGGTTTCGGGCAGGTCGTGGTCGGCATCGTCGTTCTTCTCAGGCATGGGCAGCAGAGTGACCTTGGAGGCATCCTTGGCCTCGCCCCAGAGCTTCAAGTGCCAGTCGGTAAAGTTGCCCTCGTGCTCGTTGACCTTGCTGTCCTTGATGACGATGGTCCAGGTACCGACTCCGGACTCGCCCCAGTGGGCAACGCTCATGAAGGTCCAGTCCTTGTAGCCCGCCCTGGTGTTGTCCCGCTCGCGAGTGACCGAGAGGTGGCTGACGACTTTGCTGGGGCTGATGAGATCAACGTTCAGATCGCCTCGGCGCGTATGCTCCACGTTCATGGTGACGGTGACATGCTCCAGCCTCTCCAGGTTGGCCTCCTTAAGCATGTCAGCCGTCACTTCGAACTTGACCGCCAGGCCCACGTCGCCCTGCGGGATGGCTTTCTTGACGTGGATCCAAGGTGAAAAGTACCAGGCCTGCGGCTTGACAAGTTTCCATGTCTTGGCGAGCTCGACAACGCCCCACGTGTCCACCTTGCCGTAGCCGTATGTGTGACTGAACTTCTTGCCGATGGGAGTGTCCTGCCACTCGCCATCCCCCAGGTTGACGGGAATGGCGCTCATGAGGGCGAGGTACTGCATGTCTCTCCAGGTGAGATCGTTCCGCACCTGGAGGACGAGGGCGAAGATGCCAGCAGCCAGAGGAGCGGCAGCCGAGGTACCACCGTGCTGCTTGTAGCATCTGTCTGCACCAACGTCGGTAGTGTGCTGAAGAAAAGGAGTGACGTCGAATCAGCATATGGGCTCGCAGCGCTGAGTGGGTGGTCAACTATAGGAGAGACAAAAAAAACTTACAATGGCGTCGCCAGAGCCGCTCGAATATGTGACAACCAGGTTGGCGGAGCACGCCTCGGAGTAGTACGGGTGTTGGCCCGTCCTATCAATTGCACCAACGGTGATGCTGTAGATACTGTTGGTGTAGCCGTCGAAGTTGCAGTTGTCACCGGACATGGCGCCGTTGCCGCTGGCGAAGACGTAGATGGACCCCTTTCCGTTGCGGCCGTTCTGGATGGCGTTGAGCATGGCACGGCGAATCAGGATTCCGGGGCGGTCCATGCTGACGCCATCATCGGGTGGGCCCCAGGAGCAAGAATAGATGTGGTTGTTGTGGTAGTCGAAGTTCAGGGCAACGGCCTCGTCGGCGTCGCTGATGAGTTTGCTGAGGATGCGGATGCCCGAGACCTTGCCGTCGTACGCGACACCGACACCGCACACGTCGTTGCGGACAGCAGCAACCTCGCCGGCGCAACGGGTGCCGTGCCTGTCGTCCGAAAGCCTCGGCTTCGGGTCGGGGTGCTTGTCGTTGAAGTCATAGGAGCCCTTGGCATAGTAGTTGTCCTTCAGGTCCCTGCTGTCCATGTCGAGGCCGTCGTCGACGATGGCCACGGTGCTGTTCTTGCCTGTGATGCCCGCCAGCCACACCCCGCTAACGTTCACATCGTGGCCGACCTGGATGGGGTTGATCAAGTGCCACTGTTCGAGGAAGATTGGATCGAAGATGTTCAGCGCCGTGGCGACCGATTTTTGCTTCGCGACGGTTTGGGGGTCGGGCTGGCCATCGAAGAATCTGGATGGGAGTGGTCCAAATCTTGGGCCACGCGGCAGGCGCTTCTCCCAGGGCGCGCGCAGGGCCTGCTTCTCAGAGAAGAGGACGCCGTTGAGTGCCGAGTCGCCCCGTTTCCTAAGCCGCTGATCCCGAATTTCCCTCTTCACTATATCATGGGGCGTCTTGATGCCGGAGTAGATGTGGTGGTCGGCCAGCTCTCCAAGCGGACCCTCGTGGTTCAGGCCGAGCTCCCTGGCGACGAGCTTGGGCGACGTGCGACGATCGACGTGGAGGACGTAGTAGTCGTTGGCGTCGTAGTTCCGTGGCGCGAGCCCAGCCGGGGCCGAGGCAGAAGCAAGCGCCGCGACGCCCAGAAGGGCAGCGCCGTGGGCGAACTTCATGGTGGAAAGGGGTTGTGGTTCGCGACGTGGCCTTGGGCCGCGGATCGCTATCGGCCGAGGGTGAGAAAGGAAAGAGGAAGAGAAACTGCGTGCCTATTCGCTCGACAGCATAAGAGGACGAGTGACGAGAGGTGCTGGTAGACGAGGCGGCCGGTGGAAGGGTCTTGCCGGACGTTGTCGTGTCCCGAACCGAACCGTCGGCTCTTTGTGGCAGAGAGGGTACCGCAAGAGCAAGCTATGAATCGTGGTGAAGGGGAAGCGGAAACGGAAACGGAAGAGAACAAACCACAGGCCCGAAATTGGTTGTGAATAGGTAGAGAAAACCACAATAAGAAACAAATAAAGGAAGAAAATCAAGCAGCCGGCGTTGGGGTCTAGAAGAGTTTGAAGAGGCCAGAAAGACAAAAGAAGCCGCAATGGGCCGGCGGCACGGGAATAGTACCGGTATGTACCTGTCCGTCGTGCCTCGCGCAGGGACTCTCTCTGCGTCTTGTTTCAGCGGTTTGGAAGGCCAGACGGAACGGACACGGAGGCAGTGCCAGGGAGGCTCCAGATTCGTGCTGGGTGTGGAGAGGTGTCCTTGCCGCATCATCGCGTCCAATCCCTGTCGATTGAGGGCAGCAGCCACGGCGTGTAGGTACCCGGGAAAAATAAGCACGAGTCTGACACATCCAATTGCACGCCAAAATCAGCGAACAGAATTCTGTGGATTTTTTTTTTCTCTCGGAATTGGCTTTGAGCTACTCTTTGCGCCGCAAAGGCTTTTTTTTCACGGTTTCGTCACCATTTTTTTTTTTTTTGCGACCGGAAACGAAGCGGATTCGTGGGTTTCGTCTTCCTTCCATTCTTGTGTTCCTCGGATTTGGTACCTGCGAAAAAACGCCGACTGCCCCTGCACGGGCCGCAGGCCCAAGGATGGCTTGGACGCAGACTGCGGTGTGTTCCTGGCAGGGGCGGAGCCATGCTTCGGTTGCGGGCTCGGGAGGCTGCCTGGCACTGTCTCGAGCGGGCCGAGAGTAGTGTGCTCTCACAGTGCAGTCAGCAGCCAACCCAACCCACCCCACCCGACAAAGCCGCCCAGCCAGATGCCAAAAATGGACCTGGGCGCTCCTCCATGGGGAAATATTTTCGATCAGCAACCAAGCACAGCGCTTCTCGTCGTGGGCGCCCGAGATCTGCGCGTCAGCTTCCACAGCCTCGCACTTGCACAGCCTTCTGTGGCAGCGGCAATCATGTCACCGCCACGAGATTACAGTAAGGCAGATAATTAGGCAATAGCATAAAGGAGGTATGTACCTGGCGCGCTAGCCATGCAGGCAGCATCTCAATCCGACCGCATCCGAACTTGTCCCATCCGAGATGCAGCGTTCCGTGCGGTAAGACCTTGTTTGTTCGCTGCGATTCAGGATTCAGGACGCAGTCCTTATTTTGATATATCGTTTCGATGGGCTATTTATTACATACTGTTACAGCTGCTCCACCCGGAGACTCTATAGTGTTTTCAAGCTCTGGTCACCGTCATAGCTCTCTCTTTGGGACACACAGGCGGGTACGCTGGCTTATTGCTCGTCACAGGCCGAGGTTGTTCGCGGCGACATTACCTAACAGGAGAATGCTGTACGTATATTGCACGCATTGCATAGTAATGTACTGCTAGACCTCAGGTCCTCCCTCGTTTACCCCATCATCCTTCTCGAATCTGGATCCATGCAACCTCCGCACGCGTCTCCTGATGACGACAGACAAGGCGAGCGAGGTCTAGAGCCAGCAGCCGAGACGGGAAAAAGCAGGGGCCGTACGGTTGGAGCCGATCATTCTCGGGGCGGCCTCTCTGTTCCGGTCGAGTGCGTGTCGGTACCACCGCCCGCCATGGGTGGTGCTTCCGAGCGTTCGTGTTTGTGCGTTGTGTCTTGTGCGTTTGCTGCACAGAAATGGAGACCGGCCTGGCCTTGGCCTGGGTCTGCAACCCATCGTCGGGCCCAGCCACCGAATTTCCCATTTCTGGCACGTTCCCCGTCAGCGACGTTGTCACTGCTGCTGACTTCATTATCTGTACTGTCTTGGAGGAAGAGCTAGGCAGGCACAGCTTGAAAGATGCATATTGCAGTAGGTTGGTCAGCCGACTTGTCTGTTAGGTATATAAAGACGCCATCACGAGCCCAACTCCATGTCTGCGGGTCTCCTGCCCTGGGCCGACCCAGTACCAGGATCAAATCATTGATCACACGGCGGCTGGGCTCGCAGCTTCGGGTCACCACAGTGGAGGCTGGTGTGGCCGCAAGGGAGGACGGCGCCAGGTCAAGCACAAGCTGTGCTGTGCTGTGCTGTGCTGTTCGCGATTGGGACCCAACCAACGTGCATGGTGCTGTCCGACTGGCTGGGGCCCCTGCTCTCCTCCCGCGCGCCGAGAAAAAAAGTCGGGTGCCAGGACCAAGGCCAAAGACCTCGCGCGGTTCGCTGCGTCAACCTCTCGAATTAATTCTGGCTTGCCTTCCCTGCCAGGATCAATCCTTGCCCTTGCCCTGCCCGTCCGCCTCCCAGCCTTGTGCTATTCTGCCTCAGAAATCCCGATTCCATTGTTATCTGCATCGTCGCAGGGCGACTTGCGTCCTGCTGTCTTTGCCCTGCATTGGCGCATTATCAAAAGTCAGGCATCATGCACGAGATGGGCTCCTCTTGATCTCCATTCGCTAGTCCCACGACAAGCCTCGCACCACCTCGTCCTTGGAATTGCCATTGGCGCCCAGCTCGGTATCCCCGTCGCGCCTAGCTGCAGCTAGCTGCCCTTTTAGCTCCGTTGATCGACCTCGACGTGGTGGGCGTTGCATGCTGCATCCACCCCTCCTCCTGCGCTGCTGCTTGCTGGCTGCCTTTGCGTGCTTGCTTCTCGGCCCACCCGCCTCCTAGTTTTTCTTCCGCGGCGCCATTTTTCTTGGTTTCTATTCTTTCAGCTGGCAGCCTGCCCCTACCGCCATGATCGAGAGCAGCTGCGCATGTGTGTGCTAGATTAGAAAACGCCTGCGTTGCCTCGAGCCCAAACCGCCGCCCCCCATCATGTCGTCCCAGTCGCAAACGTCCCAGTCCCAGTCGCAGCCGCGTCCAGCTCCCGCGCCCGCACCATATTGGGGCGCCCTACCCGGCCCAAAGCTGCCAGGCCAGCAGCCAGCAGACCCGCCGCCATCGCATAGCCGCAGAGTGTCGGTGGACGTTGCCGCCGCCCTTCCTCCTCACATGGCTGCTGTCGCCAGGCCCGAGCGAGTCTCGGTCCAGACCGCTTCGAGCGCCGACGCCCCGACCGAGTCTACCCAGAGCCCTTATGCCACGCCCACCCGCTCCAGCTTCTTGCCCAGCGGCCTGGCCCCGCGACCGCCCTCGCTTCCCTACGCTCCCGAAACATACCAGGCTCCAGACGTGGTGGAGAGACGGAGCCGCAATAGCAGCCGCCAGCAGGAAGACCTCGGCATTGAAGTCGCGCCCGAGCTGTTCCTCCCAGCGGCCCCAGAGGTGCCAAGGGGGCCACCGTCAAGCTACCGTGATCCGCACGTCGTCTCGCCAGCCCCGGGCGCGTCGCCACAGCGCCAGGGCAGCGTCCACTCGAGGATGGATCCCGAGGAGTTTTTCAGGCAGCACACGGGCCGCACCCCAGAGCCGGGGCGCCAGCTCACCCCGCGTGGCGTGGACCCCAGTGTCGCATACCAGCGGCCCGTCGTCAGGATCGACACCAACGGCACGGGCACGGGCACGGCTCAGCCTGCCACCGCCGCTCGGAAAAAGTTTGCAAATGACCGCTCTCCGCTGCAGAGGCTTGAGCTGACGCTCGACAGCATCACCAAGGAGGAGAAGCGCGCCCGTGTCGCCGCCGCTGAGGAGCGTGCCCGCCGGAGAGCCCTCGGGGCCGCCGCCGAGGTGAGCCGGGACACAGAACCACCGACGCCCGTCAGCTCGGAACGCCAGCGAAACGTTACCGACCCTGCCGGAGCCCAGCCAAGGCGGCAGCCACCATTACCGCCGCCGCCTCTGCCGCGTGAAGCCTCCCCCTCGCACCCGGGCCCATTAACACAGAATCCGCCTGATGACGGCAAACGCTATAGCAGTGCGCCGGCCAAGAATCCCGTCGTGGTGGACCTAACATCTGATGCAAAGACAGCCGGACCCGCGAGTGCAAATTCGTCAGGCATCCCGCAGCGGAACTTGAGCTTCCGCGAGCGAACTGCGAAAAGGCCGGGCCTGAGCCTGCCGGAGCCTGGCGTCTCGTCACCAGTGACGCCTTTGGGCAGGAGTGTTAGCAACAAGCTGCGCAAGCCACCACCACCAGATATGCGGCCTCCTCGAAACGATGTGCCACCCCCAGCACCAGCACCGGCATCAGCACCAGCGCCGATACCTCCCGAGCCGAGTTATCCTCCTCCGGCGCCTAATGTGCGGAACGGGCCGCCGCCGCCGCCGCCAAGGTTTGAGCACAACCCCGCGCTGGATGGGTCACACGTGCGCACCAACACGCCTCCCACACCTCCTGACGGCGGCCTCCCCGTCGCCCGCGGCCCTCCCGCAGACCAAAGAAGCCCCTCGTTCTCGCCTGGTGGTAGGACGCCGGCGGTGGGGCCCAGGAGAGCACCCCCAGTCGGGCTGGCCCCGGCAGCCGAAGTGACTAGAGCCCCTATACCGCGGAAGAAGATTCCCGAGGCAGTCGACGCGCCGCCTTATCCGCCACAAGGGCAGTACATGTCTCCAGCATCTTCTGGGAAAAGTAATAACGGCCAAAGGGACTTCGGTGTGGGTGCTGCAGCTGGCGCCGCTGCATTGGCGGGCGCCGGAGGCATGCATGCAGCGGACGCCGCGAGGACTGGCTCTGGTCCCGTCGAAAGGCGAGTCCAATATGAGGATGGCGACTACGACGACCGTGATTACGACGATGACGCCGAATCTGTGTCCAGCCGCCACGAGTATCACTTCAAGCTGAGCTTCAACACACGTCAAAGGTTCGCTCCCGGTAAGGGCTTGTTCAAGCCGACCGAGTACCTGGACGAGTGGTCCAAGGCTACCATCGGAACGCTCTCAGGGTCGCTGCTGGACCTGACCGAAGCGCCACAGGAGCCCATTGCGGACAAGGGTCAGGCCTGGTGGGAGACGCCACCTAAAAAGCGTCGCGGATCGAGCAGCGCGTCTCGGCCGATCAAGGCTGAGGCGTTTGATGGCGAGTACGCCCAGACCAACGCGCCAACACGCTTCAAGCCGCCTTTGTACCTGGAATGCGGTCCCCTGCTCCGGTACTGCGGCATTCGGACGGAGCGGGTGCCCTCTAGGTCAGCAAAAGGTGCCGCCGCCGCCATGCCTGACAGGGAGATATGGCGCGGCAGCGTCATGATTGTTACGCGCGACGACAACTCGTCGTACGAGATCGCGCCGACGCTGCGTTTGTTCGCGCAGCCGATCGAGCTGCTGCCGCCGCCACCAGCGGAGCTCCCTAGCGGCCAGGTTCTGGCGCCCGAATATGTCGACCCGATCGCGGGCCACCCCGTACTGGGCCGCAAGGGCGAGACTCTCTACGTGCGGCCGATCGACCACCTCGAGGAGGCTAAGGACCTCTCGCGGATTGAGACGGACGAGGGCTTGTTCGAAAAAGTGCGCAGCCCACCCGACGAACCGGGGGTGACGGAGCTGCCGGGCTCGTTCGCCAGCAGGCTGCAGCGGACGCAGAAGGACGGCGAGAAGCTGGACAAGCACAAGGACGTGCGAGGCTTCCGGCTGCACGCGGAGCGCGGGCTCACGTTCTGGCGGTTCAACATCGAGGTGCAGCTTCTCGACAAGCAGCAGCGCATCGCGTACCGCATCAACCGCGGGCCGTCGACGGGCTTCTGGGTCCCGGCGCGCGGCGAGGCTATGAACGTCATGTTCCACAGCTGCAACGGCTTCAGCCTGAGCGTGACGCCCGACGAGTTCAGCGGACCCGATCCCATGTGGCGCGACGTGCTCAACACGCACCAGACGCGGCCCTTCCACGTCATGATCGGGGGCGGTGACCAGATCTACAACGACATCGTCATGCACCAGACCACCATCTTCAGGGAGTGGCTGGCCATCCGCAACCCGGTGCACAAGCACAACGCACCCTTCACGCCAGAGTTGCAGGACGAGCTCGAGACGTTTTATCTGGAGCGTTACTGCATGTGGTTCTCCCAGGGCCTCTTCGGCATGGCCAACTCGCAGATCCCCATGGTCAACATGTACGACGACCACGACATCATCGACGGCTTCGGCTCGTACCCGCACCACTTCATGACCTCGCCTGTCTTCTCGGGCCTGGGCAACGTCGCCTTCAAGTACTACATGCTGTTCCAGCACCAGAGCGTGCCGGCCGAGACCGAAGCCTCGGAGCCCAGCTGGTCCCTGGGCCTGCACCCGGGCCCCTACATCGCCGAGCGCAGCCGCAGCCTCTTCATGTCGCTCGGCGGCGGGCTCGCCCTGCTGGCTGTCGACTGCCGCACCGAGCGCACGCGAGACGAGGTCATGACCGCCAACTCGTGGCAGAAGCTCATGGATCGCTGCTACGACGAGGTCATCAAGGGCAAGACCAAGCACCTGCTGGTGCTCCTGGGCGTGCCCATCGCGTACCCGCGCCTCGTGTGGCTAGAGAACATGTACGTTTTGTTTGTATTGTTCCTTTTTGCGTTCCCTCGAGAATTCGTTCAGTGACACGTATCTAACCACATCTGTCTCCAGACTCACCTCGCGTCTCTTCGGGCCCGTCAAGGCGCTTGCCAAGATGGGCATGATGGGTGGGCTGCTCAACAAATTCGACGGCGGCGTCGAGGTGCTCGACGACCTCGACGACCACTGGACGGCCAAGCACCACAAGATGGAGCGCAAGGTCGTCATCGAGGACCTGCAGGACCTGGCGGTAGACCGGTCCGTCCGCATCACCCTGCTGAGCGGCGACGTGCATCTCGCGGCCGTGGGCCAGTTCTACTCCAACCCCAAGCTCGGCATGCCAAAGCACAGGGACTTCCGCTACATGCCCAACATCATCTCGTCGGCTATCGTCAACACGCCGCCTCCAGACATGCTGGCAGACGTGCTCAACAAGCGGAACAAGGTGCACGTCTTCGACAACGGGGCCGGCGAGAAGAGGGAGACGTTCGAGGACATGATCCCCATCTTCGGCCACGGCGTCGACGGCAAGCCGCGCAACAACAAGAGGCTGCTCCCCCACCGCAACTGGTGCTCTATCCGCCTGTACGTGCCCGGGAGCACTCCGCCGTCCACCCCCGGCGGCGGGTCTGCCTTTGACCAGACCTCGGTCAACACGGTGACGAAGGGCGGCATCATGCGCCGCTTGTCCAAGAAGCGCGGGCCGTCGTACCAACCCGACGTGTCGCGGCCGCCCTTGTCTGGAGGAAGCGGCCTCTTCCGGACCTTTTCTCGCCGCGGACGTGCTTCTGCCGACGACGTGGGCCCGGCGCCTAAGCGTCCCGGTGTTGGTCGCACCATGTCCCTGAACCGAGGAGACTTTTCAGGCGGCCGTCCTGCTTCTGCTACCGGTGGCGGTAGTGGTGGCGGAATCGGGGGCCTCTTTCGGCGCCTTAGTGGGCGTGGCAGGAGACAGGAGCGGCCGCTCCAGTCCCCGGACGGCAAGGGCAAGGGACCCGAGGACGGTCGCGGCGTCGACGGCAACTGGGGAGACTACGAGAGCGAGGGTGAGGGCGAGTACTACCAGGACGACGTACCACCGGCAGCCGCGCGCAGGCTGGGTCTTCGCGGTGGCAGCGGCGGGCGGGCCATGGGCAACGGGCAGTTCAACCGCAGCTACGACGAGTTCGCCGAGGGCGACGAGTCCTACTTCACCGCACGCGCGCCGCAACGGCCGCCGCTGCCGCCACAGGGAATGGGTGGTGGTGGTGGTAGCGGCCGGGCCGACCACAGCTACGGTGGCTATGGCTACGGCCCCAACGACTCGGAGGAGGACGACGACGATGACGACCGTCGCTACCCGCCGGCGGTGCGCGCCCCTGCCGGCGGATACACAGGCTCGGGGAGGCCCTCGACGAGCCGTGGGCCGCCCCCCGGTGGACAGGTTCCTTGGCCCGGCCCGGCCCCGTCGTCTGCTCCCCATTACAACCACCCGGCCACTACCTCTGCCGCTGCTCCTCAGACCCCCTCGTTCCCTCCCGCACCCGTCGGCCCCGCGCCCGTCCCCGGTCGCGCCGCCTCGGTCACGTCGCCACCCAGCACGTCGGCGGGCCCAGCCAGCAGCAGCATCCTCAGCCCGGGCCAAGAGTCGTCCGACTACTTCCGCCCCAAGCCGCTGCACCGGGCGCCGACCAACATGACGACCAGGCAGATGCGGCGCGGCGGCGCCTATCTCGACGTCAACCTCGAGGACGCGCTCGAGGTGACACTCAACGTCGAGGTCAACCCCAAGGACCCCGCCGGCATCACGGTCCCTTATAGGCTTGTCGTGCCCCGTCTGTGGTATGATTACACCGACGACTCGGAGGTGCCAGGCGAGCAGCGACAATACCAGTCGCCGCCACCCCAGCAGGAGGAGGAGCAGGAGCAGGAGCCGACGAGCATCAAGCGGCTGCTTAGTCTGCGGCGCAACAAGTCGGATGCGGGGCCTCCTCCGAGCCGCTATCATCACCAGCAGCAGCCGCCCGTGATTTGATGGTCTCTTTTTGTCTTTCTTCTCTTTTTTTTTTCTTCCACTCGACGGTGGGAAGACGCAGCGTCGCGTACAAATTTTTTTCCCTCCATAATTCCAGTATCCATTCACACATGGTACATACCCTAAACCCGTATCGCCATAGACCCCATTGCTTTTTGTCATGTATTGATTTGTCTTAGGTTTTCTTTACTTTCTATGCCAAGGATAATCTCTACTACATCTTGGGGTTCGAGTGGTAAGGTCACACAAGGCGAGCAGCAGGATCACAAAAAAAAATGTTTCTAGGGTTATAATAGGATAGGTCTGGTGCTTTTGATTTGGCCCTTTTTTTCATGCTGGAAAAATTGACGCTCGGTTCGACGGAACACAGGACCATGAATTCGAGGCTTTCATGATGTGAATACTACGCAATCATCCATTGTTACAGATCTATACCCATCCTGACTTGTACAGGGCTGTGCTGTTCGCCCGCCGCCGTTGTAGCCAATCACCATGCTCACCACTACCCAAACCTCTCTACAGCGGGAGTTGGGCACGAACACTCGAACGAGAAAAAGGACACGCCATCGAGCCTAAACAACTACTAGTAAGAATCAGCGTGGCTGCTTTGGTTAGCTGCCAAGAGCTGGCTTTCCCGGATGCCTCGGAAGCCAGGTAGATTTTCGGGTCATTAGGCCACGCCGCGGCGGCAGTGGGAGATGCAAGACACGACAACAACACATGACGAATCTGGGCTGCTTGCCCGCTAGAAACGAAAACGTCAGCTTGGTCGCCCAAAAAAAAAAAAAAAAAAAAAAAAAATTGTTCATGATTAGGGCAGTCGTCTTACCTCGTAGGTGTGAGAACACGATGCCGGCGCTGCTCGTCTCGGGCGAGTTCGACCCGAGACCGCGCCGGCTATTTTTTCTTTCTTTCTTTGGCTTATACATCATGCTGGAAGTTGGGACATCCAGCATGACAAGCAGCTATATCTAGATGCTTCCTCTGGGAGCAGAAGCAGCGTGTGGGAGACCCGGCCCCTTGCCCGCCCAAGGAACACGTCCAGCCCTTATCTCCCTCCTCCTGGCTTGTCTGTAGTCCTGTTCTAGTCCCCCTCCTTCACCGCAGGACTCCGACTCCGGCTACGACCTCGTCCGCCACGCCCACGTCCCCCACCACCACCACCACCACCACTACTACTACCACCGCCGCCACCACCGCCGCCGCCACGTGCGCCGCCCTTGGACGGGGGAGGCCGGACAAAGGCAAAGTCGACATAGACCGTCTGGTCCAGCAGCTTCGTCTCGTGGGCGCCGTCGATGGCGGCGCGGGCTTCTTGGAGGGTTGCGTACTCGATCAAGGCGTAGCCCTATTATTCATCATTGCATGGTCAGCTTTTCCCCTCCACTTCAAAAGAGCCTCGGCCCGCCCAAACTCACCTTGACGTAGCCGCTCCGCCGGTCAAGGTTGAGGTGCAGGTTCTTAATCTCGCCATAGTCGCCAAACTTGTCCTGGATCGCCTCCTCGTCCGCCTCCTCGTGCACGTTGGTGGCCATGACGATCCAGCCCTCGATGGACCGCACCGCCGTCGCTTTGGCGTGCGTCTGCATGTCGGCCACCTTGGCCTGCTGCTGATGCTGCGAAGACGAGCCGCCCTCGCCGGCCGTTGGGCTGCTCATGCCGGCCGCCGCCGGCGCGTCGGCGTCGCCCATCTCGACGTCTGCCATTGTCGTCTAGGTGGGTGTCTGTTTTCTGTCCTGTAGGAGCTAGGCGGGGAAGGCAGGTAGCTTTGGGCCGTAACCAGATCGTAGGTCGTGGGTGGGTACGTCGGTTAGGGTAGACTGGATGGATTTGGCGTCTTAAATGGACCCGACAGTTTCTAGAAGACGAACTATTGATGTTGTCGGCAACGCCAACCCGCGTCTGGACAATGCTGTGGAAATGAGCCCCGCGGTTTGGCGCGAGAACTTGGCCAAGGCTGGCAGCTGCAGCACAGCACCAAAATGAAAAGCTGTTGAGCAGGCACAACCTAAGGTGGAGTAGCTCAGCCGAGCCAATCAGATTCTTGAGTTTGCCCCTGCGAAGCTCGAGGCACTCGGCACCATTGTCCATTCGACCAAGCATAGAGCCGATTTTAGACAGGCATACCGTCTTCGACTGCACAGCAAGCACTGCCAAATGACGACATAAAAAGGCATCACGTCGCTCCTGCATCAAAGTTGGGACTGCGGGCACACAAAGATCAAAACTCCTCCATTGCTCCCAGTCTATCCAAGCCACAAGTCTAACACTATGGGTATCAATGCTGTTTTTCATGTCCGTATCCTGCCCATCCCAGAAATCCAACAAACACGCAAGCAAAAACAAACCAAGCCAATCCAAACGAAAAAGAAACAGACTCAAACAAAAAACAATCAAGACAGATAGGGTATAATGCTCCGTCATACAATTCGTAATCATGTAGTCGCCGCCGCCAAATCAGATGCCTCCCAGGCTATCAATGGTGACATCAAAGTCCTTGGCGTCAGACACAAGTCCGAGCTGCTCGAGACCCGAGTACGTCTTCCTCAGTCTGTACACCTGTCTCCTCTTCGTCTGGTAGTACTCCGACGCATTCTTGATCTCCCTCGCAAGCGCATCTCCTCTGCGCTTGTCAACCGAGGGGTCGTTCTGTGACTGCTCTCGGATGAGCTCAACGAGGCGGTCTGACGCCTCCTTGGCCTCGCGGCTGACCTGCCTGAACACGATGGCGACGTTCTTGTCGGCCGACGTACGTGGGTCCAGGGTGAGATCATCCTCGTGGTTCTGCGTCTCGCGGGAATGAGCAACTGGGCGCTGGATGGACATCCGAATCTTGTCGGCATCTCTGGCTCCAGTAGAGTAGTTGCCCGACCGGGCGCCACTGTGCGACGAGCCGGAAGAGCTCGTGCTGGCGACCCTGGTCGTGCTGCGAGTGGTGGTAGTCTTGCTGGCCGTGGACGTGGTGATCCTGCTGGCCGAGGATGTGGTCCTGCTTGTTGTAGTAGATGTGGGCGCGGCGGCCGTGCTGGCAGCGGCCGGAATGGTGGCGGAGGCGTTGCTAGTAGTAGTAGTAGTAGGTGCGGTGGCGGCCTTGCTAGTAGCAGCGGGCATTGTGATTGGGGTCTCGATAGTAGCAGCAGGCGTATTAGAGGCCTTGCTAGCGTACTGCTCCAGGGCGCCGACCTGCTTCTCGAGCGCCGAAGTCTTCTTACGCTCGCGGTCGTGGCGGGTTTGGATGTCCGCATTCTGCTCTTGGAGGGTGCTGACCTGCTTTTGTAGCTCGTGGGTCTTCCTGCACGCCTGCTGGTGGTGGGTTTGTATATCCGCGTTCTGCTCTTGCAGACTGCTGACCTGCTTCTGGAGCTCATGGGTCTTCTTGCATGTCTGCTGGTGATGGCTTTGTATATCCTCATTCTGCTCCTGGAGGGTGCTGACCTGCTTCTGGAGCTCGTGGGTCTTTTTGCACTCCTGCTGGTGGAGGGTCTGGATGGTGATGTTCTGCTCCTGGAGGGTGCTGACCTGCTTCTCAAGCTTCTTGGTCTTTTTGCACTCCTGCTCGTGAAGCGTCTGGATGGAGATGGTCTGTTGGCGGAGGGTGGTGACTTGCTTCTGGAGCTCATTGGTATTCTTGCACGCCTCCTCACGGAGAGTGTGCATGGCCATGTTCTGCTCGTGAAGAGTGTCGACCTGCTTTTCAAGCTTCTTGGTCTTCTGGCACTCATGTCCGTGAAGAGTCTGGAGCTCATCAATGTGTTGATCAAGCTCGGCAATATGCTCATTGAGCTCGGAAACGTGCTTCTCTAGCTCGTTTGTATCCTTGCTGTCTTGAGCGTGGCGGGTCTGGATGGCCGCGTTCTGGTTCCGGAGGGTGTTGAGCTGCTTCTCGAGGGCCGAAGTCTTGTTGCGCTCGAGGTCATAGCGAATCTGAAGGTCGCCAATCTGTTGCTCGAGCACCGAGGTCTTCTTAGATTCCTGGTCGTGTCGAACACGCAGCTCGCCAAGCTCTTGCTCCAGGATTCTGACGTTCTTGGAGGACTGGTCCGAATCGGAGGCGACGCCGCTGTCGGCGCGCTTGCGAGTGGACTTGAGGTGATTGATCTCGGCTGCCAATCTGGCGATTTCGTTGTGAAGCTTGGTGGCTTCTGCGTGAAGCATGGTGTCGTGGTCGAACAGCGTGCGAACCTCGTCTCGGATCTTAGCCATGGTGACGAGGATCTGCTTCTCGTCATTGCTGGTGGAGGTGGAGAAGACGCTGTCGTCATTCTCATGGTTGCCACAGTCTTTGACGAACGCATGGAAGGGAGGCCGCGGCTTGGCGAAGCACATGCGTCCCGATTCGAGGAACTTGAAGTCGAGAGAGCCGTCCATCAGGGCGTGGAGGTGACGGAAATCAGTCAACGAGATTGAAGACGTGGGCTCGGCGGCGTCTTTGACTGGACGCGTAGTGCCTGCTCCTGGGTTCTTCGCCGACGCGCGTGAGGAGACGGTAGACCGTGTAATGTTCTCCGACACGTGCTTGGTCGACACGCGAGAGGAAACAGAAGAGTGTGTAGTTTTCTCGGACGTGTGCTTGGTTGACGCGTGAGAAGAGACTGAAGGGCGAGGGATGTTTTCCGACGCGTGCGATGAGACCGAAGGGCGAGGTGCGTTCTCCGACGCGTGTTTCGCTGACTCGCGCGAGGGGATAATAAAGGACGGGATGGTCTCTGGCGCATGTCTCATCGATACGCGCGAGGAGACAGTAGAGCTTGTGTTGTTTTCCGCCGCCTGTTTGGCTGACGCACGCGAGGAGGCAGAAGAGCGTGTGATTACTTCCGGCTCGCGCTTGGCTGATGTTCGAGAGATGACGGAAGCGCGCGTGTTGTCCCTCGACGCGTCTGTCGAGGAATCACCGCCATAAGTCTCGCGGTACTTCTGCAGGAACGCCTCGAAGGCCGGTTCCACCGGCGGCGTGGGGACGCGTCTGCGGCGCGGTGGTGGGTTGTCCTCTGCCGAGCTGATGGACGAGCAAGTGATGTTTGCGACGGCAACGCCGGTGACTTCGTTGAACCTCTGCGCAAGCGCAGCACCCACGTCGGCCACTTGGGCCTGGTATCTTGGGTTATTCTCGCGGGTGGCGCGATTGTAGATGCCTGAGGACTGGTCGTCGGGCACTAGGCGATTGAAGACCGCCGACCAGTCGCCGGTGGCGGCCGCCTCGCCAAGCTCCATGGCGCTGAGGCCAGTGGTGCCATCGGCAGATCCAGTACTGGAAGCAGCCGACATAATGGCAGCTGGCAAGTGTGTGCGTTGCGAGTGCTCAAGTGTGATTGATGCAAGAGTCGAGATGATTGGAGAAAACTGCAGGCGCAATTGATGCGAGAGCTAAGGTAGCTGTGGAAAGTTGAAGGTTGAAAGTGCGACTGCTCAAGTTCAAGATGTCTGTAGAGTATTAAAGGCGCAATGAATGCAAAAGTTCAGATAGCTGTTGAAAGTCGAAGGCGCGATGGTTCAAAAAAAGGCTTGGCAATCGAAGATGAAAGCGTGTTTGTTTAGTTTCTGGCAGGACGGGTCGCGGCAGAGGACTAGAAGGCAGCAAGTCCCCACCCAGCTCCTCGGCCCCCTCTTTTGCCCCGCGCTCCAACCACCGTGCACGATGACACCGAGATAGCACCACCCAGCCTAAAAGAGAACACCATACGATGGAAGCATCATAGCACGCATTGATCGTAATGAGGTGCGCCAGCGTTCAATTTGCATCCCCACCCCCATGCTCACAGCTGCAGGTACCCGCTCCCAACCACCACCTAACGCGCCTGACGCAAATGGTAGGGAGGCTGGCAGTTCCATGATGCATTCGCTTTTGGTCTACCATGAGGTGCTTGGCCCGACATGTTATTGCTTGACGTCATTCCGCATGCTGGAGTCAGTTGACCCAGCAACCACAGCCAGTGAGCCCAGGCGCCCTTGCGACAAGGCGCTCGTTGCCGCAAGGCCCGCGTGGTGATGTACAGCGCTGCACGCAGGTACTCACGCCAGTAGACTCTAATCTTTAATTACCTTAGATAACACAACGCCATAAAAAACAGCTCTTCCCGACGCATCTTCAACAAAACCAGATGGTTCGGTGAGGGAGGCAGAACCAGCGCTGGTGGATTTGGCCCGGTAGTAGGGTCAAAAGTCGGGCGCGGCCCGAGGTGGTGAGGAGGGTTTTCTGGCCGCAGAGGAAGCTGCTGACGATCGCGGCAGCGACGCTAGTGATCCCGCCGAGTCTCCGTGCTCAAGCAGCGCAGACGGGAGCCACTCGGTCCGGTACCTCGTGTTGCTCTCGCGCGCTGCGCGTAAATATATATCATTGATAGGCTTGACATAAACGGGACAAACCTGATACCTGAGATTAAGGAGCAGGCGTGGTTCTCTAGACAAAATGCCCAGTGAGACAACACCTCCCACAGCAGCCTCTTTCGGCACAGCGATGGTGATTGCGCGGGAAGTCTCCTTGTGAAAGCCCTCTTGACTAATAGCAACATGGGCTGCCTGTTGGGGCCAAGGAGGATCAGGGTCGTTGTTGCCTGCAGTCGAAGGCAAGAGTCCCGACCATTACTGGGAGATGCAGCGGGAGGTAGAGCGCTGGGCAAAACAAAATAGAGCCCAGCTTGATTGCTGTGACAGTACCAATCAGGATGGCCGAGGTGCGGATTTTGGTCCGAATGACTGACAGCATATTGGGCGCCCGGACGGAAGATCGAAGGGCGGCGGCGGGGATGGAGTTGGCAGTTAATAAGTTGCAGTGCCGGGTCATGGACTTGCGGGTGTCGCCTGAGGTAAAGCCGGCAGGACAGCATCGAGACGATATAATGATCGTTGGGGCTGTATCCTCGACTCTAACGGCATCAAATCCGATCACGCCGACTGGCCGTGCTGACAACGGCGAGAGGAGTGCTCATGTGCGCCGCGGAGAAGGACCCCGAACGTGTGCTGCAAGATGTGACCGCAACGATGAATGCCGCAAAGCCTGATGGTTCGAAGGTTCGACCGTTTCGCTGCAAGTCGAGATCGCCCTACTCTGTGCCAGCCAGGAGATGTCAGCAGTATCACATACAGGGGAACGGACGTGAAGCTGCCCGTATCCACCTTTGTATGATGGCATGCCTCAACCCGAAGGGGGATGACTTGGCCCACACCGCCATCTCCCGTGCCTGCTCCGAGGCGGCGAGAACTTGGGGGCCAAACACGCAGATCTATGCGGGGAATTAATAGGCAGAAGGCACGTCGACGAGCCTCCGCCGCTGCCGCTGCTGATGAGTTGAAGGTTGGAAAAAGGAGGGCGATGTTCGAGGAGGAAATAGCTGATCTCGTGGGGCAAGAAACACTCCGCCGAGGCCGTTCGTGGACGGAGGCCGGAAGCCAGGTAGGTAGCTGGTGGTGTGGCAGATAAACGATCTGATCAGAAAAGAAAGAGCGCGCAGGCTGCAGCCAGTGCACACAGCCGGAAGCCTCCGATGGAAAACCATCGACAGGCCAGAGAGATTTCCGATAAGCTGTCTGGGACCTATCTCTGCGAGTGTCGTGATGGCAGCCTCGTCTAGCCCCACGACACCAGGGCGTATGCCCTCGTTAGGCCGGCTGCTCGGTGTGAATGACTGGTGAGTGGGATCTAGAGCCGGTTGGAGGTCTTTCGGCCGGCTGCCCGCTGCGACAAAGTCTTGTCTGGCACGCTGAACTGGTCGAAGACGCCGTTGCCATTTGAGCCCGAATAGTTGACGCGGCCGACTTGGTCCTGACCCCGTGTAAACATAGGTTTTCGTCGAGATCGCGGAGCTGACGTTTGGTGCATTCTCTGGTAAAAGTCGGCCCGAAGCGAGACAAGGGAAGTGGATGGAGAAAGTGTTGGAGGGTATAGGTTGAGGAAGATGTGTAAACAAAGGGAAATGTACCTCTTGCCAGAACCAATACAGATCGAAGGTGCTGCTCTCGCCTCACTCACTGAAACGCCCTGCACCAAGTGCTAGCAAATGTTGGCTGGAGGATGGTGGCCAAGGCTGTTCTTGCCTGTTGAATAATGGAGTCAGCCGCGAGGACGCTTGAAGTCTGGGGAAAGAGCGATATTGTGAGGGAAGTCATGAGTTTTGGGCAATATTGGAGCAAATTGGTAAGGTGTGGACTGCGCAAGTGGGCATCTCTCGTACGTCACTCTGGAGATACGGCTGGCTAGGCGGACAAACGTCATTGGACCAGGACTGGATACCTAGATTATGAATGTTGTTGGATTCGTGATAAGTAGGTCGTTGGCTGCCGTTGCGGATTCGGATGCATTCTCGCCCTTGAGCCAAAGGGGAATACAAACCGATGACCAGTCCCTAGTTTTATTGTCTTGTCTGTCGCTCTAAAACTAGAACCAGTGCCGGACATGGTGAGGCGAGGAGAGTGCAATTTTGGCCGAAGGAGGGTCTCCTGGAAGGAAGCCGACAAAGCCGCGAGGCTATCTACGTAGATGGCTGGATGATATTGAGAGGGCTGCTCGAACTAAACGTACAAACATAGGACGGAGTGGGCATGGAGAATGGAGTGTGGAAAAAGTTCCCAGCGGCAACCAACCACTTGTCCGCACATCGAGCGAACCGGGTTCCTATAATATCAGGCTTGCGTCGAAAAAAAAAAAAAAAAAAGATGGTATTCCCCCAGATCTAGTCCCACCCACGGTCGTTCACTGGCACTGGGGCATAACGTATTATACCAAATCACAGTATTTTGCCATGGACGTGGTGCCAGCCCTGTCAACTACTATGACGTGGGTAGCGCGCATTGCGGGACTCGAACCCGCGACCTTTGAAGATATTAATCAGATTACCATCTCCCAGGTCACTCGACCATCTGCTTTGTTGGAAGCAACTCCGGAGAAGTTCTATATAAAGGCACCCCTCCTCCTCGCATGCTGTGGATCTGGACAAGCAAACGTGACATCAGATGGCGCAAGTCTTGGGTTGTTGGCGGTTTGCAGTCTGCTGCTTGGCCTTCAGCTGCCTGCTTCGCCTACCTCCCAGCCTGCCTTTGCTTATGCTTTCTTCTCACTCCCCTGTACTGAATGTCTCCAGGGTTCCCAATTCGACCTGCGCGTATTCCGTCCTTTTCCTGTTTGCCTCTGGCGCGGTACTGTCATGACCAATATTGTAATTCTCGCTTTCCTCTAGCACGTCCAAACGTCAATCTGTGCCCAAGCCGTAAGCTTCTTCCGACACGCCCATCCGCAGACCGTAAATCACCCCTCCGAGGCTCGGTTGCCCTCCTCCGTCCGTTCCGTAGGGGCAGGAACCGCGCCGTCAGAACAATGGGGTGGGGCCTCTCAAGCTGGTATGGACTGGTGAGATGTTTGCAAATACTATCTAGGGGCAAACCCGCATTTTCTCAACTCCCTGCTACCGCAAGCCAGGTGCGTCATCATTATCGCTCGCCAGCCAGCCGCCTGCCCTGAACCTCACCCAGGGCAGTCTTCCCGCTGAGGAAGGTCGTGGCGCTAACCAGGAGGATTAGCGGGAGGACCCGGAACAGGGACCAACCGCTGTAGTAGGATAAGAAAACACCCTCCATGGAGAGGATGGAGATGAAGAAGGTCATGTGCGCTATGGGCGCGGCGTTGAAGGCTTTTGGCAGGTGGTTCAAGTTGGCACCGAGGAGTGACCACTGGAAATCGAGAGGAAGAGGAGAGTTCAGTTAGACAGAGCCGACAAACCAAAACAGCGCGTGCGACAGACCAACACTGAGCCGGAGTCTGGGCGGGGCAACTTACGCTGAGGAGCAGGACGGGCACGGTGGCCACAACGGCGGCGGCGAAGACGAGAGACACGATCTTGGGCGGCGAGCGGGGATCAGCACGGAAGATGTGGTGGATCTCGGGCTTCTTGGCGTAGCGGACCGGCGCGTCCGACTCGGCGGGAGGTGCCGCGGCGTCCTGGGCGAGCTCGACGTCGAAGACGGGGGCCACGATGCCTTGGGCAGAGCCGAAGGAACCGATGACGATAGACGCGCGGATTGGCTTGGTTGACTTGAGGAGCTGCAGGGGGACGTCCTTGTGCGCCTGTACGGAGAGATTGCGCGAAGAGCCACCGCTGGTGTTAGCCTGGGGGTCGGGTCTGTGAGGCGGGTGGGGATCGGGGACGACGCACAATCTGGACGACAGCCTTGCCGCTCTCCCTGGTGGTAAATGGGAACGGAGCCTCGAGACCAGTCTCGGGCTCCTGCAGGAGGATAAATGCCTGGTGCGGCCGCTTGGGCTTTCCGCTGTCCTTGGCCGTGAGGACGATCTTGAGGGAGTCGGCGCTGCCGAGGTGCAGGCTCTTGGAGAGGGGCGACGCTGCGCTCAGCCTAGAGAAGAGGCAATAATGCCAGCAGGGTCAGCGAGAGGCTCCGAAAGCCGCCAGGCCCCAGGGAGTTGGCCGTACTTCTCCTTGACGGGTTCCCCGCCCTTCTTCGCAGTGACGATGACGGAGGCGTCGTCGAACGTCCAGGCCGTGGCGGCTTGGGCGACGCCAGCTGCCAGGAGCACAACAGCCGAGGCGGCAGATCTGAACAGCACCATCTTTGCTCTCTCCTTGGGTTCTGTGGGGTGTCAATTGCAATTGACGGGGGGTGAATGGTTGTGCGGACGGAGAGCTTCCTCGATGCCAGACAGCTTCGCGATCCGGACACCTGTTGAAGCTCCACGCTGCGGCTCCATGCTGTTACGTGGCGGCGGTTGGACCCACACAGGGGTGCCGTGATGTGGAGACCTGGCCAGTGAATTGCGTGCATGGGCGGCATGGAGGTCACGTGGAGCCATTCCGTCACCAGCTGATTCTATCTGCAAGGCTGAGGACGAGGTTATTGTGCGAGCAGAGGATTAACAGGGCATTGACGTCGATGCTACTCTTAGGCGCCGATCAACGTTCTATATTTTAGAGCTCATATACATGCTGGTCAGCTGCACAGGATAACGCTCCCTGCGCATCCTCAGTGCCCGCAGGGAATACTACCGCCAGCCAGTCCATATACTCTATCTCTAATTACACACCCTCCCCGTAGCTAGGTATTTACAAGGCTCGGAAGGCTGCGCTCTAAAGCTCGTCCTTCTGCTCCCTTTCGGAATTCACATCTATTGGGTTGACAAACAGCCCGTCCAGCTCCATCCACTCAGCCGCAAATGCGGTGATGAGCTTGGCCCAGTCCTGGAGCGCCGCCGCGTCGAGGTGTTCGGCGTCGTCCTCCATCTTGTGCCACACGCTCGGGAACGGGGTCGGGATGACGTGCAGGATGTCAACCCCGCGGTTCATGAAGGGCACGTGATCGTCGAGGACGTATCCGCCCGGGACGAAATGATACGACCGCTTCTCGACCTCGGGAAAGAAGGGGCTCGGCGGACTGCTCTGCAGGAGATCCAGCTTGCGCATCCGGCTCTCGATCTCGGCGAGGTTCTGGTACGCCCAGTGTGTATTCTTGAAGTACGAGGGGATCGTGGGATTCGCGGCCCCGAGGAGGTCCAGGAGCATGAAGAGGCTGATGGACTTGATCGAAGTCTGGTGTATGGATGACGCCGGGTAGATCTCGTTTTCCCATTCGGCAGCGAGGGCTCTGCGCAGCGACGAGACAAGGGTTGGTTAGCTCCTGAAAGAATGGTAGTTGGCGATGGCTCTGATAGTTTGATCTGTACCTTGAGCCGTAGAGAGAATCAATGTCCGTCCAGGACACCCAGGCCTCCTCGCCATCCAGCAGCAAGATCTGCACGCCCTTTTCCTCCTCCAGCCCCCCGCCTGCGTCGCCGCTCGCCATCATCTTGGCCCACCTTTCGGTCAGGGGCGCGTCGATGCTGCGGGCGACGTGCATCAGGATGGCACAGGGGGCGGCGCTGTCGGTGGCGCCGATGAAGCCCTCGGGGACGACCAGGCTGTCGTAGTGGGCGACCAGGGTCAGCCGGGCCACGTCGCCGGCGGCGGCCCAGGGCGGGTCGCGGCGGAAGATGAGGTTACGGAACGGGACATCTCGGTCGCCGGTCGCTGGGGTCTTGGAAGTGGAGTTGTGCCAAGTGACGGACCACTCCGGGAGGTGGTGCGAGAAGAAGTCGACAAAGTGAGCCTGCACTTTCTCGGACCCGGCGGTGCCCGGCACGCGGGGGACGAGGATCGGGGCCAGGAGGGCGCCCTTGTGGATGTCGAAGTCGGCACCGGCGGCAGGGATGTTTTTGAGGCTTGCGTCGGAGAGTTTGCTGTACGCAGAGACATGTGGCAGCAGCAGCATGCACGAGAGGACCCCGAGGGCCGCTGCGTCTCTGAACATGTGGGCACAAAAACACGCGGCCTGCCTGGCGTGGCGGCAGTGGATTTGGTGTTGGTGCAGGAGGCGGCTGACAGAGCCCGAGGGGTTGCCCGAAGAGCGCAGGAGGGCCGACCAATTGTCGCGAGACGATCAACGCCGTCGGGTCGGACAAGGGACACGACTTGACGCCCCAACACGACACCTTGCAGTTCCCCGCTTCGCTGCTGCCGTCGTCAATCCGATCTAGCTCCTTCAGGTCATGTCTTTCGCACCCGACGCCCGTGTTTTCGTCACCCCGCTCTTCATTGAGCCTAAGGGAGGTGCACTCAGTGAAATCTCGGTATCCCCTCGTCTCCAAGTGCCTTCCCACACGGCTGGGGTTTCTGCTTCCACACGTCTTGACGCCGGGCCAGCCGCAATTAGGCTCAATTTGATCAAGTCCCTTGTCAGCTTGGCTTCTTTATGTACACCCCCACTAACGCCAAGCGCTCACTCAGCTTGGAAAGGGTCCTGTGGATGCACCCTCCCGTCGGGGAAACCAATCCGATGGTCGTTGGACGGAAGGGAGGGATGGAAGATGGGACAAGGACGGGAGAGCCGCAGCCTCTTTGACACCCGGGCCTTGAGGTACCGTCATTCTCTGACAGGAAAGCCTTGATTTGGTTTGTGTGGAAGTCTTCAATATACGACATCACACGAGAAACAGAACAAGACCTTGATTCTGCGTGCGGAATCAGTCAGGCCAGTGGCGCGAAATCGCCTGTGCACACCATATGTTTCATTCATCTCAGGTCAACAGCCTCTTTTGTGATTGAATCCAACGCTAGCTCCCCAGCGCCCAAGAAAGGTTGCATGTTTTAGGCACCTCGAGTTGAGCGAGCCCCCCCCCGCCTCCATGTCTCACCAGGTGGCACAGGCAAACGGTCCAAAAATGGCCATCCATAAAAAAACAAGTTCGTATACGTTGCGAAATGCAGTCGGACTCGCCTTGGAAGAGGATACCATCACGAGTTGGAGCCCGGAGCGTTATGTGCGCAGGAGCAGAATACGAGCCATCCTGCATCAGTCCAGACCGTCTCCCCCACACCCTCCCAAGTTTTTGCCGCTATTCAATAGCGCCATGATGGTTCTGGACTGAGTTTAGTCCGCCTACGCAGTGAGACAAGATTTTTGTTTTCTTTTTCTCGTTGCCTGCAGGAGACAAATAAAGACCGGGGTGGTCAGCGAGGCCGATACGTGCGTCGCGCCCGGTCCAGTCTTGGGTCGGCACAGTAGGCTGAGCCGGATTTACATACGCTGCGAGTCGGGTGGCACGGGGTTGGACTTCCATGATCCAATGGATCATCGAATGGCACCTCGAAGCGAGAAGAAAGCGAGCGTGCCGGGCTCCCGTGCTAGCACACGGTTGGTGCGGGCGGACAGCCACAGACAAAGCCCGTCGCTCTTGTGCATCCATCGGGAGAGTACGACGCGGAGCCGGGCTTCTCGTAGCGCTCCCGCGGAACAGTGGGAGAGCCTGCCTTTGTACCGTGGAGAATCTCCACCTACCTGGTACCTAGCTACAGCTGCCCATCAACTAGTCCAGACTGCCCGCCATCCAGCAGCAACTCAAAGGTCGCTAATCGAGGGCCATCTCAACGTCGTTGCCGCGCGTCGGAGCTTTGGGCTTTCGAATGGTCTCATGCAGGCTTCGCAAAAAAGAAAAAGAGACAGTGCCGGGCGGCGCGTTCCCACTTTCGGGGTGGAAATAACATGAAATGAGGCGTCTCCATTGGCCGCCATGGATGTGCGCTGCAGCGCGTGGCGGTCCCCGGGGACCCCTGCAAACTGGGAACTGCAGACGCTAATCCGAAGCCAGCCCAGCGACCCGCACCAGCCAAGCCCAGCCGGGGCGACCAGAACGGGCAGTGTGGTAATTGCTCGATGGCATCGTGGAGCCACCCGACGGGGATGTCCACAGGGTTATACGGTACATGGGATGGGGTCTTTGCCCCCCCGGCTGCGCAATGTCCTCTTCTGGTCTCCTATTTTTCCCTGTCCCCAAGGGCCCGGGCCATACCTACAAGTAGGTAGCGTCTTTTTGCTTTTCCCTTCTCTTCCCTTCGCCGTTATCCATTCCCGTTTCCATCCCCAGGGCTCAGTCGGATAACATTCGTTTTTCGTTGTCGATTCCATTCGCTTTTATCGACGGCTCTCTTCTCTTCTGGACGTACACGCCTCCGCCGTTATCCCGCCATTCGATACTGCTCGCTACCTTACCTCCATACGTAATACCTAATTCCTCGCCGTTGATCTCGATCCGATTCTAATTCGCCTTCGATTTTTTTTTTTGTCTCACAAAACCAACACATCCACAATGGTTTCCCTGAGATCAACTCTTCTGGCGGCTGCCGCCATTGTTGTCGGTGTCCAGGCCGACTACCCCATTCAGGCCTCGAGCATCCCGCTGAGCACTCGCAACGCGTGGTGCACAAACCAGAAGAGCCAGTGCCCCCCAATCTGCCTCGACATGGCCCCTTCTTCTGGCTGGCCAATCAAGAACACCTGTGAAGCTGTAAGCCGACGACGACGCTCACACCTAATGTGTGATGTCACAAGCATTCTGTTCCGACTAACACTCATGTTAAACGAATCCAGGCCACGCTGAACTACGAGTGTGTCTGCGGAAACAACGCCTCGCCCAACCTCACGTAAGTGTAGAGCCACCTTTTGTGCCTAGAGGTACCACCAGACGGAGACGACAATCTGACTGACGCCACCTCCTTCCCTCTGCCACAGCGAGTACTCCCTCACCATTCCGTACTACAAGTGTGTGCAGTACCAGGAAAACTGCGTGACCAACTGCGGCCTTGCCAACAACGCGTGCTCCGACTCGTGCCGCAAAAACATCAAGTGCGGCGCCTCGAGCCCCAAGTCCGGCAGCGCCAACGGCACCGCCTCAACCACGGGCGGCAACGGCGCCGCTGCCACGTCGACGACGAGCTCTGTCCCCAAGATCGAGACCGGATTTGGCAATGCCGGCGGCGGCCCGGCCGGCAGCTACGCCAACTCGCTGCAGGCCTCGCTGTCTCTGGCTGTCGCCATCACTGGTGTGCTCATCGGCCCGCTTCTGTTGTAAGTTGGGGCGGGCGAAGACGGATGGATGTTGGTGTCGGAGGGCCGGAAGATTCGACAGCGCTGCTGGACAGTCTCCTGGTGTTTAGGCGGCAATTGTCAGCAGGCGGATATTACGGGTTCATCCGTCCTGGGTTGGAAGAGCAGGACCGGGCAAAATGGAAATTGACAAGTTTTAATGGCACGCATCTCGAGCATCTGCTTTTCCGGAGTTGGCGTCTTCTCCTTGGTTCTTGAGCTGTCTTGCATTTGAGCGCTTAATATATATCGACGTCTCCCGACGCCACGGTGGTGTCTTGCATCTTCCCAATGCCAACATTCAAGGTCCACGGTTACTGCAGTGTCGACTCGACGCCGCCCGACGATTCATCTTGCATCATGTGGCTGCATACTAGCGATTGGTTCTGCGCTTGTAGTCCAGGCCATGGCCGTTGATGGGCCGCCACTGTCTGCAGATGATGTCTCGATGCGTTAGGGACAGTCCTAGCGAATACTCACCGCAACAAGACGCAGTCTCGTGTGCAGGGCGTCTCGTGACCATTTTCTCCGCTGCACGTTGACATGCAGCGAGACAGACGGAACGAACGTTGAGAGGCGCAAAATTCACACATCCCGGGCATGTGCCTTGTAAAATTTGTGACGCTTCTGCGTTGGTGGACTGCGAAGCCATCAAGAACCCTTGGATTTTTGCGGGCTAGCGGCTCAACGATTTTCACGTGTCAATTGCCGAATCCCTGTCCCGCCGCCCTCCATCGGCTTCGGCACGGAGTTCCGGGACGACAATGAATCCGATTGGAAGTGAACAAATGTCTGCCACCTTGGTCATTGGTCTGCCTGCTCGGCTCTTCCGTCCACCCACGCACGTCCTACGTCAGCCAGCAGGAAACAAACAGGACAGATTATCAGATGGGCGAAGTAGGGAACCAGAACCAGGGGCCATGAATGCGCCAGGCAAAGCTTCAGCCCCTCCTCCCTCCTCAATTGCATGTCTCTCTTCCATTTTTGGCCTTCCATTTCGCGGGCCTTAACGAGGTAGCACCAAGACGGAAGCGCGGTCGGCATCAAGCACATGAGCAGCTGCAGCCCACCTGTGAGGTACCATTTAGAGCTCCAGCCCTGCCGAAGTGGGTAACAATATCCTCAATGCTCGGCTGTGCCGAACGGGTTGAGAAGCAGGCGCGCAAAATACTTGTATTTGGACATTCTGTAGGTGTGCCTACACATAGAGCAGGGCGAGAGGGGAAAAAAAAAAAGGCCCCTGCATGTGGGAACTGCAGGGGGATCTTGGTGCGTGCATCTGCCTGGCGTCCAATGCGGTGTGTGGAAAGGACCAAAAAAAAAGGGCTTTTATTTGATGTCTGCTAAGTGAAGCTTGGAAAACCCTCGGTGAATCACCCGGCAGCCTTCTCCTTCGCCAACGCACATGTCCCAGACGGTCCCACAACCCGCCGGCGCGCGCGCTCTGCTGCCCACCTCCTCGTATCCTTCTCCTATAACTCTTGCCGCCTGCCGCCTGCCGTTGTTTTGGAGCATGTTCCGTGTACCCCAGCTAGGCGCATGAACCAGTGAGAGCTTCGCCTCCCGCAGATCCCTGGGCAGATCTCTCTGTGTCCAGGCCGCCGCCGCCCTTTCCACCACCTAAGCAGCCAACAAACAAACATCCCATCGGCCTGACCAGTCTATCATCCAGACGCCTCGCCGGCATCTCCTCGCCATCATGGCTCCGACAGACAGCAGTAAGTTCCTGGTCGAGCACCCCCTACCCGCGTGATCATAGAGGACAGCGGCGCAATGCGCAATGACAGACAGGCTGACCCGGCGCGCGCCCCTTGCGCACTCTCCCCGCAGAGACGGCAGCTGCCGAGTGCATCTCGGACGATGCGCTTATACACCTCAAGTCGTACAAGTACTCGAGCGTCGACAAGTCGCCCATCTCCAAATACATCATGCAACCTTTTGTACGCGATTCCGACCCGCCCGCCTACCTCTGCTTCCCCTCCGTCCCGCGCGCTCCCACCGTCAGCGTCGTCCGAGCTGAAGCAAAGATGGAGAGAGAAAAAAAATAATTAAACGATAGAGGACGCCGTCGCTAACGGTACGATTCCGGGTTGGGCCATCTAGTGGAATGCGTCGGTCGAACTGCTGCCCATGTGGCTCGCGCCCAATATGGTGACCCTGATAGGGTTCGGTTTCATTCTTTTCAACGTGGGGCTGCTGATCTACTTTATGCCAGATCTTGAGGGACCGGTACGTCATTGCGCGTGCGTGCGCGTGTATACAGTCGACCGAGGAATTGCCGACTCCCTGGTCTTCTCTTCCTCATCGACAGACAAATGCTGGACCAGGCACAAAAGGAAAGCTGGTGGACTGACACATCCCCTCGGCCGTTGCCGGTTGCAACCAACCCACAGGGACCGTCATGGCTGTACTACAGCTTCGCCTTCGGACTGTTCATGTACCAGACGCTCGACAACCTCGACGGCAAGCAGGCCAGGCGCACGGGCATGTCGAGCGGGCTGGGCGAGCTCTTCGACCACGGCATCGACTCGCTCAACTGCACGCTCGGCAGCCTCCTCGAGACGGCGGCCATGGGGCTCGGCGTGTCCAAGTCGGGCGTCTTCACCGCGCTCTGCCCCTGCCTGCCCATGTTCTTCTCGACCTGGGAGACGTACCACTCGCACACGCTCTACCTCGGGCGCATCAACGGCCCGACCGAGGGCATCCTGATCGCCTGCTCCATCATGGTCATCTCGGGCTACTACGGCCCGGGCATCTGGACCGAGCGCTTCGTCGACATGGTGGGCGCCGAGAACATGTTTGGCTACGCCGACGTGCTGGGCGACTACTCGATCCGCGACTTCTGGATCGCCATCATCGTCAGCTCCCTGCTGCTGACCCACGTGCCCTTCTGCATCTACCACGTCGCCCTGGCCCGCCGCTCGAGGGGAGAGCCCGTGGCGCCCGTGTTCCTCGAGTGGACGCCCATGGCCGTCTTCACTCTCTCCATCGGCGCCTGGATCTACTCGCCCTTCTCGACCCTGCGCAGCGGCAACCACATTGTGCTCTTCTGCTCCACCATGTCCTTCGTCTTCGGCCGCATGACCACCAAGATGATCCTCGCCCACCTGACCCGCCAGCCCTTCCCTTACTGGACCGTCATGCTGTGGCCCCTGGTCGGCGGCGCCGTCCTGGGCAACCTGCCCCGGTTCGGGCTCGCCGCCGTCTCGGCCGACGTCGAGCTGGCGTACCTGTGGGGCTATTTCCTGTTCGCCGCCGTCGTCTACTCGCGCTGGGCGTACCTGGTCATCACCAGCATTTGCGACTACCTCGGCATCAACGCCCTGACCATCCCGCCCGAGAAGCAGGAGGAGAACAGGCGGAAGATGCTGCTGCAGAAGCCGCCCGCCGTCAACGGCCACACCAACGGCGCTGCCAACGGGAAGAAGGTGCAGTAGGGTTTAGGACAAGGACCGCAGTGTGGGATTGCTGCGACCGGGAAACCTGTGCCGCTATATCCCCACCTCTCGTCTGGTCTATCTGGGGGGTGCTCAGTTCCCCACCGCTCGTTATTATATACACAAGAGGGAAGGGGCTGGTCTTATATACACTAATAATGGTTCGGTCGACATGAAACGGGTGTTGCATTTGCATTGCATGCTTGCAAGGGTTGGCGTTGACGGACGGATGCTCGTTTTTGGAGATTTCGATGTGTTGGGTTTGTACATAGGCCGCAAGCTTGCAAGGGCCATCAATCGTTGTCCTGTTGTTGTTGATGATTTTCACCTATGTGAAGCCTGGTATGTAGAGACTTTGGCTTCAAGGGCTATTCCTGATCAATTACTTCCCGTTGTCGGGGCGCGGAGACGCGACGGCCGTCGCCATACAGCTTGCGACGGCTGTTTGAAGCCCTTCCTATTCCAGAATGGATGTAGTGCCATCAGCCCGCGATTCAGCTCAGCTTATCGCCGCCGCAGGGCAGTGCCACGTACGATCAGCGCTTCGGCGTTAGGTGCGCCAAGGCCATCGGGGTTAAGGCTGCCTCCAATGGTGGCAGCCGACGGCTAGCCGTATTTGTCTAACGCCGTGGGATAGTAGGAGGGTGATGGAAAATACGGTTCCGTCTGTTTCTCTCTGTTGGGATATAGATCTCGAAGGGATACAAAAGGGTGCTGTCCTCGGGTCTGGGAAGACATATTTGCGTCGTTGTAATTCATCACACTCAAACGGAAACATAGACTTTAACTCGGTGATACATCACTCGGAAACCACCTACATTAGCCCCTCAGTCCCCTCCGACGCCGTCGCGAATTAGCAGGACAAACAAAACCTTCAAAAACCCAAAATAACAACCCTCATCGCAATGTCGTCCCACACCACCCCAGTCTGGTTCATCACGGGCGCAAGCAGCGGCTTCGGCCAGGCCGTGGCCAAGGAGGCGCTCGGGCGAGGCCACCGCGTCGTCGCCTGCGCGCGCTCGACCGCGTCGCTGTCGGACCTGGCCGCGGCCGGCGCGACCGTCATGGCCGTGGACGTGACAGCGACGGACGACGAGCTAGCGGCCAAGCTGGCCGAGGCCGCGGCCGTGTACGGCAGCATCACGCACGTTTTGAGTAAGACATATATCCCCGTTTGTATACTTAGATGGTACACTGGCACTGACAACCACACACAAAAACAGACGCAGCAGGCTATATCCTCGAAGGCGCAGTCGAGGAGGCCTCAGGCGCCGAGTCGGCAGCGCTGTTCAACACCAACGTCCAGGGCGCCGTCAACATCAGCAAGGCCGCCATCCCGCACCTCCGTCGCGCCGCTGCCGCTAACAAAACTTCGTCGCCGCCCGTCGTGCTCGCCAACTTCGGCAGCGTGGGCAGCTGGCAGGGCGGGCCGGCCTGCGCGCACTACTGCTCGTCCAAGTGGGCCGTCAGCGGCCTGTCCGAGGGCCTGACGGCCGAGCTGGCCGGCTTCGGCGTCGCCGCCACCGTCATCGAGCCGGGCTACTTCCGGACCGGGTTCCTCAACACGGCCGACGGCGCCGCCGGCAGGAACCGCCGCGTCAGGACGGCGACCCCGCTGCCCGACGTGTACGGGGCCGGCACGGCCGTGGCGGCCGTCAAGGCAGCGCTCGACGGCTACGACGATAGCCAGCCGGGCGACGTCGTCAAGGGTGCCAGGGTCATTGTTGACGTGCTGACGGGGACGGGCGTGGGCGAGGGCCGCGACGTGCCCCTCCGCCTCGTCCTGGGCACCGACGCGCTCGACGCGATCCGGAGGAAGTGCGAGGAGACGCTGGCACTGCTGAGGGAATGGGAGGATGTTGCGCGCTCTACGGACTATTGAGTCCTTGTCGTGGCGGGGGGGCAGATCAACGATTTCTTCGTTTACTGGGAAGCAGATATAGTCTCGTCGTTTTGGCGATTGGAGTCGGAATGGTGGTTGGACTGCATATCATTATCGCTACTTAATTTCATTAGACCTGTTTTCAGCCGTGTCTCGTGCTTCGTTCTCGTGAGAGTAGATGTGTGTAAGGAGAAAGAAAAGAAAAGAAGAAAAAAAAAAAGATCCGCCGATGAAACAGACCATAGCACACCTGTACTGGGACAGATGCGCGCGAAAGTACATATTAGGTATAAAGGCTTTGCTGTTCAGGATCTTGGCTCCCAAGCGCAGACAGATCTGGCAAGCTGTGCCGTGTCAAGAGAACAAGAATTCCTTGAGAACAGGCGATCCGGAGAATTCGGGATTCAATAATATGCAGCTGTAAAAGAATGTCAGCACCGGTCAAATGTCTGCGCTTTTTGCTGGGCAACGCGGTTCCGTGTCTTACTTCAAAAAGTATTGCAGCCCCGACCTCCGCTTCTCGAGAAACCTGGGGCGGAACTTGGAGATGACGCTCTTGGGCGGCAGCGCGGGCACGGCCGCCTCGAAGTTGGGGAAGGTGATCATGAGCTTCTCCCTCAGGTCGTCAAACTCGGAGTAGCGCTTGCGGATATTCATGTAAGAGCCCTGGAGCAGAGTCGCAGAGTTGCAGAGTTAGCTAGACGTAATGACGGCGCGACCCATTGAAAAGAATGGGGGACGGAAGAAAGCTAGACAAAACATACGCTCAGCGTCTCGACCCGGATGTTCCAGACGACAAATGCGCCAATGTTGGTCGCGCTGCCGTTGACGACGACGTGGTCCGTGACCGATACGCTCTTGGCCCAGCAGGCGCGGTTGCGGTCCCTGCCCGAGAGGTGCGCCGGCCCGCCGGCCCCGTCGTCGCCGGCGCCCGTGTCGTTGTCCTGCAGTGTGATGGCCCCCGGCGGCGCCACGCTCTCGGTCGAGTGGTTGTTGTCGAGACCGCCCGGCCCGAGATAGCCGCCGTTTCTGGAGCCTCCGCCGGGCGTGTGGTGGGTCTGGCCGTGGGTCCAGTACGGCGGCGACATGACGGGCGACGGTGCGGTTGGCCTCGGGAGGGAGTTTTCCCCATTGTCGTCCTCGTCTCTGGGGAATAGCCCTGCGTGCGCTTCACCGCTGCCGTTGCTGCTGCTGCTACCGCCGCCATTTGGTTGCTGGGCTGGGGCCGCTTCGGGCGCGCCGCCGTCGGCCGTCGGCGAGGACGCTCTCACCTCGGCGGCCATGGAGCCATATGGATGTGGGAGGTGGCCCAGTCTTTCGTCGTGGGAGCGGAATGCGATCCGCGGAATTGCTCGGTTGGTCGGCGTCAATCTGGCTGGCTGGCTGACTGAAAGTTTCCCACAGGCGTTGATTTTGCAGGATCGTGGAGCTGTCGGATGCGTTCAGCACGAGGGTTGAAGGTCCGTCGTGGAAATTGCCTTCTATTCTGTTGGGGCCGCTGCGGGTCCTTGCAGTGACCCAGGCCCGCGGAAATCGTGGGGAACAATGGACGAGAAGGCGTGGGCTCCACTGCCGTGGGCATGGATTACGGTGCGTTTACCCGTCTTGTGATCATGGATGCATGTCAAGCACAACCTGCATTTGGCACCGACACGCCCTGTGGGCTGAGGTTGCATCTGCCCTGTCCTTCTTTTTCCTCTCAACTCCAGGCCACTTCCATGTTGCAACAATCTGCTGCCGCGTCACACCCGACTCGGTGAAACCAACGCCATGCATCATCCCGGCGCCACTCCCACCTCCAAAATCCATCACAATCGCCGATCGAAAGAAGAAGCCAGCAGAACAAATGAAATTAACCGAGCTCCAAGAGCTCGCACTGGCGACGGCCAAAATACCCGAACTTAGGTCACATCCTTGTTGCGTTCGTCTCGAGTTTCCACCCAGAAACCCCGCCCTGTCACGTCGTCTCGATGCCTGCCTCGAGCCTAGCCTGCCGCCGCGTCTCCCACGCCTGCTGGCGCACCTGCGCCTTCTCCATCGCCTTGAGCTCACCCATTTTGCGCTTTGCCTCCTGCTTTGCGTACGCCGGGCTCGTCTTGTCCTGATATCTGGCTGTCTTTGCCGTGATCTTCTTCTGCTTTGGTGGCTTGGCGGCCCCGGGTTTGGGGACCCATTCCATACGCTCGTCGTTGAAATGATGGCTTGCCAGTGGTCAGCTTTTTCTTCTCGTCTCCTCTCCCGCAGGCAGGATCTTCAGCGATATTCGTACGGGGAAAGACAGACTCACCCCTTATAGTCCTTGTTGATGAGTGACCTCTCTCCGTACTCTGCCGCGAGCAGGTCCCTGTACCGGTACGGTATCTTAACGGGAGCCTTCTCGAATGTGGAGTCCCTCAGCGGGAATATGTACGTGTCCTACAGGAATATTGTGAACCTGTGTGAGCACATCTCCTCCATCCATGTTGCAGCAGTGCAAGCGCAGACGCACCCTAAACTCGTGGCCGTCCTTGCAGCCGAGCATCCCTTCCCCTTTTGGGTGCGATAGGTTGTACCGCACCGAGGTGATGTCTATGAAGAGACCGGTCGAGGTGTCGATCCAGCGGGCATCGATCTTGTTCATCCTGTCGGCCCTGCTCGGGTTTTTATATCCGGGGTTGATGTCGAGCAGGTAGTCCACGCCCTCTGGGATCCGGGGCGTCTGGTAGTGCCATGTTGACATGTTGTAAAATGCCGCGAGGTAGTGCGTGGTCGACTCCATTACCTGGACGTCGACATCCGAATCCCAAGGCATAATCTGTGGGGTTTGGTATCGACCGTCGTCAGTATGCTGTGGCCGCTCACGCGTGCTTTTGGGTGGTGCTGGCTCACCCCTTTGTTCCACCACCACCCCAAAAGAGATCCATGCATCAACCACGTCTCGAGACCCAGGTCTGCAAAAGTCGCAAGATATGTTTGCAAAAGGTTCTTTAGGGCGGTTTTCTGTTCATTGTAGCCGAGCACTCGTTTTCCAAAGCTGTGCTGTCAGTTAGCCTCTGTCCTGACAGTAGAGCACAGGCCTTTACAAGTGTATGCCTGGGGAAACCCATACCGACGGTCATAGTGATGATGGAAGCTACAGATACAAATCTATGTGTTAGTTGCTGAGCCATAACCTCCGGTGACAATGTCATCTCTAGTCACAAATTTGTGAAATCCTCGTTGAAAGGGGTGATTCTTACGATGCCTCGCCTAATTATCATGCAGTACCGATTAGCCACGTCGGCCAGCAACACGGACACATTCTGCGCGGGACTACTCACGAAAGTACTTGGGAGGCCTTGCAGGCCCAGGGGCTTTTTTGGGTGGCGGCAACGGCGCGATGCTGGGGGTGTTGTTCTGAATGGGATGCTGGTTTTGTTTTGCAGCCTCTGGGAGGATGCATGAGGTGGTGGGAGCCAGCCCAAGAAACAGGGCAACTAATTCGGTCCGCATACTGTGAAAGAAACTTGGCAACTGGCGGCTTCTGTTCGAGAGGGTGTTGAGTCTCCGGCTGAACGAGTATCGGTGCGAAACGTCAAATGCCGGGATACGGGGTATCAGTAACACTTGACCTTGAGCAAAACCAAAAGAAGGAGATGTGCCAATCTCCATGAACATAACAGAAAAGAAAGGGCAATACTGAGGCGGGGAGAGTCACAGGCTAGCCGGCCGCAAGAAACAGGGGACACACAAGGTTGGTGACTGCCACCATGAGGAGCTGCCGCCTATCTAAATACACACACGTACGAGGAGGAGCCCTGAAGGCCTTTCTGTGGCCATGATGTGAGGAGTACGTATCACGAATATTGGGCTAAGTCATGTCGCGTGCCAGTGCACTAGATTTGTAAGTAAAGGCTCAACAACCGGTATTGTCTATGGATATCGGCAGCAAGCTCCCTGAATACAATGTCTCTCGGTAGCTCTCGAGACGCTTGGAAGCCGCAAGACACATTCCGCGGAGGCGTTTGCCAACATGGGTAGCCATCAACTTACTGCATCGAGGAATAACATGTCACGCGATAAATCTCCGCTTTCGGCATCGAGTTGGATATTGAAACAAGCCAAGAAGGAAGCAATAAAAAAAGGAATCTACAGTGTCCTGCGATGGGGAAGTATTGTGAGAAGTATCTCCTGAGATACATCCATCAATCAATCTCGCGTGTTTGAGCTAAGAACTAAATATCAAGATAGATCCTTCAATATCTAGGCATTCTTTCTCGCCCTTTGATCTTGACCATCCGTGCGGGCAAAATGATGGCATTTCGACTCTGATACTTTTGGTTGGTACAAGGGTGAGTTGTTGGTGATGTAATCAATCCGCTCCAGCTGCCCACCGCCAAAACTCGATTTAATTGGCTCATCCGATCACCACAGTAACAAACGCGTGATTTGCCGAGCGTGTTTACAGGCATGCAATTTTCCCCACCAATTTCATTCCGGTCGCGTGCCCTTTAATGGGCATTGCACGCGCTCCCCCCTAGATAGAGCAGCGCAGCGGACATCGTGAACCCCACCAAGACCCCGACGCCGACACAGTCCAGTCCCCCGCCAGGATGTCCACCCAAACCAACATGACGGTGCCTCCCGCAGTTAAGAGGTCGCGGAAGTCGCTGGGTGGGCTGCCGTCGTCGAGGAAGACGTTGGAGAAGGAGAATGCAACTTTGGACCTGGCATCCACCTCCCTCGCTGCGAACCGCAAGAAGTCGCGCAGCAAAAGCATAGGGCCTGGTGGTCTGGATGCGTTGAAGCCCAGTAATGGGAACAGGAGGGTGGTGAGTGCGCTCGATGCTGCTCGTGCATGTGAAGTATGCCCCTAACTGACTTACACGTCACTTGCTGGCCATGCAGTCGCTGGCGGCCCCCGCAGGACCCCCTCCGCGCTCTATTCTGAAGCCCACCATCCCAGTCCTCCCCGAGATCCCGCCGCACAGGCCCAGGACTTCTGCCGGCCGCGATGGCGACTCGACAAAAGTGGCGCTCCGCACCGAAGAGGAGCAGCAGGCTGCCGCCCGGGAACGCGAGGAGCGGGAGAGGGCCGAGCTCGAGAAGGACATCCGCGACAGGCGTGAGGCCCGGCGCAAGTCGCTCGCCAACCGCCGCGTGTCGTTCGCCGCCGAGGCGACCCTGCACACGTTCCACGAGATCGAATACATCCAGGACTCGACCACGTCCACAGACTCTACCCGGCGCGCCTCGTCGCAGACAGCAGCCTCCCCGGCGCCGCCCGCTGCTGCGTACCACCCCGAATCGGACGATGTATCGGAAGCCCCTTCCACACCACCGGACCATGTGGATCACGGCATACCCGAGTCGCCCGAGGACCAGCGAAGCCTGCATCAGAAGAAGAGAAGACGAAGCTCAGGGGTCAACCCTCTTGACGCTCACGACGACACGCTCAACTCTACCGTGTATGACTCGGGCTCTGAGGACGGCGATGACATTGAAGAGCAGGTAGACGATGTCTCGGAGGCTAGTGACTCGGACGGGACCATGATGACCCTGGACGCGGACGAGGTGACGTCAGGGTCGGGCGTCACGGCTGGCTCCATGTCCATGATGAGCAGCGACTCGACGACAAGCATCGATGAGATGCTGAGGCTCGCCACACAGCGCGCTGGCGTTGGGGCAGCAGCTCGGGAGCCGGACGAGAATGAGGAGCTGATCCCTGCTTTTGTGGGGTGGGGAAAGCGGCCGGCGGCGACCAGCAGCCACGCACCACAGTCTCCCGAGATCGAATCCAGCCCCGTAAAGTCTGTCCACGAGGATGAGAGCGATGATGACAACGGCGGGGAAATGGAGATGACCCGGCCCATGGGCGGGATTGTCCGGTCTACCAATGACGACGACCAATCAGTTGCCGCCCCCGAGGACGAGGACAGAGACGATGAGGACGAAGACGCTATGTCTATGGATATGGACGTGTCCATGGAAATGACCCATGCGCTAGGTGGCATCGTCGGGAAGAAGCCATCTACAGCGCTACGAGGCCGTGCGGAGGCAACAATGTGCGTGGATCAGACCATGGACTTCACCATGCCCATGGGCGGCATCCAATCTTCGGCACCCAAAGAGAACAATAATGAGGAGGAGCTAGATTACGACAGCGACGAGGATATGTCGATGGAGATGACGACAGTCATGGGCGGCGTCTTGGCGACGACTCGAGCCGGCGGCGGCCAGCAGAGCCGGCGCCGGACGCTCATGCGAACGGAGGATGGTGATGGCGAGACAATGGGAATGGACATGACGGTCGGCCTGGGACGCATACTGCCACCGACGCAGCAGCAAGACGATGCAGGCGACCAAAGCCTGGGCGATGCCACTGTGGGCATGGAAATGACGACGGCGCTGGGAGGCATAATCGCCGACAGCTCCCCGCTGGTGTGCGTGCAAACGCCCAACAAGACCGGGGCGACGAGCCCGCTCAGGAAGATGACGCTGAGCCACAAACCTGCGTCGCCGACTCGGGCACGCACACCCACAAAGAAAGCCGCGCCGCTCCGAGAGAGGATAGCCCGGACGCCTGAGCGGTCTGCGCTCAACGGCAGTGGTCTGCGCAGGACTCCAGAACGCCAGGCATCCCCACCGAAGAAATCTCAGCAGCCGCAGACCCCATCAAAGACTGTCGCATCCTCGCCGCCAAAGTTCATCGGAAGTAAATCCAAGTCTCCAGTCAGGTTTTCTTCCCCCAAGACCAGAGCGACGCCCCAGTCGTCCCCAAGACCAAGATCCGCCGCTCTCAGCGTGTTCCAACAAAACCCAGCCACAGGCTCGGCGACACCTCTCGTGGTCCTCACGCCGCAGACCAGGCGGCTTTCCGGAATCGGCGCCGACAGGCCCGGGCTGGGCTCACCCAAGATTGCCGAGATCCTCGAGCGCCGTGGCTCCATCGGGGATGCTGCTAGGGACTTCGTGCCTGGCGATGGTCTGGAGCTGCGGCGGGGCGTTAAGTGGGACGACCCACGCATCCTGGAGCAAGAGCTTGACAGACAGCGGGAGCAAGAGCGGGCCAAGGAAGATGGGAGGAGGATTATGGAGCAGGAGGCCGATGGACCATTGGGCGACAAGGACGCGACGCTGAATCTCAAGGAGATGATTCAAGGCCTCAGCCCAAAGAAGAACCCGCTCAAGGGCCGCAAGAGTCTGCACGTAGGCAGCGCCAAGGGCCTGCTCGGCAAACGGCCGACTGAGCTCGGTGAGGAAGAGGAGGCGGAGGAGCAGGACGGAGTCAAGCGGCTCAAGAACCTTCAGGGCAGTCCTGTCAAGAGCATCAGACTGCAGCACCCTCCATCCAAAGAAGAGACGACAGGCCGGCCGACGCGATCCGCCAAGGGCCCACAAGATGGCCTGGCAACCCCGACGCTCTCTGTGTCGGCCACTAAGGGTGCGAGTGGTCCTCGCAGCCCCGACCGACAAGGGAGGTTCAGGAATGTGGCGGATGACGGAGCTCACACTCCCGTGGACTTTAGGCGTTCCTCCACGGTGAACCCCGAGGCGCTGGCCCAGGAAGAGGAGGATGCCTCCGAGGCCATCAGTCTCCAGGATTTCCTCAACTTGACCAGCATCCGCTTCATGGAGCTTACGACTACTAAGCGCAGGCACACGGTCGTGCCATCCGCGAACAAGAACGGGTCCGACGAAGACAGCAAGGCGGACATGTCGTTCGAGAGATGCGTCGTCGCGGGAGCTTGCACGGTGCCGATGCTCGAGCTTTACCAACATGTAAGTAACACACTCTCACTTCTGCACTCCCTTATCGCAGGAGTAGTGATTTGCTAACAATGCCTATCTTACGCCCGTCTTCTAGTCATGCCGCGAACTCAAGAAGTACATCTCCGAGGGCCGGGATATCGTCCGGGAGATCGAGATGGAAACGCTCGAGGACAACCCGCCACTGTTCCGCGAGTACATGTCGGCGACGCCCGAGTTCAAGCTCCTGATGGACAACCAGTTCAAAAACGTCAAGACCCACGCGAGACTACTGAGCAAGGCCATGTGGTACGAGTGGCGCATGAAGCTGCAAGAGGGGCTCAAGGAGGGACTGGACCGGACCGTCGAGGGCTTCGAGAGCGACGAGCAGATCCTGCGCAAGCAGCGCGAGCTCATCGATTCGGCACTCCCGGGAATGGTCGCACGGCTCGAGTCGCTGCAGCGAGAGCACCGGGCCCTCGACGAAGCGGCGCGCGAGCTGGCCGACTGCGACCCCGAGGAGCTGGAGGCAGCGCGCGAGCGGCTGACAGCTGCCAATGACGACGTGGCCGTCAAGAGACGTGCCATTGCGGCATTGCGCGAGGACCTGCGCGAGTCAGAGGCCGACGTCGAGGAGCTGGTGGGTCGCAAGGTGGAGTGCCTCGCCGAGATCAAAGAGGCTGAGCGGGTGCGGGAGGAGTGCAGAGGGTGGAGCTCGGGGGAGATCATGGCTCTCAAAGGTTCGTGTCACATGACCAGACATTCTGCAGGCACCCATCCAATTCGTCATTGGAACAATCAGATCTCGGTTGCCTAGAAGCTGACAAACAAAACGCGAACAGCACGCGTCGCGGCGATTGAGGAGGAACATGGGTGGGCCGTCACTGGCTGCTCAGGCACGACGGTATCGATGACGTACCGCCGCGAGATTGAGCTCGTTTTTGACCCCACCTGTCACGCCACAGCCCTGCAGCAGGGTGGGGCCGCCCAGGCAAACTCAAATTCGACGACGTCCACCACCACCATCGACCTCTGGTACATTGCAGACAAGCGCGAACGCGACCCAAAGCCTCTCACGCCCGAGCTCGATTTTTTCCTGCAGTGCCTACGCGACCAGCTGCGTGGTGACACCAGGACCCACATCCCGCCGAGCCTCATCCTTGGCATGGTGACCGCCGGGTGGGCCCAGGCAAATTCTGTGGCCAATCACGTCCGGTCACTCAACCTCACCTTTCCGACCGCGGTGTCGAGGACGTCTGACGACTCGATCGCCGTGCGCTCGACCGTGTTCCTGGCCGCCCTCAAGTCCAAGATCGAGATAGTCATTGATCTGCGACGTCCGGCAGCTGCTGGTGGTGGTGATGGTGGCCTGGATGTGGCCATTTCGCCACGTGCCGTCGTCGTTTATGGCGAGCGCTTCAACACGGACAAGATGGCAGACTTCCTGGCTGGTCGTCTTGGGGATCGGGTGGTGGCTTCAAAGGGTGTAGAGAGACGCGTGGAGAGTTGGGGTGACGTCATTGTAGAACTGCATGGAAAACTGCTCTCTGGTGCGAAGCAGTAGTGGGGTGTTTTTTTTTGTTTGCTTTGTTTTGACTTGGCCTACCCAGCGGTAGGTGGTTTTTCGCGTCTTCTGGGTTGCCTGGCTGGAGTGGGGTCATGTCGTCGTTTGTTATCATCTCCTGTCGGGAGTCACGGGATTCCGCGGGGGTGTGGGATTTAGACATCACAGCATCAATGGTTGATTGTTTGGGATTGTGCAAATGTAGATGCTCGCCACTGATGCCAGTCGCCTTGTTCGTGCTGTCTCGGGGAATCATGTGAGCCGTTGTCCTTGCACTGCATGTAGTTTCACGCCGTCAACTGGAGGGGAGGGCTATGTCTCGGGCCATGGACTGGCGGGTTGGTGACATCTTGGTAGACCTTGGATAGAGGAGGTGTCCGTCTTGCCAAGGGGATGATCCTCTGGTTTTTGTTTGCCGGCTGGAGTTTGTCTATAGTAGCAACATGATACCGCCCTGGCTGTTTGCCCTGCTGCCTGGATGGCCACCTAGAAGTCTGTGGTATAAAATGTCTGGTTTAGATGGTGATGTTGTTTTTCAAAGTGTTGCATGTTTAAATATTACTGGGCGTGCGCAGAAGCTTGATTCTCTTCTAAATCCAGTTAGATCTTTTATATCAAGCATGCTCTTTTCTTTCCCGAGCTGCCGATGGAATTGATATATAGGGAACACGAGATATCCCGCCTCTCCTGTCTTGATATCACGGACGAGAAGGGGAGGTTGTGGGAATAGCCTCATTTCTTGGCCTGCGCATCCCCTGAGCGCGCAAGGTGCAGCCTGGCGGCACCACAAACAGTGCTGGACCACTGCCTACATCAAATATATACGCCCATCCCTCCATCTGCTATGCCAGATTCTCCTCTGCTGTAAGAAAAGCACACCAGTTATATCATATCCAAGTCCATCCTGGGAGAATCCCCAAGGTCGTCGCCCTGGGCTTGGCCCTCAACTCGAATGGGACAGCCATGATCGCCAGCACAGAGCACTGTAAGTCCCCAGTGGAGTCAGCGACCGTCGCCATGCTCTCCCCCACGCCCTGGGGTGCGCAGAACTGGCCCAGAGCAAAAGACGCGTGTGGGTCCCTACCTGCAACTGCCGCACCGGTCGTACCTTCCCTCGCAGAGCCTCAATATCAGACTGACCAGACGCGTTGTGCAGTGCGCGCGCGCCCGCCCCAGCAACGCGCCCACCAAGCCGCCACCCGCACGCACAGCTTTATCAAATTTTCCCTCGCAGAAAATTTTTCCCCTGCTTCTTCCCTCTTTCTCCTCCAGCGATCGCATCACCAACGCACTCAAGGACAACCTGCGCACGACAACGATACCTGCGCACAACCACCAAGAGCACCGCTTACATCTTGTCTCGTAGGTCACAACGAGCAAGATGTCTTTCGCTACCGCCGCCGTGGACGCCTTCGAGGCTTACTCGGACGAGATGCTTGCGTGCATCTCGTTCATCCTTTCGTTCCTTCGTTTCGGAGCCACTGCGCTCCTTTTCTTCGGCTCCCTCTGGTGTCTGGCCAACACCGAGGAGATGAGCCGCCGTGTCGTGGCCTCCCTCCCTGCGCTGCTGCCCTCGTGGTGGCCCACCCGCAAGGGCGTCTTGGACGCCCTGCAGTTGTTGGTGTTGGTCCCGGGGATCGCCATCCTCGGGGTCTTCGGCGGCATCTTGTGGGCCGCCACGGTCGTTCGCCGGGTCGTCCCCTCCGGGGCCGGCCTGGTTAAGGCAGTCTACGATCTTCGGACCGTAGACTTGGGTATGCGCGCCGCTCTGGTTTCTGCCTTGGCATCTCTGGATGCCAAACGGGTCGGCCTCGTGGAGGCCATCAACGTCACTTGCCTCCAAAAGCGGCGCGAGCTGCTTGAGGAGCTGTCGGATGTCGTGTCTCGGGTCCGTCGGGAGCTTCCCCAGAAGTTCCAGGCGGAGTTCATGGACCGCCTCTCGCAGATCGGCATTGACGTGCCACGGGCCGGCCTGCAACCGAGCACTGGGAGACGCTTTCCGGATCTGCCTTCCCGTTTTGCCGCCTTCCTGTACGGGTACGATCGCAAGTGCATCGTCCTCGAGCACAGCATCGGACATGTGCAGGACGGCATCGCGAGCTTGGAGCGCCAGCTGAGGCAGTTCCACAAGACGCTTTCTGAGGGCCAACGGAGGCTCGACGACGAACGCGCGGAACTGCGCCAGCTCTTGGCCTCGCTCCGGAAGCAGACCCGGGTTGCCAGGGATGCCGGAATCCCCTTCGACCGCCGCGGACTCCGCACGCTGGGACAATCTGTCCGCAGCCAGTTGTCCGTGGCAGTCCGCGCGCCTGTTGTCGTTGTTGCGGGACCTTCTTCGCAGAAGGTGGTGCAGCCGGCTGAAGTGGGTTCTTCGGGGCCCATGGACCTTGCTCCCGTGCGCTCTTCGGAGCGCATCCCGTCTACGGTGGCCAGCTCATCCGGAGCTGCTTCCACCGTCATCGACACCCCCAAGGCCGCCAACGAGGATTCCGGTGTCACGGCACGACACCAGCAACTTCCGCAGCAGCAGCAGCAGCAGCAGCAGCAGCACCAGCAACAGCAGATGGTCCCGGTGGCCCCAGTGGCCCAAGTCCAGCAAGCCGACGATTGGGACGAGGAGCGCGAGCTGTCCTTCGTCAACGACAAGCTTGCTGCGGCCGACATCCGGGACCAGGTCGACCAGGAGCACGAGCGGCAGGTCTTCGAGGCAAGGCTGAAGACCATCCGCGCGAGGCACGCCCGGCACCAGCTGCAGCGCAAGCTTGTTCAGCAGCGGTACTTGGCCCAGCGCCAGTATGCGACTGCCCAGCAGTTTGTTGCTCCTGCCGCCGCCGTCGCCGCCGCCGCCCAGCCCGCTGCCTCGGCCGCCGCTCCTCCTGCCGCCGCTCTGCCTGCCGCCCTGCCTGTCGCCCTGCCCGCAGTGATGCCCGCAGCTCAGCCTGCCGCACTGCCTGCAGCCGCGCCCGCAGCCCAGCCCGCAGCCGTGCCCGCCGCCATGCCCGCAGCCGTGCCCGCCGCCCCGACACCGCAGCCCGAAATGGACGAACTGGCCGTCCTCTTCGGAAAGCTCAGCATCCAGGACGACCAGGAAGTCCAGGACGACGCTGCGGATGTTGCCGGCGCGCCCCAGCAGCAGGACGACGACGACGTGGAGGACCTGACCATGACCCTCGCGGACATGAGCATTCAGGACGTCTCGCCTCCTGTTGTTGCTGGCCCTTCTGCTGCTGGTCCCTCTGCTGCTGCTGCCGGCACTAGCACCGAGGTCAAGGTGGCCGCCGTCCCCACGCCTGGCCCCACCTCGCTGCCAGTGGCCATGGAAGTTGCGCAGCCCGACGAAGACGCACCGTCGGCTGCACCCACTACGAGCGCCCCGGGACCGAGCGCCACGACCTCCACCGTGGGTCTTGGACAGCTCCCTCCCCTCCCGGACGACGACGACGACGACCTCCTGGACGCGCCGGTCCCTGTTGCGCAGGCGCCGCCCCAGCAGCTCCCGGTTACCATGCCGGTCCCGAGCTCGGTGCCTGTCCAGCACACCGTCCCCGCCGTTGCTCAGCCCGTCTTCACGGACTACAGCAACGTCGCGTTCACCATGGTCGTGCCTCGCGGTGTTCCCCCGGCTCCTCCTGTGCCCATGGCAGTCGCCACCTCCAGCACTGGTGGCCCTCGCTTCAGCACGGCATTCCTGGATGCTGCTAAGAAGCATTGGCCTGCTCCCACAACCAGCGCCGCCGAGAAGTCTGCCAAGGCCAAGGGCAAGGAGCCGGAGCGTGCTCCAACCCCCGAAAAGTCTGAGAAGGCTAAGGGCAAGGAGCCCGAGAGGGCTCCGACACCCGAGAAGTCTGAGAAGGCTCGGGGCAAGGAGCCGGAGCGAGCACCGCCGCCGCCGGCCAAGAAGGTCCAGACGGACGCCGCGCCGCGCATCGTCATGGACGCTGATGACGTCATCCGCCTGCTCAACGATGACGACCTCGACGAGATGGACGCCCTTCTTGAGCAGGCGCTCCTTGACGAGGCGAACATGCGCAAGGCCGCATCGTCTTCGGCTGCCGCCGGCTCGTCGTCTGCCGCCGCCGCGTCGTCCTCGTCTGCCTCGGCCCCTGTGACGACCGCTCCCGCCCCCGCCAGCAGCTTCGCTGCCACGGTGGATGCACAGGACCAGGCAGTCTGGGACGCTCTCGCGGATACGTCGGACCAAGAGGATGCCGTGTCAGCTCCGGCTGTCGCTCCCCCGGCTCCTGTCCCCGCCGCCACGACGACCCCGGCCCCGGCTCCGGCGCCCAGCGCTCCCGCGCCACCCTCCATACCCCCTCCTGGCCAGAGGCGTATCATCGCCCCGCGCCGCCGTACCGCTCATGCCGCTCCTCCCCCGGCCCCTGAGCCCAACACTAACCTGCCTGCGCCGCGCAAGGTCACTCTGCCTGAGCCGGTCAGGGCCCCCGTCCCCGCCGGCAGGCATATTCTCGCCCCGCGCCGCCGCATCGCTCAGGCCGCCGCTGCTCCCCCGGCCGCCCAGCCCAGGTTTACTCCCCGTCTGCCGCCCACTGCTGCTGCAGCTCGCGCTGCTACCGCTGCCACCGCTGCTCCCGCTCTAGCTCCAGCTCTAGCTCCAGCTCCAGCACCAGCACCAGCTCCAGCTCCAGCTCCAACTCCAGCTCCAGCTCAGCAGCAGTCTGGGATCCCACCGGCACACACCGCAGTCGCTCCTCCTCCCCAGCACGCGCCGTCGTCGGGCAGCGACCGACCCGAGCCCCGCGTTCTCGAGCAATTCGAGATGGCCGCCCTCAAGGCCAAGCGCGAGGACTCGGTGAGGAAGCTCGCCTTGGCAATGCTGGCTGACTCGTACAACCATCACCTTAAGATGGCCAACGAGCTCACTCCCGAGGAACTGCGCGAGGCCCGCGACAACATCGCCGAGCGCCTCAACGCGATCATCCTGTCGACGCCGCCCGCAGTCGCGTTCACTTACGAGTGCACCGACTGCGACCTGATCATGGAGAAGTGGGTCCACCAGCACTCCTTCTCCGCCAGCTCGTCTCGTGTGGCCGAGGCCGAGCAGAGGATCATCGACAGCATGAAGAAGGGCGCCAAGGGGGCTGCGGGGAAGTTCAGGAGGAGGTACCTGAGGTTCGCCGGCTGGTCCGGCTGCTGAATGGTCCTTCAAACTGATCGGACCCAACTGCCCCTGTAACACCACCCTTCTCCTTCGCACCATATCTTCCGAACCACGACATCACCTCAGTCGACACTCTTAACCTGGACGCTGGACTTTATTGACCGGTTGTCCGGGGGACTGTCTGGGGCACTAGCCTCGGGCCTCTCTGAGCTTGTCATCCATGGTGAGGCGGTTTCCATGGCTCTCGCGGGCCGTGGTCACTGACCTTGGTTTGGTTGTTTCTAATTGGGGCCGGCGGATCCCCTAAAAAATCGCATTTTTCGACCAACGATATCGCCAAAGCGGACTCCGCTGCGACGCTGGACTTGATTGACCGGACGTCGAAAGGGTTCACCTCGGTCTTCTCCGTGGTTGTCACCGCGGCGAGCTGGCAGCCATGGCCCTCGCGGGCCGTGGTCGCTGGCTTGGTCGGGGACCACGACATCACCCTAAGCCGACACACTTAGCCTGGGCACTGGACTTAATTGACTGGCTGTCTGGGGGACGCTTCGGCCTCCTTGAGTGTCACCGATGGGTTGAGCCCATTCTCATTGCCCTTGCTGGCTGTGAGTTTGGGACTTGGTCTCGTAATTGGAGTTGCCGGATTCTCTAAAAAAGACCGCGCTGGGCAACGACATCACCCGAGGGCGACAATCTTAGCTCGGACGCTGGGCTTAATTGACCGGTTTGTCTGGGGGGACCTACTCATTTTACCACCTTGAGTTGTCGCCGACGGTGAGCCCCTTCTCCATTGCCTTGGCAAGCAGTGGGTTCGGGACTTGGCTCGTAACTGGAGTTGCCGGGATCTCTATAAAAACCGCGCGCGACCAACGACATCACCATCGCGGCACGGCTACCGACGCTGGGCTTTATTGACCGGACGTCAAAAGGAGAGCTATTACGCCCCTGCTGTCAGTCGGATGGGTGAGCCCTTTCTTCATTGCCGTGGCGGGCCGTGAGATTGGGACTTGGTCTTATATACTGGGGTCACTGGAGGGTGCCCGTGCATACACATATTTTTTTTTTTTTTGAAACGAAGGAACAAAGGAACACTTACACACACAGCACCTGGCGTCACGACATTCGAGATCCGGCTTGGCACAGAGATTAACCATGTTGTCCGCGGCTGGGGCCGTGTTGACTTTGGGGCTCACGCTCTTCTCTTCCGGCTCGAAGGCCCTTCGGGGCACTTGGCGTACCGGGTGCTTTTATACAGGCAGGCAGCGTGCGTCGGCGGACCACCCCCTAGCCGCCCTCGGGAATCGCGACAAAGTCCCTGGCTCATTGTCAGAGATTCACTTCCTTTGCTTGGTCTTAAGTGACCGACGTCGGAGGGGCTCGCGCCCTCGGTGTTTCTCCGAGACTTGGACGGCCGCATGTTTGCTTTAAGTAGCAGACCACTGCGGCACCGATGACCGAGGTATTTATATGGGGCGGCTGTTCCCCTAAGACAAAACCCGCCGGCCCCGGCCGTTTATCTTGATCTGAAAGTTTTGTTGTTGTATTTTTCAACTTCTTTTTCCCACATCGACCATCTTTTGTCAGAGCCATTTCGTTGGTTCTTGTCATTTTTTTTCTGCCTTTTCTTTGCGAGTTTCCGTTGCCTTACAAGATTTGTTCGTCATTGTCAGACTACCTACCATCCATGTCAGACAGCCCGCTAGCCCTGGGACGACGAAGTGTTTCGAGAGGGACACGTACCTTTTTCTTGTTTGCAACAGAAGCGCCGGCTGTCGTCGTCTTATACGCAGCCCAGCATCCTGTCAGAGTCACGAGTGCGGATCCTTTCGCTGCGCATCGAGTATCGTTGTAATTTTTCTTGTCATTTTTTGGCACTTTGCGCCTGACAGGCAGAGGCATTGGTCGACCGCCCCCTTGAGCAACTTGCCCAGATCTTTATGAGCAGACCGCACAGGGACGCGTGTTGTTTTTTTTCTTTGTGGGATTTCAGATCACCGCCTAGCTCGTCCATGCAAGGACGTATAGGCGTCGTCTCCGACCGCAACACCACCATCACCATGTTGCGCTCCAGAGACACCAGCGACTTCGAGTTCATCTTTCCGACTGGGTTGACGGCCATTCTCAAGTCACCGTCCAAGCATCATCTTCCAGCAACTCCCAGTCCGGATTCGGAGCGTCGCTGCTCAACTTGCTCTTCAGCCTATCCGCCAGCTTTATAGGATTCGGCAGTTTGAAGTTGCGAGTGAACTCCGCGCCCTCGGCATTACCAAGAAACGAGTGCGCCGTTCCGTGCGAGAACCGACCCATCATATGCGCGGCTGCTGCTGTCGTTGCACCACCAAACTTGTCGTTCTCACCATCACTCGGAACCGGCGAGGCCGACGAGACCGGAAAGACTCGTCCAGCCTGGCCCGAATGCAGCTGGTTCGCGATCAACAGATTATACAGGTTGCGGCCCATGTTGCACACGTCCTCATACGAGCTTCGGTCCCCGATCGGCACGCCCTGAGTGCAGCACGCCCAGGCGATGTCATAGGCAAGAAGCGCGACGCCCTCGATAAACAGACCATACGTCGACGGACTGTCCTTTGCGAGTACCGACAACGGCTTGTCAACATATAGAGGACGTGCTCGCGGAAGACCTTGTTGACGCTCACGATCTCCACTCTCTGACGGGATCTGCGGATGCAGGGCCAGCACGCCGAAGGATGCGTCCCTAGGCTGCTGCGAATACGACGAAGCCAGCGAGAAGATTGTCGGCCGCGGATAGTCGCGATGCGGGAGCGTGATCTCGGCCGGCAATCGGATTGCCAAGTAGCTCGACGCCAACACCAAGATGTGTGTCATGTGAGCCAGGCTAGTCGAGATGACTTCAGGAGAGGCGCCTACGAGCATTGGGAACACGACGCCCCTTCGTCAGCAAGTCATCCACACATACGAGACAGTCGAGACAGTCGAGGACGCCAGCATCATCACCATGTCCAAGACTGGCACGATCATACTTACTACTCATCGAGTGCAGGTCGACAATCTCGACGCCACCAATCTCGTACCTAACCGAGCCGCCCTTCTTCTGCCGACGCAGTCCATACAACCTGGCAGCCTCGATGCAGAGAAAGGCGCGGTGAGTTGCGATGCCTTCATGGTTCTGGTCCCAGTTCGCCTTGGCCACCATGATCGACCTCTCCACACTCTGCTGGAGGTCGACACGTCTCGCTGCAACACCATGTGAGACCGAGGCAAGATCGTCCTTGCGCCTTGAAATCGCCTTCTTCCGCCGCTCGACATCCTTCTTCGCGGCGTCGATTTCGAGCCTCAGACGATCAGCCTGCGCAATGATATCATTTGTCCTGTCCACCGCCTGGCGTTGCTCAGACAGCCATTCCTCGGCGCGGACCAAGTGGGGAGCTTGGTTCCGTGTTGACATGGCCGACGACATAGCGTCCGGGCGAGACAGGAGCGCAGACACTTCATTCTCGAGCTTGTCACTGTCCATCAACAAGTGAGCCTGTGCCAGTCGTCCCTCGTACAACCGATTGCGGGCGTCGACGGGGCACAGGAACGGCAAGCGCTGGGGATGGTGCTGGCGGCCGCAGATGTCGCACGACAACATCTTTGCTGACGACATACTGACTAACTGCGGTCGCCAAACACACTGACGCACACCAACCAAGACAAGATCGATGATGGAGCCACCCAAGACACTCCAGCTCCAACAAGTCCAAGCAGTCGATCTTTTTGGTTGTCGGAGAGAGGGGCAAGCGGGTTGTTCGCAGCGGAGCGGGAGCCACAAACAAAGATGTTTCACCAGATGTTTGTTGGTCGAGGAAAAGACTGTGGGAGCCGTCTTGACTTGACTTTGTTCCGCTGCGGGCGCCTGTGCGCGCTAGCCTTTGGTCTGTATCTGGGAGCGGATTAGACCTGGGCGACTTTGACTCTCCGGCTTTGTGTGCGGCACCAGCACCACCCCCAGCATCGAGAAGCACCAAGAAGAAGAAGGTAAAACTACTAACCCAGCAGGGCGGACGGCAGCGCAGATGCTTTCGAGGACGGGGACGGCGGGCGACTCTAATTTTCAATCGAACCGACATGCGATGCGACCTGAAGACGACAGCCGTGGGGAACGTCAAACTTATCCTTGCACGCCAGCAGCTGGAGGCTTCCGCGACCTCCAGGCGTGCAGGACCCTGCGGCACAGTCAGATGATCGCTAGAGTCAGCCGCCAGACCACACCAATCACACCTGCCCCGTCCTCGGCAACCAACCTAGCATCTGCCAGCCTGATCCACCATCCACCAGGACCACAGGCCACCAGCGGCAGGAACCAAGAACGCGAACACGGACGGCGCTGCAGACACAGTCACCTCTTAGTCACCAGTCTGCACCTCCAGAACGACACTTCATTGGAAGTTGGGCACCCATCATACACCCAACTACAGCAGCAGCAGTGCACTCACAGATTTAAACCCCGGGGTTTGGGCTGTTCTGGCGAGTTCGGGAGCACTCGTCCAGTTTGGCTTTTTCTCCGAGTTTTTATCTGGCCGTGCCATTGCTTTTCCACCTGCCGTTTCCAGTTCGCACGCGTCTCACTGCAACTTCCGACTCTATCACCCACGCGCCTGCCATCTCCATGCCGAATGGATGAGGCAAGCACTCGAGACTTTGTTCCTGCCGCTGCCTTGCACCTACCGCAATAAACTTTGCCTGCCGTCCGCCCTGCTGGGGACCACCACGACGACCACCTGCTTAACGATCCTGACGTACTGCTCACCACTACTAACCTAGCCGCTAGCCCTCTGCCCATTCTGCGCTGTCTCTTCCTCACCACAATCACCACACAGGATCAGATCACACAACCACCACATCCATTCTTGAGCCGACGACTCCATTCCGGCTCAGGACGGTGTCCGCAAATCTCCACAAACAAAAAAAAAAAAAAAAAAAAAAAAAAAAATAAAACCACCCGCGTCACCAGGCTGTCATTCAGCGCCTGACTCTACCAAACACTACCACTCACTACTTGACGCCAAGGGCACCACCTCGGTGATCTGATCCACCCACCAAAAGAGCTCGCCGCCTCGCACACACCACCACAGCCAGTCAGCCATATCCACATCGAAAACAACCAGGCGAAGTATGGCGAGCTCATCCCGTCTGTCACCATTTGAGAACCACCCCACCACCACTCATCTGGCTGAATCTCCGATCATCAACGCGGAGCAGCCCCAGGGAACACAGATCCCAGCCGAAGATCTCATGGTGGCAGACGGCAACAGCGAGCGACAGAGAGACAGTTCGCGCTCCGAGGTCAGAACTCCGGAGCTGCAGACCACGACATCTACGACCACCACGACCACCAACCAGAGGGCTAGCGGCAGCCTCGCCGGCCAAGAGGGCCTGCCAACTAGTCCTGGACAGATCCCCAGCTTCGACTGGGAAGAGTTCGAGACCCTCTACGAGCAGGCCCTGGCCAAGGCTAACGAGCAAGAGCGGGAGCTTCTGCGCGAGTTTGACACTCTCATCAAGTACTTCAACGTCTGGGCATCCGCTGCCTCGACACACGACCACGAGAGAGCTGTCAAACGTTTGCAGACCCGCGAGCGGTACGTCAGGATCGCCGAGCAGAGCTTGTCTCAGAGGAAGCAGCATCGTGAGTGTTCCTGCATTTCTATTTTCTTCCTCGTCTCTGCTTCGAACGTACTGACCTGACCTGCCTGGTGATAATAACCAGTGACTGAGGTGGTTCGTGCTTTTCAAGGCGCCCTCGCACTTCTCAGCCAGAACTAGCTGGCTCGCTGCTCACACACCCAGTGGATCTGAACCTCATCGGCACCAACCTACTCAGCTGGCTGGCGGTGCCCCAAGGACCACTGGGACGGATCCAAGAGGACGAGCAACCCAGGCACCATAACGCTCATCCTCACCTTGCCTCACCAAAAAAAACTCCACCACATATTACAGGCACAATCGGCATATGAGCAGCGAGCTAGCAGTTGGCAAGATGACACCGCCTCGGTCAGACGCGGCTGCAAGCCTCTCGAGACAAGCACAGCAGACGCCAATCATTACGCAGGTAAGGTTTTTACTTCGTGCCACATCTTTTGCAAACTATACAAATCACTAACGCGACTTGAACTGTTTCAAGGTCGACCTTGCCGCCTTCCACCGCAGGCACTTCTCCGGAGCCGGCCTGGACCACTTCTCATCTCACTTCATGCCACCCTGCCAACAAAGCAAGCAGGACGACGCAGAGAATGATGGTCTGGGCTACTACGCAGATGGAGTGAAGCGCACCCTCACGGATGAGCAAATCGACATATTCCGACACTCCGAACTCGAGGCCTTGCGCAGGAACAACACGCATTTCCCCGCAGGGCCCTGCATCTCAGAGGGTGCGCTCACTCGCTCCGGAGATGCCGCGGACGCAAACATGGAAGGTGACCTTGACCTGGCTGCGGCCTGTCGCAAGAAGAAAAAGCGCGGCAAGGGAAGAAGCCGCAAGCCCGAGGTCAAGGTCGACCTGCGTAAGAGGACTTGGGACGTGGTCGAGACAAGCCTCCACAGTCTCGACTACGGCGACCAAGAGCCTCAACCGAGTGCCCCGGCAATGGGCACCTCGAAGCGTCGCCACATCTCCTACGATGATGGCTGACGGAAAGCGCTTACCCATCGATGGGTCATTAGGTATGTCGGCGACGATCCCTCCATCTTCCCCTCCCAGTCCCCACAGCATGATGAGAACATTTTGTATCGTCATCCTTAGTCGGAAATCCGACCCTGGAACACTCTCGGAACATGGCAGGCTTGCTTGTCACGTAACGTGTGTGCCTCGGAGGGAGGAACATGTCGAGCTATAATCTTCTCTCTGAACGCGAAGTGGCAGCCCTCATTTCATACTTGCAGTCCTTGGCCCAGAACAATGTTTGCTAACCAAGCCACGGGGGTTCCATAGGACCACATTCGATTGGGAAATGGGAAGGGGGTAAGGAGTGGAGGAAAATGTATATGGGAGGGGCGGAGATGTGAATGTTGAAGGCACCAGAAGTTGAGGGGCAGCTCAGGCCGGCGGTCGATACCCAGGCTGCATACAGCTGTTCTCTCGGCGGACGGAGCGCCTGAAGATGCATGATCATCTCCATCTCTCTCCCCACCCACTGGTCTAGATTTGAAGCGGAACTCTCAGGCAGCCCGGGCCGGCGGTCGATACCCAGGCTGACGGAGGCGGTCTGAGCGGGAAGCTTCGAGTCTAGACCGGTGGGAGGGAACCACATTTCATTTTATCTTTCTTTTTTCTTTTCATAAGTACCCACTGGTCTGGATTAGGAGCGGAACTCACAAGCAGCCCGGGCCGGCGGTCGATACCCAGGCTGACGGAGGCGGTTTGTGAGGAAAGTTCCGAGTCCAGACCGGCGGGAACTACCTCACTAATTTCTTTTCATATGTACATATCGGGTTTTCTCCCCACTGGTTTGGATTAGGAGCGGAACTTACAGGCAGCCCGGGCCGGCGGTCGATACCCAGGCTGACGGAGGCGGTCTGTGAGGGAAGCTTCGAATCTAGACCGGTGGGAGAGAACCACCACATGTTTTTTTTTTTTTTCTCAAAAGATCACAACGAGGAGGAATCAGGGAAATGTGTGGAAATTTTGGAAATGGGAGGGAGGGTGGAGGAATCGGAAGCGCGAGGTCAGGCGCTGGCGGAGGGACAAGGAGCGCACATGCAAAGGCGCTGGCGGAGGACAGGAAGCACAGAAACAAGGTGCCGGCGGAGGAACAAGGAGCGCAGGGATAACGGCGCTGGTGGAGGAACACAAGGCGAGGAGATTCGCCCAAGGGGTGACCAGGTGACAGTTGGAGCTGTCCTTCTCTACATTGGCGTCGCCTGGTTGCTCCCCCGTAAGAGCACAATAAAATCTCTGCGGGCCTACAAATGACGTATCTGCCTCTGTGATGTTTGTGACGAACCGTCTACTGTGATTGCTGGCTGCCTCGCCTGGACGCAGAGCAAGATTTTAGCCAGGGCCGGTTGACGAGACGTGGTTATCAAGTGGTTGGAAATCCGGATTTATTAAACTATCTCTGGGCATAGGGAGCCCACTTTTGGATGGATGGAAAAGCACATTGGTACATTGGCATATGAGCAGTAGCACGGCCAGGGCCATTGACAGAGCACGGCAGCAGGTGGTTCAGACGCACAGGCGGCGGTCTACGTAGGCAGGCCTGCGACGGTGCGATGTATCACAGGATCAGCTCAACACCTCGACGGGCAGACAGGACCTGCAGATTGAATGAACTCGGTGCTGGATGCTGCGTTCCATCTGCATGCTGCCGTTCGGGCTGTCCCCTGGCTCTGGGTCGCGTAGCCCCACATTTCAATTGATTCGCTGCCTTGCTGGGTGGGTGGGTGGGCCAGGGCCTGGCTGTGCTGTGCAGTGTGCAGCATTCAATCGCGGAATGATCCCAGCTTGCCCCTCACCTCACCCAGCTGTTCTGTCTGTGGTGTCCGCCAGTGCGTATTACAGACTGTGCCCCGGTCTGGGCCTGGCCCGGCCATGTTTCTCGAGCCGCCCTTGTACCTTATTAAGCCTTTGAAGTTCTCTCAAAGTTAAGTTTTCTTCTGTTCTTCTGTTTTCCTTTCTTTTCAAATTCATATCTTATCACAGAGTGCGGTGAGCGAGAACCAAGGCCAGCCGCCGACGTTATTCAGGTGCCAGCAACGGCCTGAGCTGCTAGGGCCGCCCACATCAAATAGCCTCTCCCCACAGGCCAGCCAGCCAGCCTCTCGCGACGCAGCGCTTGCGGAGTCATCCAACACCACCAACCAACCGCCCTTGGCCACCGCCCATCGATCCAACCCAATTTCTGCCGTCTGTCCTCGGCCGCGGGTTAAAGAAAAAAAAAATAAAAATAAAAAAATAAGTAACCCACGGCAAACCAGCCTGCGCGCGTGACGACAAAAGGCGTCGCAGACGTCCGCTTGCCATTTCCCTATACCGCCCAAAATGGCGCGCGTCTACGCAGATGTCAACCAGAACATGCCCCGGAGCTACTGGGAGTATGACAGCGTCAACATCAGTGAGCCTCCCTCCTGCCTGCGCCCCTCCCCTTCCGACCTGGTTGTTTGCCGCTTCTCGGGGCCAGATCGTCTGTCTGTTTGTTTCTGATCCTTGCGATGGATTGATTATCTTTTGCTGACCCTGTTTGGATTCGCTTTTCAGGCTGGGGAGTCCTCGAGAACTACGAGGTTGTCCGCAAGATCGGTACGTCCCGCTAAACTAGCTCTCTCTCACGCGCCCCCGCCAGCCGGCCGAGCAACCGACTGACGTCCGCGAACTGCAACAGGTCGAGGCAAATACTCCGAGGTCTTTGAGGGCATCAATGTGGTCAACTACCAAAAGTGCGTCATCAAGGTGCTGAAGCCGGTCAAGAAGAAGAAGATCAAGCGAGAGATCAAGATCCTGCAGAACCTGGCCGGCGGCCCCAATGTTGTGGCACTTCTGGATGTCGTGCGGGACTCAATGGTTCGTTGACCCCCAACCGCCACTCCTGCTGCGCCCAGCTACATCGCTATGCTGTGTGTGTTCGTTCTGACCCGGAAGCGATGTTGCGCCGCAAACAGAGCAAGACGCCGTCCCTCATCTTCGAGTACATCAACAACACGGACTTCCGGACGCTGTACCCCAAGTTCAACGACATCGATGTGCGATACTACATCCTGGAGCTGCTCAAGGCGCTCGACTTCTGCCACAGCAAGGGCATCATGCACCGCGACGTCAAGCCTCATAACGTTATGATCGACCATGAGAACCGCAAGCTGCGCCTGATCGACTGGGGCTTGGCCGAGTTCTATCACCCGGGCACCGAATACAACGTGCGGGTGGCGTCGCGCTACTTCAAGGGCCCCGAGCTCCTGGTGGACTACCAGGAGTACGACTACTCGCTCGACATGTGGAGCCTGGGCGCCATGTTCGCGTCCATGATCTTCCGCAAGGAGCCCTTCTTCCACGGCAACAGCAACTCGGACCAGCTGGTCAAGATCGCAAAAGTGCTCGGTACCGACGACCTTTTCGACTACCTCGACAAGTACGAGATTGAGCTGGACGCCCAGTACGACGACATCCTGGGCCGCTTTCAGAAGAAGCCGTGGCACAGCTTTGTCAACGCCGAGAATCAGAGGTTCGTCAGCAATGAGGCCATTGACTTTCTTGACAAGCTACTTAGATATGACCACATGGTGAGTTTTTTTTTTTTTTTTTTTCCGACCGTCTCGTTTCCTTCTGACTTGACTGCCTGCCCGGCTAACCGACCGACCTTGTCCACTCGCAGGAGCGTCTCACGGCTAAGGAGGCCATGGCGCACCCCTACTTTGACCCGGTGCGCAACGAGGGCATTCTGGAGCAGCTGCTCTCCCAAGGAGGCACCGGCAGCAACTCGACAAGCATCTAAAAATATGGATTATTTTTGTCTTGTTTTCCGTCGTCACCCAAACGACGCTCCATGTTCATTTTGTTTCCAAATGCTCTTCCCTTGTCGTTCCCGCTTAATGCTTCTCGCCAAGGACTCTCAAGGAGCGGAGAACTTTCTTCGAGATACCCCTTCTCCTCGAACGCCGTCCACAAACCAAACCAACCACCCCCTTGACATGACGTTATATTTTTATCCATTTTGCATGGGGCGTCGGCATTCAAATGTTCGAATGATGCCCGGAGTCCCGGTTTTTTGCTTTTGATGACATGACTGGTCACATGACTGTTTTTCCTGCCTGCGGTGCAATCCAATTGACAATCTGATGCCTTTTTTGTTCCCAACTTTCCTCCTGTTCGTTTGCTGGACGCGGTCTTTGAGGACCTGGACCTACCTTGAGCGGAATGGATGTCTTCTACTGTGCTTGGACGGGTGGAAGGGTAGCAGCAGTTCATGCAAGCTCCCGCTTGGTGGTTGATAGTACCTCGTCCAAGCTCCTTAACCCTGGTCCATACCGGGCATTTCACAAGTACCTAGATACCTAGGCAAAGGCAGTAAGAGAACGAGAGTAATTTGTTCCTACTACCGATAGCTGTGTATATGGCATCGACTAGCATAATATCTATTGACCTGACTAGCTCTTTTTATCCGGCTAGGCAAAAGAAGCAAAAATCCCTGTCGCACCGGAACCCGTCCTGGCCGCACCGCCGCTTGGAGCCGCCGGGGGTGCGGATGACGGAGCCGGCCGGGACCGTGGACGACCGCGACGAGGAGCTGCCGCCGCCGCTGCCCCCGAGGCTGGCGGCTGCCCTCGTCTCGGGCGATGCGGACGCCGATGACGAGGCCTTGGTCATGAACAGGCGGCGGCGCAGGTTCTTGTTTGTGGGAGACGTGTTGCCGCCCGCGGCTCCACCTCCGCATCCGCCGCCGCCGCTGGCCCTGGTGACGGCGGCGGCGGCGAACGAGCGACGGCGGTGGCTCTGTAGGAACGAGGATGGGGTTGTCGTTGTCGACGACGAGGACCAGGGGAATTTGGTCGTGGTGCTGATGTTGAAGAGCGAGGCGGTGCTGCGGACTGCGGTAGCATCGGCGGCGGCGGCGTTGCTGCTCTCGCTTTTGCTGTTGCTGACGACGCCGCGCACGCTGCCGCCAGGCGACGAGAAGTAGATGGACGACAGCTCGTCCTCGTCCGAGTCGTAGATGAGCGAGATGAGCGGGGATGTCGAGCGGTGCTGCTGGTGGTGGTATCGGTGACGCGACCGCGGCCTTCGAGACGGCGTGTCTGTCATCTCGGAGGTGAGGCTTCCCGCCGGGCCGTGTTGCATGGCTGCTAGGCTCGGGGGTGACGACGCTGCGACTGCTGCTTCTGCTTCTGCTTCGGTTTCGGGCACGTCGCGTGCTGATTCTGGTTGTGAGGGGAGTCGGGCGCGGGCGCCATCTCGACTGTGATGGTCGGGCGAGGATGCTTCCCGGCTTCTGCTGTCTGTATCTGCTCGCACGCGAGGTCTTGCGCGCCGCGCAGGTGCCCATCTCCGGCTTGCGGCGGCGCACATCGCGACCGAGTCTACTCCTTCTTTTTCGCCTTCCTCGGCCTCGTCGCTCTCAGAGTCGACATGAATGGGTGACAGCTCTGACGAGCCAGCAAGCCCAAAGTCGCTGCTCAAGCTGTCTGGCGCTGTCGAGCCGGCTTCAGAACGGCGTCCTAACCCGAGGGGGCGGCGGCATTTGGCTTTGCTCCAGAGGTCGCCTGGGCTGGATTGAGTTGGTGCCTCTTCAGTGTCGCTCTCGTTATTGACAGGCGGGTCTTCGCCCAGCGCGTCTTCCTCCTCATCCCCATCCTTATCCTCATCTATGTGCCGCTCCTCTTCCCGAGGTGGGTTTCCGGCAGGTTCTGTGTCTGCCGGAGATGGATGCTCCTCGGGCGCTGGCACCTCGTCTGAGGAAGGCGGCTCGTCCGATGTTTCTGCAGGTGAAGGCAGTCCGGCAGATGCTTGTTTGGCCGTCATAGCGGATGCAACATCAAGTCGCAGGCTGCTGCTGATGGTAGCACTCCGGTTGCCGGAAACTTCCCGGGGCGCTCGGGCTCTCGATGATGCGCGTGGCTGACGCCCCCTCGATCTGCCAGCATGGCTCTTCCCGGCGATCCAGCCGTTGCCTTGGTCATTGTGCGAGGCACGGGAGGAATCAACGGAATTCGGAGAGCACACACCGTCGGCGGCCTTGTCCAGCTCCTCCCTAGCTCCCTCACCCTGGTGGGTTGGGGACACTGCAGAAGGCTGAGGGACGGATTGGGCTGGCTCAGCCTGCGCTGTATCGTCGGCCGACACCTCGTCGCTTCCGGCCTCTGTGCTCATTGAAGGCACCAGACCCTCCACTGGCTGAGAAGTGTCTTTAACCTCGGTCGGTTGCGTCCCCGTCTCGTCCCGAACCGTCTTCCGGGGGCGTCCCCTTGGTCGCCGGCTGGGATTTCGGGGCTTTGACTGTTTCTCTTCTCCCCTCGAACTTTCCACTTCCCCGGTTGTGGATGTCTGCAGCTTCAGTTGTCGAAGTCCCTCGTCCACGATGTAGATTACAATATCGCCACCGACTTTGGGAAGCTGTGTTGGTGCAGCGTCATATGCTAAGCTGCCCTCGCCGCCAGGTTTGGGCGGCGCCAACGTTTTATAGGAGCCTTCATCGACTGGCTGTGGCGGAACACAAGCTTCCTGCCGAGCAGAGGAGGTGATAGGCGTGGAATTCCCCGAGCTAGCCGGACCAGAGGCGCGGCGTTTCCTTGATCTGGGAACCCTGGAAGCAGACCTCAAGGCGGGATGAGGTCTTAGTTGGGGTCCAGCTTCTGAGCCCGATGTGTCTGGCGGAGTGGACAGAAATGACGCCTGCTGTTTCTCGACGAAGCCCGAAGAAGCCGCCTCTGGCTGTGGTCTAGGTCCGGGCAAGGACTGGGCTCGAGGTTCCGGTGGCTTTGGCACCTGGGCCGATAGAGTGTCCCCGGGCTCACATGCCGGCAGCGAGACCTGGCTCGGCGGCGCCGCAGCCTTTTCCCGGGCCCCCTTGAACGAGCTCTGAATCTCATCCTCTGAATCGGCTTCGGCCATAACCTTGCGCATCAAGGATTTCAGGGGCATCGTGCTCCGCTTCCGGATGGAGCCGGCGTGGCCGCCTGGTGTAGGCTGGACCGGAGCCACGGGGCCGGTCGGTAGGGCGGGAACCCGCCAGGCGGACTCGACGGTGTGGTTGGTCATGCTGAGGAGGTCTAACGGTGCCGTGGACTGCTGCAGGGCCTGGCCGCCGCCAGTTGCTGCGCTAAGCAGCTCGTTGATTTTCGAGATGAGGCTCTGTGGTGCTCCTGCCCAGGCGGCGACGGGGGCGAGTCCGAGGAAAGGTGGCTGAGGCGTGAGAAGCCCGGGCATTTTGTGTGCTATATCTGGTGTTGTTTCGACCGGCCTTCTTGTTTCGTCGGGATCGACGGGAACAGCGGCGGCTGGGACCCCTCTTTGCGCCGTCTCCTGCTCCTCGCTGCCGGCTTCTTGTTGCTCCTCATCCACACTCTCGTCCTCTTCCTCGCCGTCGTCTTCTTCCTCCTCATCGTCACTGCCACCGCCGTTCAAATCCGTAACGTCAGAGTCGTCCTCGTCGGCATCGGCCAGCATCAGCCTCGACTTGGAGCCGAAAATGGAGTCGAGGTGGCCGTTGTTGACGACGACTTCGCCCGTCTGCAGGTCGATCTCGTCGGTGATGTCGGTAAAGTCCCGCTCGTACTTCTCGAAGATGAGCTCCATCCTGGACTTGAGCGACATGGCGGCGCGATCGCGGGAGATCTCGAGCTGGCGCTCCGGGGCGAGGTCCTCCTCCTCGAGGGCGACCAGCTCGTCGTCGCCATCGCGGCCGAGGTACTGAAGGAGCCTGGGTCTCTTGGTAGGGGGCTCCATTGGCGATGGAGGGTGTTCGGCGGCGTCTTGGATATTTGTGTCTCCTGGATCGCCACGTTTCTCGCAGCTCAGAGGGCGCTCGGGTCCTCGTCAATTGCCCATGGCGACATCATCTAGGCGGGGGGTTCAAGGCAGGGGTGGAATGCGACGAGCGGGCGTCAAACAAAACAATATCGACAGCCCATGCCTGCTGCTTTACGCGTGGGTCGCGAGTTGGCGCGTCAACCAATTGATCGCCAACAGGGGAGTGCTTGAGGGGTGGTGGGCCCTGAAGGACAGGCGGCAGGGGTCAGCTGCAGCGGGCGGCTTCCACTAATTCGACAGCTCCGCCATCAACGCCACCAACGGCCACCAGCCAGATCACATCTACATGCACATGCAAACCTGATCGACGCCGCCCTTGACTGCCCACCAGACTCGGGCCCTCACTTACGCCGAAGCCCAAGCCGGTAACGGCAAGCTCGGCGATAATGTATTGTCAAAAATGCCGGACGCCGCTCAAGCTTGACGGCTCTCTGCAGGACCTAAACCCCGCCGCCTACGATCTCCTCGTCAGTACGTCATGCATGCTCCCTGCTGCCCTCCGCTCCTTTGGCCCCTTTTATACCCCGTCCCGTCTGACGAAACAAACAGCAACATCATCACAGCAGTCCCACGCGAACCTGCCTGAATCCCTTTCCTCGCCGTCTCCATCCAGTCCACGATCCCAGAGCCGGCTCGCGGCCTACAAGGAAGCCGCCGCGCAGAATGCCGGCCCACCGACCTTTAAACGCTACAGCGGCGGCCAGGCCGTGCGGGCCGATAAGACGGGCGTCCGCGACAACTCCATGTCCTTCATCCTTCTCGAGGGCTCGCAGATAGCGCCGTCCTCGTCCATACGGCCGTCGTCCAAGGGGTCCGCGACGGCCGGTGCTGATGCTGCTGCGAAGCCGGCCGAGGACGAGCTGGACCCGTCGCCGTCGCGCGAGATGGGCCGCATGACGCGGCTGTTCGAGGTGCTGTCGGCGCGGTCCGACATCGACCACCCCGTGTGCGTCGAGTGCACCGACATCCTGGTCGAGGGCCTGCAGAAGCGGCTCGAGTCGGCGGCGCGCGAGCGCGACACGTACGTGGCCTTCCTCAAGCGGCTCGAGGCCGAGGCGCCGACGAACGACGAGCTGCGGGCGCACGAGGCGGCGCTGGCCGAGGCGCGCAGGCAAGAGGACGCGGCGCTGCGCGAGCTGCTGGAGCTCGAGGAGGAAAAAGCCGCGCTCGACGACGAGGTGCTGCGGCTCGAGGACGAGTCGCGGCGGCTGGACGCGGACGAGGAGCAGTTCTGGCGCGAGCGCAACGCCTTCGCGTCGCGGCTGGCCGAGTTCCAGAACGAGCGCGACAGCATCAACTCGCGCTACGACAACGACGCGCGCCTGTACCAGAGCCTGCAGCGCACAAACGTCTACAACGACACCTTCCTCATCAGCCACGACGGCACCTTTGCCACCATCAACGGCCTCCGCCTCGGCCGCCTGCACGCCAGCCCCGTCGGCTGGCCCGAGATCAACGCGGCCTGGGGCCACGCCCTGCTGCTCGTGTCGACCGTGGCCGAGAAGCTGCAGTACCGCTTCGACGGCTACGAACCCCAGCCCATGGGCTCCACCTCGCGCATCATCCGCTACGAGGTTGCATCCCCTTCGTCCTCGAGCCGCCTTGCCGGTGCCGGTGTGGGTGCCGGTGTGGTAGGCCCTCCTCCGCCCGCGCCCCGCAAGCACGTGCTCGAGCTCTTCTCGTCGGGCGGCGACATGCCGCTGCTGCCCTTTATGCACCGCCGCCTCGACGCCGCCATGGTGGCCTTCCTCGAGCTCGTCCGCCAGCTCGGCGCCTTTGTCGAGCGCCAGACCGCCGCCCAGGGCCGCCCGCTCGACCTGCCCTACCGCATCGAGGGCGACCGCATCCAAGGCGTCAGCATCAAGCTCGGCATCGCCCAGGACGACGCCTGGACAAAGGCCTGCAAGCTGACGCTGACGTGCTGCAAGTTTCTGTTGGCCCATGCAAGCAGCTTGTGATCTCTTGTTAGTGTTTAATATCTGCGCTTTTTTTTGTGTCCGCGGCACAGGTGCTATATCCACCACCTGCCCAAGTGGTTGGAGTACTGAGGTTTTTTATGCACATGCTGGTTTTTATGGAGTGGTATGAGTACTCCCGCATTTTATCACATCTTGGCCTCGCTGGCTGGCGTTTGTAACCAAGGAGTTCAAGACATTGTTATCTGCAAGGAGACGACATACGCAGTTATTTCCTTTGGGCTAAGCCTCTTAGGAAGATTTCTCATCACAAACAAATCAGACCAGCCCTTTCTTTCATCTAACAAAAACCCCGCTCAACCCTCACTCATCCTCGCCAGAAGAGGCCACAGCCTCGCTCGCGTCATCCTCCTCGCTATCATCGTCGGCCGACCCGCCGCGGCCCTTGGTAAAGTCCTTGAAGCCCTGGTTCATCTTGATGACGGCTCGGATGTGGCGGTCCGACACGACGACCCGGCGGCCCTTTGTGACATCATCGCCGTCGTCACGGTCATAATCCGCCTCGCTCTCGGCCAGGGCGACGGCGACCTGCAGCGCGTTCTTGATCTGGCGGCCGTTGAGGCGCAGGGTCAGCACCTCGCGCGACTCGCGGGCGAACTCGCGCGCGGCGAGCGACACCTGGACGGGGCTGCGGGCGGCGCCGGCGCCGGCGCTGCCCGAGGAGTCGCGCTCGAGCCGGTCGAACGACGTCTCCCAGATGGTGGCGCGGTCGGCGTCGTTGAGGCGGCGGTAGTGCAGCGCCACGTGGATGCGGCTGGTGAAGGCGCTGTCGAAGGAGGCGACGCGGTTGGTGGTCAGGAAGAGCACGCCCTTGTAGTACTCGAGCGCGCGCAGGAAGATGGACACGAGGCTGTTGCGGGATATGTCGCTCCTGAAAAGACGAAAATGAGTCGGTGTTAGCATTTTCTTTTTTCTCCCTGTGAATGGTCAAGGTGGGAAAAGAATCAACTCACGTTCTGCGCCGCTCCAAGTACACGTCTGCTTCGTCGAGCAGGACCAGGGCACCGTAGCGCTCTCCGAGCTGCAGGAAGTGGTCAAGGTTCTGGTCGATGCAGTCGCTGATGGACGAGCCGAGGTCGCCGCTCTTCAGGCACAGCAGCGGGCGCTGAGCGATCTCGGCAGCCGCCTCGCACGTGGCGGTTTTTCCAACCTATTTTTTGTTAACCGTGAGCAACATTCCAGAAGATGGGAGAAAAAGATATAGGACAAAGGAACGACCTACCCCAGGGGATCCGTGCAAGAGAAAGATGCGCCCTTCGCCCTTGTTCTTGATCAGGTCCCGAGGCCATGGGCTCAGCATGCCGCCGTCGTTGGCAAACTTGCCGATCAGGGTCTTGACGGTGTGCTTGACCTCGTCGTCCAGCACGAGGTGCTTGAAAGCCTCCCGGTCAGGCTTTACGCTGGTGAGATACTCCACACGGACATAGCCTGTAGTTGTCGTTTTTTATGTCTCTTGGTCAGCAGAAACCCTTTTTCTCCCGAGACAGACTGATCACAAGAATATTTTACTTACCCCACCGACGCTCCGAAAGGATAAAGGCAGGAATGTCCTTCTGCAAAGCCAGATAGTAGAGGTCGCTCTGCGGCGCCTTATCGACGACGGGGTCCAGGTCCTCGAAGTCGGCGAACCTCCCAGGTTTGCCTGGCGAGGAGGCAGCATCCCAGACGCACTTGGGACAGCCGCACCGCGCCTCGAACGAGGGCAGCAGGTCCTGCGGGACCCTGCGGCCCGGCGACACCGACCTCTGCCTGCGGCCCCTGCCCCCGCGCTGCCCGGGAAGACGACGGCCTCCCCGAACGTACATGGGCGGCGGGGGCGGCAGGAAGCTCGTGTTTTCGTTATACCGCAGCGCCCTGGGCCCTCTGTCACTGAAGCGCTCGAACCCCTCGGCGTCGACGACGACCCTGCTCGAGAGCTTGCCCCGGGGCCCGTTCGAATCGACCAGCTCGCCGGCGTACTCCTTGTAGGTCGGGCTCTTGACGAGCTCCCAGTATAGCTTGCCGAGCCTGACCTGCTTCTCGTCCATGGTTTCTCCCGCGCCGTCGTCGGGCACCTCGGCCGGGAGCGCCTTAGGGAACAGCGCGGCGGGAACGATGGGGAGGGTGCTGATGGCCTGCTCGCCAGAGTACTCGTCGATGTACGTCGTCTTTGCGCTGCGCTCGATGCGGCCGTTGTCGAACCCGAGGTTCCAGTACTCGACGGCCCAGGGCTTCTTCGAGTCCGGGTGCCTCTCCTGGTCGGCGCCGTCGAGCTGGACGCGGGACGCGATGTAGGGGTTCCAGACGCCGTTGCTCTTGACGTAGACCACCTCGCCCGGCCGGTAGAGGAGCCACAGCCAGTCGAAGGTGGCGCAGGGCTGGTCCCTCGCGTGGCGCTGCTCCTCCTCGCGGATCTTGGCGCCGAGGGTGTCGGCGAGGAAGCCGAGGAGCACGTCGATGTGCACCGCCGTCTCCGCGACCTGCTCGGGGGAGTGGCTCGCCGGCTGTGCGTCCCTGAAGCGCGCGAGGGCGGCGCGGTGGTGGACCAGGACGGCGTAAGGGGCCCGGACCACCACGCGCTCGGCCATGAAGTCGACGCCCGGCCAGTATCCGACGACGGCGCGCAAGGCGCCCTTCAGAAGCCTCGAGTGGATGATCATCTTGGTGGTCCCGCGCTTGCTCGTGCTTCCAGAGTCGGAATCATACTCCTCATCCGAGTACACCGGCGGCGGCGGAGGATATCCGGGGCCCCTGGGGCGGTGATGATAGATCCGACTAGCCGATGAATTGATCTTAGTCAGGATCTCGATGACGGGCGACTTCCCATCCTCGGCGGATTTGGAATTGTTACCGGGCCCGTCGAACGGCTTGTCGCTCTTGTGTGCTGTATGTGCAAGTCACCGGTCAGCCGTGCGCAACAACACTAGAGCAAAGGAGAGACCCGGGGCCAGCCTACTGTCGACGACCTTCCCATCGATGGAATACTGCACCACATAGAGAATCTTTGGAACCGGTTCGTCACCCGCGTCTTCCTTCGTCTGCGGCAACGCGCGGACAAGGGAATCCTGCTGTGACGAGCCAGCGAGGTCCTCGAAGCTCGCCACGGAGCCGGTGTCTTCCGAGCCTCCTGCCATGCTTGCCGAGAGTCCCCCAACTGGAGTCCGCTGTCTTGTTCAACTCTTGGGTAGGGTGGATACTGGTGAATAGAGAGATACGGATGGGCACAGGAGGACCCGATGTGGGCTGGGGGCGGCGCTTCCCCGTGCCTCGGTTTTATACCCCAGTTAGCCGCCCATGTATCTACCTAGGTAGGTATCTATCTGCGTCTAGGCTGCTGCGGGGCCCGGATTTCGCACCAAAGAGGCAATGTCGCCCAGCGGCTGACCGGCGCGAAGTTGGCTGGCTGCGTGGACTACTGTAGCAAGGCGACCAACCAGGAGTCGGGATATGAGTGCATGTTAGGCAGAAATTGTTGCCTGGCTGCGTACCTCCGGTGTGTTCTTGCTCTCGCAGCCTGCATTAGGCCTACATTAGTGCGAATGCAACGCGGACGAAACTGCCGTGACTGGCTGCCATGCTGGCTCGCTCACTGGTCAGTTGGCCACGAATGGGGGGAGCACAATCATCATCACACACGGTGCAGTCAGACGGAATATGCAGGTGCATATGCCATGCCATGTCATGCCATGTCATGCCTGGTAAGGCTCCGAAAGGATGATACTGGCCGATAATTTGATTTGCAAAAACGGCCCGCGTTGGGGCTCAGCCTAGAAGCTTAGGCACCTCCTCCAACAGATGCTCGACAATGGCATCGGGGCCTTTCTCGACCTGCAGCCCCTGTGGGATAGCGTGCAGCTTGATGTCGGGTCTTATCGAGCGTGCAATGGCTTGGATACGGGCAGCCTCCTCGGCCGACCACATCGATGCCGAGAACTAAGTAATGTCGAGGTCAGACCAACCTAACGCTGACTGCATATGAGACTCGATGGTGGATGGCAGATCGACGACACGCTTGATTGCTTACCAGAACATCCGGCTGGAACTCCTTCACCTTGGCCTCCACCTCTTCGATACCTGTCGTGCTTCCGTGTCAGCAGCGTGCCGTGCTAAGTTGGCCCCCTGGAGTGATGGGTGCCTCACTCTCGCAGTTCGCCACGTAGTCGATCGTGTACTGATCCTTGAGAGCCTCGACCATCCTGCCGATGAGGCGCTTGGCTCTCTCGGGTGCTGTGTTGACTGTCACCAGCCGGAACGGGCCCTTTGGAGAAGCCATGTCCTATCGCTTAGAGAATTGATATTGGGTGTGATGATTAAAATTGCGTCACTCGGGGTTCAAAGTGGTGGTGATTGGAATTGGAGACGGTGTCGGAATAATATTCCCGCCTTTTTCCGGCGTTATTCCGGCGCATGCAAAGGGAAAGGAATCACTTGTTTTGGGCTAAAGGAAGGACCTGATTACAGGGCCTGGGCCCCTGGCTTGGGTCCGTGGCTTGGCCTTAGGGCCAAGCCCCAGGGCACGGCCCCAAAACCCTGTATATAAACCCTACCTCTGTCACCCCCTCGGGGCTAGAGGTTCCTCTTCCTTATGCTCAACACAAACATGCACAATAGAGGACCTTTCCCCAGATCACTGAGATCATTGTTCATCACTTTTGGAGCTCTCCGAGCCGTCAAACAGGAGTACAGACTCCTACCAACAGACGGCTGTATTCTGCCCGTGCTAGATTACCCCTCACCATCCAATGGGGTGGACCCCTCAATTCCTGACCAAGGAAAGAGAAGACCAACGGAAAAAAAAAAAAAAAAGCCGCTGTGGAAAATGCTCTCTTTTTCCCAGTCGCCTCCAGTCGCTTGACAGGCCCAGCACGCTGCCCGTCTATAACGGGTCGTGTTCTGCATGCTCTATTTTGACGTGGCAATAGGCGATTTCGCGAGACTGCATGTTTACTACGACCAACATAACACTCGCCAAGCAGCGACCTTTGTTCTACCGCTGGCCTTCCGCCCTCACAGGGCGCTGCGTCGGGTCATATCATGCATCTCTTCACGACTTAATTGGCAATGGGAATCGTCAAAATGATGCCAACCAACCCACGGGTCGAGCTTATATCTAGCGTCTATGCGTAGAGCTTCTTCTCATAAGACTCCATGTTTACTCCGCCCTCCAGCTGGGCACTTGCTGTCCGGATCTCGAACCGCACAGTGCCGTTCGCTACACCTTCATGGAGCTCCTTGAGGCTCCGGACTCCAGTATCTTGCATGGAGTGTTTCAACCCCGCTGCAAGGTAGGGGAGGAACTTGGAGACGGATCTGTGTGGTTATATGTTAGCAAATCATTTTGGTTGGTTTTCCGAACTCATCAGAGTGCATCGTCGTTGTTATTGGCACCTACCCCCGATGCGCCACGGCTCCCGAGACGCCCTGAGCGACCAGGACGCTGTCACCCTCAGAGAAGTAGCGGGCGGTGCCAGCATTGCTCTTCTGGCTGTCCTTGCCACCACCACCGGCCTTCTTGTCCTGCATGGCGTCGATGCTGCCCATGCCACGGTACGCCTTGACAAGCTTGCCCTCACGCGACACGAACGAGGTGCCGGGAGACTCGGTAGTGCCCGCAAGCAGGCCTCCCATCATCACGGTCGAGGCACCAAGAGCCAGCCCCTTGACGATATGGCCGACGTTCTGGATCCCGCCGTCGGCGATGCAGGGCACACCAAACTTGGCGGCGAAGGAGCTGACACTGTAGACGGCCGTGGCTTGGGGACGACCGACGGCCATGACCTCCTGGGTGATGCAGGCACTGCCGCTCCCCATGCCGATGCGCAGGCCATCGACGCCAGCCGCAATCAGCGCGGCGGCCTGCTCCCTGGTCACGACGTTTCCGCCAATGACGTCAAGGCCGGGGAAGGTCTGCTTGATCCACTTGATCATCTCGATCTGGTACATGCTGTTTCCCTGGCTGCTGTCGAGGATGACAATGTCCAGGCCGGCGTCCACAAGCTTTTGGAGGCGCTCCTTGTCCTCGGGCCGCGTGCCGATGGCGGCGGCACAGAGGAGCTGCTTCGAGTCGGGCAGCTTAGACGCAAGGGGAAAGTAGAGGTTCTTTGTCAGATCGGACCGCGAAATCATCGAGACGAGGTTGAAGTCCTTGTCCACGATCGGCAGTTTTCCCTTCTTGGACCTGGCCAGAATCTTGTTGGCCTCGATCAGATCGATGCCGTGGGGCGCCGTGATGAGGTCCTTGACCATCACGTTCTCGATCGATGTCTCGGGGTCGTCCTCAAACTGGATATCGCGGTTCGTTACAATGCCCAGGAGCTTCGAGCCGAGCTTTCCGTTCTCTATTATACAAGTGTCAGCACAAAGCTCGTTGCCCGAGCACGTACTGAAGCGCAGAGCATCAACGGCATTTTTCCATCATAAATCTTTTGTCTCCCCAAGACGTGAAGTCATTACGGCGGAACGAAAGTTATAAGAAAAAGAAGATAATAATCACAAGGAACAGAGTATGCCAAGGAGGAGATCCAGGTCGGAAAAAAAAAAGCGACCGACTTACCAGTGACAGGAAAGCCGCCGAATCCCCACTTCTCCTTCAACGCCTTGGCCTCGCCAACCGTGGTGGCGCGGCTGATGACAACGGGGTCCAGGATGAAGCCGTTCTCGTAGCGCTTGACCTTGCGCACCATGGCGGCCTGGGCGTCGGCCGAGCAGTTGTGGTGGATGACGCCGAGACCTCCCTGGAGGGCCATGTGGATGGCCATCTCGTGCTCCGTCACAGTGTCCATCGGAGAGGACACAAACGGGGTCTTCAGGGAGATTCGCTTGGTGACGGGCGAGTCAAGGCCGACCTCGGAGGCAGCGAAGCCAATGTAGCCCGGGAGCACAAGGAAGTCGTTGTACGTCAGGCCGCCGTGGACCTTGAAGTCCAGCAGCTGGCGGACGTCGAGACCATCGCGGCTGTCGTACTCCTCGAGGAGCTCCTCGGCCTTGTTGGGATCGAGGAACTTGGTAGTTCCGTTGATCCACGTTGCGCTCGGGTTTGCGGCGGGCATTGTAAGTGGAGGGGTATCACTGGTGCGGCTGTCAGTCGCCGCCGTCAAGGAGGGAAAACGCGCCGCTGCCCCTCTAGGACGAACGACCAGACCAACTTACAAGAAAGGAAGAACGAATGAAGAGAAGAGACGGCGACGGTGGGGTAAAAACAGCGACAACGAAGAGCCAGGTTGTCTCGGCGTCTCGAGGTCGAAGATAGCCGGCCAATCTGATTTCGCAGGTTGCCAGGCCTTCGGAGCTTGTCTTCTTCCCAAGAGAAAGAAAAAGAGAAAAGAGAGGGAAAACGGAGGCCCACCATTTTTTTTTTTCTTCCATCCGGATGCCATGCAGCCAGGGGTCTCCGGCTGCGGGGCACAAAGAAGCGCGACGCCACAGTTTGGTGGGGAAGCAAGCCTTATTGGCGGGTCGCGCCTACATGGGGGTACAGCCGAGGTGGTGCCAAGCGAACAGTTAGGACCATGGCGAGTTGCACTGAGAGGCACAAATAAAAATAAAACCAAAGCCCCATACTGCTGTTGCAGGTGCAGCATTGAACCGTCGGCTGACAGCTCCTGCAAGGCACAAGCCAATGACGGCTGAGCGGGCACCGTCCCTCGAAGTTTCACAAGACGGCAGACAGCTTAGCAATTCGGTGTAGCTGATCAGTTCTGCCTAGTGGCTTTACTCTAGCCTTTTGGGTTCTCTCTCGACTTTCGGCCCAGACCAGTCCAGTTCTGACTACGCCTACGCGACAGAGCTGGTTGTTCATTGGCATGCCAATTTGAAAAGTTTACAGAACGGGGTGGCATAAGCCGCTTTCGGGAATACAGGCAAAACAAAATTTAATATATGAAGATTTTTATGATCTAAAAATTTAGTGAACAAAGAAAAAGAGGGAGAAATACGCAAAGAAGCAAGAGAAAACATAAAGGGGAAAGCTGTACGGGTCTCGGGGGGTATATCTAAGTCGTCGTCTTAGCATCGCGCCAGCGGGCAAACCCTTCATGCGGCGGGTTTGGAGTCGGCGGGCTTGGAATCAGCGGGATCCGGGTCGCCGTTGGGAAATCTTCCCAGCCGGGACTTTCCAGGGTTCGGCTTGTAGGTGGGGTGACTGGCCCCCTTCCTGTTGGCTTCCATGGCTTTGCGAGCGGCCGCGGGGACGTTGGATGGCGGGGCTGCCTTCTCCTTTGGCGACGGGTTAAGGGTATCGTACTTGGGCTTCTTGGGCATGGTTGCGGTCAAGATTTCGTTCAACCGGGGCACTCGCGCGGCCGTGCACCACCTCGAGTGGAGTACGTGGGTGTTGCACTCGAACAAGTTCTGCCAGGCCTCGGCCGTTTGGAAGGACTCTGATCTGCACGGGTATTCCGAGGTGTCGGGCAGTCGAGGGGTGTTGCCGAGGGTGCAGCAGTTGAGCGCGTTCTTTTCACCCGGTTGGCAGCAGTGGCCATCGCCGGTGGCCGTAAAGGGGCCCCCCGCCTTTTTGGTCATTATCGTCGGGCACGTCTCTGGTGGTCCGGTCGGCTCCGGCTCTTTCGCCGCCGGCTTTGGCTTCGGCTTGCTGAAGGAGAGGCCGCGGGGAGAGAGGACCATGTGGCTGCCAAGGTCGCTGTTGTCCACGAGGGGGATGGCCGAGACGGCGGTGGCGGCAGCCGCCGCCATGGTGACTAGGAGGGTCGAGGGGTGCATCTTTGGGTTTGGCTGTTATCGCTTCTGGTTTTCCTCTTGCGGTTTGAAAAGCAGAAAAAAAAGGAAAAAGGGAAAAGTAGATACAAACAGGAGGGAAAGGACGAAGGAAAAGACGAAGGAAAAGAGAGGAAAAGAAAGTGATGCGCAAGTGCAAGACCGAGGATGGTGAGGAAGAAAGGGAGGAAAACGGAGAGGTGAGAGCGGATGGCGGCGTATATATACTTATACATGCCGTAATGCCCAGCTAGCGCGCGGGCAATGGCGAGATCTCATCCCCTGAAGAGCTGAGCCATCTTCGGACGACGGGTCGTATCGCGGGTCGCTCCCGCGATCCCTGGTCGGGATACCTATCGTGAGAAAGGCATGATGCGGCTTCACGGTAGTTGCTTGACTCGATCGTTGGATGCTATCCGATGCAAAACCAAAAATATCTTACAAGCGTCGCATTCCGGCCCTCTCCCGCTGCTTCCCCCTGATTTGCGGGACGAGGACATGGGCGTGTGTCAAAGGCATTTAAGGCCAAGCTGTGCATAACTTGACGAACCGCATGGAGCTTCCATGCTCGTACTCTAAGTGGGAAGATGATGGGATCGAAAGGGGCAAAAAAGAAGGAGTATCAGCTTCGCCTCCATTTGTTCCATTCTGCCTCGGACTGGTTCATCCAGAGATGGGATCCCGGAACAAGCACACAGACCAAGCGATCTTGGCGAAGCCGCAAAGAGGCACAGACAGAGACGGTCAGCCACAAACAGCCACGGCGGTCGGGGCGGCATCTTTGTAATCGCGACTGAGTCACGTGTTTTACGCGCAATTACGGTCATGTGCCCGTGATTGGCTGGCAGTGTGCCGCCAACATTGGGATACGTCACACGCTAGATCCGCGCACGGCCCCGCACTTGATCGACACGGGCTACCGCACTATTTGGTTGGGCGTCGGTTTGTTTACAATCACCTAGGCGACCAAAATACTATTTTGAGCCCAGCAAACTCGCCACAACCACATTAGCTTTCACTCACGATGGCCTCGCCGTAAATGGTCTGAGGCAAGGCGGGACGGACAGGACAGAGGCAACTTTTCTTTTGCATTGCTATCGAATTGCACTGGCCCTTTCATAATCCTCGTACTTTAATCGTCCCTTTTCTATTTCCGTGCAACGCACGCATTTGAGGTATGTCTATACTGTGGCGGCCTTGTCAGAGGGCCCATTCCACTGGGGCAGGCTGAATGGAGCCTGAGGGGAACTCGAACTAATAACGGCAGCAAGGCAGCAACCACACCGGACACACCACCCAGCCCTGAGTTCTCCCTAGATCCCTCGCCTTTTGTCACGCCCTGCCCGCCTGCCGATGACTGCCGCCGATCGCTTGCGAGAGCTCTGATGTCGTCTTTCTCTGGCGCATCAACCTCGCATTTTCATCGCAAACAACGGCCTTGGAACTGGCGCTGAGTGCATCCGCGCCACCCACAAGCGAAAATGTCGACTCGGCCGCATCCGCTCCGGCAATCCCAGACCGCCGACTACCCTGTCTTCCGCCAGCCCTCCACCACGTCGTCCTCGGCGTCCTCGGGATACTCGTACAACTCTGAGGCCAGCCACACGAGCATGTCTTCGGCCGGCGCCGGCACCGGCTACTACGGCTCGCTCAGCCATGGCCGCACCAAGAGCGAGGTCGGCCGTCTGCCCTCGGCCTCCAATTCTTCGCACCAACGGACGCCGCAGGACAACATCTACAAGGACGCACGCCAGTCCCTCCGGCCCCTGCCCCAGGCGCCGGGCGCTCCCGCGGCTGCGGATCGAAACCGCCGCGACCGCGGCCAGAGCGTGGACATTGGCAAGCTGAGCCTCAGAGACAGGGAAGGCTCATATAACCTGCCCTCGACGTCGCCCACCCGGAAGTCCACTTCTCCGCTGGCGACCACAAACACATCGCCGACGAGGATGTCTCCAACACCATTGCACTCAGCAAATACGTCGCCTACTAGGCTATTCCCCGTTCCGCTGCCGTCACCGAGCACATCGCCAACGAGGTTGTCCCAGGCCTATCTGCCACCGGCAAATACGTCACCAACCAGGGCATCGCCGACTAGGACGTCCACACTCCGCCCGAACTCGATGTTTCTCACCCGCACAGAGTCGGCCAATCATGCAGAGAGCTTGGCCGTTGCACATGTCCATGGACCCAACTCGCCTCCCGCATCGCATCACCCACATCCGGTGCACATGCCCGCCCCCGACCTCGAGAGCCTCGGCCGGTCCTCCACCAATCAGCTTCGCACCCTATCCAAACTGGCGCAGTCCGGGGAAGCCGAAGAGTTTGCCATCACGTCCCCCGCACAGGAAGTCGTGGGCCTTCGAGGTCGCCGCAGGCTGCAGAGGGCAGACAAGGCGAGCGCTGGCCGCTTGGGTCAGCGCAACGGGGGAGGGTCGAGTTGGCAGAGCACCAACTGGATGGATAAGCAGCGGCAGTTTCTGCAGGCGTACGAGTACCTCTGCCACATCGGCGAGGCCAAGGAGTGGATCGAGGACGTTATGAACAAGCCAATCCCCCCCATCATCGAGCTGGAAGAGGCCCTCCGCGACGGCGTCACCCTCGCCGAGGTCGTCGAGTCCCTGAATCCGGACAGGAGATACCGAATCTTCCGCCATCCACGGCTACAATTCCGCCACTCGGACAACATCGCCATCTTCTTTCGCTATCTGGACGACGTCGAGCTGCCGGACCTCTTCCGTTTCGAGCTCATTGATCTTTACGAGAAGAAGAACATCCCCAAGGTCATCTACTGCATTCACGCTCTGAGTTGGCTGTTGTACAGGAAAGGGATCGTCGACTTCCGCATCGGGAACCTCATCGGCCAGCTCGAGTTCGAGCACCATGAGCTGGAAGCTATGCAGAAAGGCCTAGATAAGCTGGGGGCCAGCATGCCGACGTTCAGCAATATGGGGGCTGACTTTGGCGTCGAGCCGGACCCCGAGCCCGAGGAGACCGAGGAAGAAAGGGTCGATAGGGAACTGGCCGAGAATGAAGAGTCGGTTCTCGAGCTGCAGGCACAGATCCGCGGAGCCATCCTCCGCATCCGCCTGGGGAAGATCATGCAGCAGCTGTGGGACAACGAAGATTGGATCATGGACCTCCAATCTAGGATCCGCGGCGACTGGACCCGCCAGATCGTGGACTACCGGATGCATATGCGGCGCCTTGCCGTGAACCTCCAAAGCGCGATCCGCGGCTTCCTCGTGCGTGCACGCATGGCGCAGAGGGAGCACGACTGGAAGAACGCGGAGCCCGAAGTGATCAAGGTGCAGAGTCTTTTCCGCGCCCGCAAGGTGCGCAACGAGGTACGGGCACTCAAATCTGAGATGCGCCGGGCAGAAGGGCCCCTGCGTGCCATCCAGGCGGCGATGCGTGGCTTCCTCGTCCGCTCCGAGATCTACAACCAGCTGCAGGAGACCGACGCCGCCGTAGACGTCGTGAAGGCCCTCCAGGCGGCTGCGCGTGGGATGCTTGTGAGGAGCAGGCTCGAGGAAGACCGCAAAGCGCTCGAGGCGGAGACTGGGTCTATCGTTGGTCTGCAGGCTGCAGCGCGCGCCATACTGACTAGAAGCCAGATCGCCCGCCAGCGTGAGGCCCTCCTCCGCTTCTCGCCCCAGCTGGAGCAGATGCAGGCAACCTCCCGGGGAATGCTCGTTAGAGAGGGCATCCGAGCCCTCAGGGCCAAGCTCCAAAAGCACGCGCCGGCCATCGAGCGGCTGCAGGCGGCTTCGCGGGGAATGCTGCTTAGAGATGGCATCCACAGCCTCAAGGCTGAACTTCAGCAGCACTCACCAGCCATCGAGCACCTGCAGGCTGCCGCCCGAGCCGGTGCTGTACGTCGCGAGATAGCACAGCTGCTTCAGGCTCTCGACGAGACGGAGCCCCAAATCTTGGAGCTCCAGGGTCTGATCCGCGGCGCCCTCCTCCGGCAGAGGGTTGCAGCAGATTACCAGGCTCTACAACAGCAAACCCCGGTCATTCTCGACTTGCAGTCCCAGATCCGGGGGATGCTGTGCCGCAAGGTCCAAGGCGATCTCCTAGACGAACTCAGCACGCATGAGGATGCAGTGACTAGCCTGCAAGCCCATGTCAGGGCCATGCTGCTGCGCAACAATCTCGACACGCTTCTCGCAGAACTCGAGGGACAGGAGGGCATAATTGTGGACCTCCAGGCGGCTGCCAGGGGCTTCCTGGTGCGCCAGACGTTCGCGGAAAAGAAGCGGCACTTCCAGGAGAACATGTCCAAAGTCATCAAGATCCAGAGCTTTGTCCGCGCCAAGATGCAAGGCGAGGCATACAAGAGCCTGACGACGGGCAAGAGCCCGCCGGTCAGCGCCGTCAAGAACTTTGTGCACCTCCTGAACGACAGCGACTTCGACTTCAACGAGGAGGTCGAGTTCGAGCGGATGCGCAAGACAGTGGTGCAGCAGGTGCGGCAGAACGAGATGCTGGAGCAGTACATCGACCAGCTGGACATCAAGATCGCGCTGCTGGTCAAGAACAAGATCACGCTAGACGAGGTGGTGCGGCACCAGAGCAACTTTGGCGGCCACGCCAGCAGCCTGCTGGCCAACAGCTCCATGGCTTCGACCAACCAGTTTGACCTCAAGGCGCTGAACAAGAACTCGCGCAAGAAGCTCGAGTCGTACCAGCAGCTGTTCTTCAACCTGCAGACGCAGCCCCAGTACCTGTCGCGGCTCTTCCGCCGCATCCGCGAGCAGGCCATGCCCGAAAAGGAGTGCAAGCGCATCGAGCACCTAATGATGGGCCTGTTCGGCTACGCGCAGAAGAGGAGGGAGGAGTACTACCTCCTGAAGCTCATCGCCAGGTCGATTAGGGAGGAGGTCGAGGGCAGCCGGACGCTCAACGACTTCCTGCGCGGCAACTTCTTCTGGTCCAAGCTGCTCGGCAGCTACGCGCGCTCGCCTCGGGACCGCAAGTACCTGCGGGACCTCCTAGGGCCCCTGATCCGTGACAACATCGTCGAGGACCCGGCCTTGGACCTCGAGAGCGACCCCGTGCAGATCTACCGGTCCGTCATCAACAACGAGGAGCTCCGCACCGGCCGTCCGAGCCAGCGCCCGCTCGACGTGCCGCGCGAGGTGGCCATCAAGGACCCCGAGACGAGGGAGCTGTTCATCGACCACCTCCGCGACCTGCGCGAGATCTGCGACCAGTTCCTGCTGGCGCTCGAGGACCTCCTGCCGCGCCTCCCCTACGGGCTCAGGTACATCTGCCGGCAAATGTTCGAGGCGCTCTGCCAGCAGTTCAAGCGCGAGCCGCAGCACATGCTGCTGCAGATGGTCGGCAACTGGTTCTGGCGCTTCTACCTGCAGCCGGCCCTGGTGGCGCCCGAGAACGTGGGCGTGGTCGAGACCAAGCTCGGCCCGCTGCAGAAGCGCAACCTGGGCGAGGTGGCCAAGGTGCTGAGCCAGGTCGCGTCGGGGCGCGCGTTCGGCGGAGAGAACATCTACCTCCAGCCGCTCAACGCGTTCCTGGCCGAGTCCATCACGCGGCTCACGCACATCCTGGGCGACCTCATCGCCGTGCCCGACGCCGAGAGCACATTTGATATTGACGAGTTCAACGACCTGTACGCCAAGAACCGGCCGACGCTCTACATCAAGCTCAGCGACATCTTCGCCATCCACCACCTGGTGTCGTCGGAGCTCCCGGCCATGTGCCCGAACCGGGACGACGTGCTGCGCGAGATCATGCACGAACTCGGCAGCGCCAAGAACAATGAGAGCGAGATGACGGCCACGGGCTCGTCCGACATCCAGATGTTCCTGACGCCCAAGCTGCACGACGTCGAGGACCCGGACGCCGAGGTCAAGGCGCTCTTCATGGAGACGAAGCGGTGCATCCTGTACATCATCCGGGTGCAGACGGGCTCGACGCTGCTCGAGATCCTGGTCAAGCCCGTGACGCAGGAGGACGAGCACAAGTGGCTGGCGGTCCTGCACGACGACTTTGCCGACGGCAGCAGCACGAGGGGCGCATATTCGGACGTCAACATGGTGGACGTGACGCGCATGACGTACCTGGACCTGAAGCGCACCGCGCTCGAGAACGTGATGCGGCTGGAGCAGGCCGGCCGCATCTCCAAGCACAACCACTACCAGGACATCCTCAACGCCATCGCCCTCGACATCCGCACCAAGAGCAGGCGCCGGGTGCAGCGGCAACGCGAGCTCGACGGTGTCCGGCAGACGCTTGGGAACCTCCACGAGAAGGCCAAGTACCTGGAGCAGCAGCGCAAGAGCTACGATGATTATATCGAGCAGGCCATGGCGACGCTGCAGAATAGGAAGGGGTAAGTTTTTTTTTTTTTTTATTGCCTTCTTTTTCTTTTCTGTGTCTCGTCCTCCAACAGTGGTGGCCAAGCAAAACAAACAAAAACCCGTCAAAGTTACTAACATGTAGTTTGATTGCCACAGCAAAAAACGCTTCCTGCTCCCCTTCACCAAGCAGTACAACCACCAGCGCGAGCTGGAACGCAGCGGACGTGTGCCCAAGTTCGGCTCGTACAAGTACAGCGCGCGCGCCCTGATGGACAAGGGCGTGCTCGTCACCTGGTCGGGCGTGACGGAGCGCGACCTCGAGAAGATCAACCTGACCATCTCGTGCGACGAGGTCGGCATCTTCAACATCGAAGGGTCCAGGGGCCATATCCAGATTCCCGGGGCCAGCGCCCTGGTGCCCATCGAGGATCTGCTGCAGGCCCAGTTCGAGTCGCACCAGTTCATGAACCTGTTTGAGGGCAACCTGCGCCTCAACGTCAACATCCTGCTGCACCTGCTGTACAAGAAGTTTTACAGGACACAGTAAAATGATACCCCCCATCTTCCTCTTTCTTGTTCTTTCATCATTCTTTTTGGGAAACTCACTTGTTCTGTTGCCACGGCAGGTGTTGTGGCGTCCTCCATGTGTTTATCTGTTGTGCTGTTTAACTAGGATGAACCTCTTCTTTTGTAGTCACGGCATGATGTGGTAGGCAGGCAGTTGGGATGAAGGGGAAACGGAGAAAGGGAAAGCATTGGGAATGGGGTTCAAGATCACGAAGCACACTCTCACACTCACACTCATAAATCATCATCACACATAAAAATCGGGGGAGAAGAGGGAGGTGATGGTACAAAACCCTACGTTATTCATTTTCAAGCCCCTTTTTTTTCTTTTTTTTCTTATTCTTTCCTCTTGTTCTATTCTATTTTTGTTTACTCGCTTGGCCGAATTACCTCCTAACCGTCCTCTTCTTTTATTGTTTTGCCACTCCACACCTTCAATGTTCCATCTTTTAGGATCGGGAACGCTTCTGGGTGAACGGGCCTTGGCCCAACTCACATTGATGTCGGGTATATCTAAAGACAAGGCACTCAGTGTCCAGGACTCCCTTCCGTCCTTCCTCGTCAACTTGTCACGGCTAGGATGGAGATGGTTGTTACATTGGGGATCACGGGGACGACAACACGGAAGCTCCCTCGTGACATGCGGTAATGAGGCAGACGAGCACCTGGATTTATCTTTTTGCTACGTTGTTGCTTGACTGCCTAGGTAGATAGGTAGATAGTAGTCCGGGTATATTCCCCTGAGGGCAAATCACATATACCCATATGCTTCTCGAACCGAACCACCAATCTTGGAAAACTCGTTTCATTGCTTCCAAATGCCAAAGGGTGGATGCATATGCCAATATGCTAAATGCTAATAAATGATGTTCCTTCCTTCGTACCCTGTATGCTCTCTCCACGGTGTCCCTTTGGACAAAATCGAGTTAACCCCTTTTTGGTAAACAAAATGAATGAGATGAAAACGGGGAGGCAAAAGAAAAAAACCAAAGGTATCAATTTGATGCAACAAATGGCAAGGGGAAAACGACCTAGACGAAAATGCATAATGGAAAGAATCCTTTTACCAATATGTTTCCATTCCGACGATTAGCCGGTAGCGCTCATCCTCATCGAACAGTTCCATATCCCCTAGATCCCGAGTCGACAGGCTGCCTCGGCGTCCCGCCGGTGGCATCAGTTGTAAAGAAGCCGTCGCGGGTCTCGCCGTTCGGGACCAGAGATGCGGTGTCGTCTTCGTCCTCGTCCTCATCGCTGTCGCCGCTGTCGTCGCTGCTGTCGGGGTCGACCGTCTTGACCTCTGGCTCCTCGGTCACTGTTTTCGGGAAAATGTCAGCTTAGCTGTGCTTTCTCAAGCGATCGCTCCAGTCCCCAAACCAGAGAGGAAAAAAAAAACACCCAACAAACGCTACGACTTACAGAACCAAGGAGGGAGGAGCCCCAGGATAGCAACGACAGCAAGGAACCAAAAGCCCGCGACGATGTACTCGCGGCCGTCGACGCCCCAAGTAAAAACGGCGCCGGCAGTGGCGGGGCCCACGGCGCGGCCGACGCCGCTCAGCGTCGTGGCGACGCCGTTCAGGGTGCCGAGGATGCTCAGGGACGAGGCCGAGTTGGTAAGCATAATGGTGACGCAGGGGAACCCCAAGATGCCGGCAAAACCCTTGAGCGTGAGGACGATCATCAGGGCTAGAAACCGCGCATACTCGCCCGGAACCAAGCTGGTAAAAGGGGTAATGATGTACGCGATCGGGAACAGGACAGCTAGCGGGTGGGCGTTGCGTCAGTCATGGATCTGGGTAGCCAAGGAACGCTTGGGGCGGCCCTTATAGAAGTGAAACGAGCTGAAGAGTTGAGGCGTACCAGAGAGTTTATAGCAATTCAAAGCGCCATATTTGTTGCAGAGTGGAGGAAACACGACAAATTGAATAGCCTGGTGACATTTTGTTAGTTTAGGTTACCACACAGATCAAGAGGCAAAACGTCACACGGCAGCGAAAAGGGAGAGATGAACATACACCACAGATGATTCCGTAAAGCGTGAAAATAGCGCCGATCTTGTCCAGGGACAGGCCGAATCCGGACTTGAATTTGAAAGGCAGCTGGAAGTTTCCCGAGCCCGGCTCGGAGGAGGGGTAGTTGAGGTAGACAGCAAGCAGCTGGTCAAAAGCCACGGCGTGCATCGCCAAAAAGGTGTAGCACAGGAGGTTCAATACAGTCAGCCTGTTGAACAGGTCCCTCAAGTTCCTCTTGGGCGGTGGGTTCCGGCTATTTCGGCGGACAGACGCGGCCGGCGACCGCGGGAGCAGCGGCGCCGTAGCCTCGCCGTCGACAAAGGAGGGCCGCCCATGGGGGTGGTTGTGATGGCCGTGGTGTCGCTTGAAAAACGGCCGTGTGAGCTTTTCGCCCAGCTTCAATCCCCAATCTCGGACATGGCGTTTGCTTTCTAGTGTTTCCTTTTCGCGTGTAATGTATTAGTCTATCAAAGTGATCCGGGAGAAGATAGAAGGGATCACGGGGCAGAGAGCATACCTTTAGGAACAAGACGCCGGTGATGAGAGAAATCATAAAGAAGAAGCAAGCAACAAAGTTCGGCAGTGCGAACGGGTACTTCTTGAAGAAAACGCTGTCCCCAAAGAGACCGGGGTACTGCTCGGCAGGGCGGGCAAAGAAACCGCCAAACGATGGCCCAAAGATGCTCCCGAGGGACCACACAAGGGGCATGATGGAAAAGGCGCGAGCCTGGTGCTCCCTCTCCGTCACCATCTCGGCGACCATGGTCCTGATGATGCCGACATTGCCGTTGCCGGCGCCCTGGATAAATCGGACGGTGATGGCCATGGCTAGGCTGGTGGACATGCCCCAGATGAGAAAGCATATCATGGTACTCACTATTAGACCACTCGGGATTAGCCTGGCGGCTCTCACTACCATCTGCAATAGGTAGGAAGAAACCGCTTTGGCGGGTGGAGGCGGGGATACTGACAGAGACCAATCATGATGGTGGGCTTCCGGCCAATACGGTCCGAAAGCATACCCCAAGGCACAGCCGTCAGGCTCTGGGCAATGCTAAAAACCGCGCCCGTCAGGCCAGCCCATTGTGCAACCTTTTCCCGCTTTACACCAAAACTCAGGATCATCTCTGGCAGATAGGGGAAGACGGATGTCAAGGCCAGGGGCTCGGCAAATCTTGCCACGGCTACAGATGTGGAGGAAATGAGCGGACTGTTAGCAAAGCTAGGCACTTCAGGATGCGAGGGTTGTACGACAAAGAGTGAAAAGGCCTTTTGTTCGTGAAAGAGGCCAAGGCTGGTCTCCTTTCGACGCTACTGAGGCGGCGCCGGCTACAAGCCTCTGCTTCTTCTGGTCACCACAAGCCATGGCCCGCCATTCATCGGGAGGAGAGGATTAAACAGATGCGCTCGGGCAGAGGGAATTACAAGACAGGGAGCACAGGACGACGCACAGACCTGGGAAGGGTCCAGAATGACGAATAAGATGAGGAAGAGTTCAAGCATGCACGATGATGCAAGAAAACGACCCAAGGGAGCCTACCTAGAATCGCTAGCTGCTTGGCTGGGAGCTTGCTCCCTGTTGTTGAACTTGATTCTCTCATGACAAGCGGCTTTTGGTTTTACGATGCTCCGAACCGTCCAGAAGGAGTGACAATCGACGACGTCTTGAGTGATTGGAGAATCCACCAGGTAGCCGGGGCGGGATGAGAGCGGGGATCGACAGCGGGTGGGCTAGGTATGCAGAAGCAGCAGCGTGTGCATCGCGGACGGGGCCGCGCTGATGATTGGATATGAGCAGAGGAAGCCTTTGTGGCTATCTAAAGCGGCTCACAGGGGGGAAATAAAGGGAGATATTGAGGTGTACACCAATCCCACACTGGAGATGAAAGACGGGAGAAGGACGGAAGGAAAAAGGTTCCTCGCCGCGGACAAGACAAAAAGGGAAAGACCAAGATATTTATCGGGGAGAGAAAGAATCACCAGAACACAGGTGACTCGTCGGACATGGGAAGAAAAATAATACAGAAAAAAATAAAAATAAAAAGATGACAAAACCAACAACCCCCATCAGCAAAAAGCGGGCCGAAAGACAAGCCTCAAAGGCCCCGCGGATGGAGGCGAAATCGGGGACTACGGCAGTTTAGGCCAGGTAGGCTGGCAGGCTCCAGCCCAGCAAGGGCGTGCGCTGACGCTGCCGCGTAAGGCTCCTCCCTGCTCCCGCGATTCTTGGTGTTGCATTTCTGAAAGGGCGGTCGGGGTCGGCTCGGCTGTGTGGAGTTTAGTGGAAAAAAGATGAGGGAACGAGCGCCGCAACCGCCGTCGCTCGGGGCGAAAATGCGCGATGCAGGGATGCGTCAATACGGGGATGGGATGGGAGTCGTCCGGATGCGGGCTGGCTCCCTGCAGAGTCGGTGACGGTGGGTGGGCCACAGGACCATCTGTAGTCAGTCTCGCCTCTGGGTTTTCTGAACCAGTACTAGGGTGGTGGCGGGAAGGCAGCCGCCCGCAGCTGCAAGGCAGGCCAAGGCCGCCTACTTTTCCTCTTGAGACCTCGGGTGAGAGAGAAAGAATGGAGTGAGGAACAAGCGGCGGGGCGAATTCTCACCTAGGCCGGATCCGCTATCGGCGACTGCTACCCCACCTGCCGCGTGGGGCCGGTGAGTGCTTGATCCAATGTGATGCGTGACCTCGGCGTGCAGCTTTGGCGGGGCGCTGTGCTCGGTTGCACTTTGAACGGCTGTGGTGCACCCCCACTTGCACCTTCAAGCCAACCCTGGACGGGAATTAGGGCGGGCCACCAAAAGCGCCGCGGCGCTTTGCCTGCTTAAATCCGAGCTCGGCCAACCCAGCCCGCCGTCATACACCACTCCAATGGTGGTCTGGTGGTGCTGAAACGTTGTGCATGTCTTGCTTCTTTCTCACTTACTGTGGCACAAACCGGCGGCTGACGGTGCCGATCACTTCGCCGAACAAGATGACCCCGGAAGTCAAGTCAAGACCGGACGTCGCGTTTTGGAGAGGCTAGGTCTGCCCGGCAGGTTTGCGGCGTCAATAGCGCCAAGATTCCCAGCCGCAGAATCCGGGGTATGGAGCTTTGGTGCTGGTGTTGATTCGGCCACCATGTTAGGTCATTTAGCAGTGAGCGAGTGGGTTGATAGAAGGAGACATATGCTGATCAATACTACTGTAATGCACCGAGTGATTGGCCCAGTTTGCGTGAGCCCGTGCTTGTGCATTTTGAATTGCGGGTTTCCTGGTTTCGTCATCCGGGCAGGCAGGCACCTCACCCTCTCGGTCAACACGACGTAATGCATTAGGCATGTCCCAAAGCTTTGTCAGAACATCGTCTCCCGCCCACCACCACCATCGCCACGAAACCACAGCTGCCCTCCACGGCGGCCCTATCATCTGAACGACATCATCGGGAGACCCAAAGCAGGCCGGCAGAGGCACACGCAGGCCAACATGTCTGGCGAGCGCACTCCGCTGATCTCCTCCGTCGGCGTCGGCCCACCCGTGCGCCGCTACCCTCACAATGTCGTGCGCCGCTTCTGCACCATCGCCCTATCGTCCACCCTGATATGGTGCTTCGGCGCCATGGTCCTGAACGCCATCCTCGACAGGGACGTGCCGCATGGCCACCGCCCCGACCGCCCCGACGATGGCTGGTCCTGGCCTGGGTGCAAGGACCGCCGCCTATCCTACGAGCAGCTGCGCGACATTCTCCGCGATGAGCCCAGCAGTGAGCTCGCCCAAGAGTGGAGCCGCTACTACACCGACGGTGCTCACCTCGCTGGACAGAATCTCTCACAGGTGTGTATGATGCCGACCTATATGAGCTTATGATCACGTGCTCACCCCTGGCCCCCTAAAATACAGGCGCTCTGGACCAAGGACAAGTGGGAGTCGTGGGGCATCAGGTCATCCATCGTCTCGTACGACGTCTACCTCAACTACCCCGTCGACCACCGTCTCGCGCTGCTGGAGGACAGCAACAAGTCCAAAAACACGTCAGATCCGTCGTCGTGGAAGGTCTCGTTCGAGGCCTCGCTCACCGAGGATGTCATAGACGAGGACCCCACCACTTCCCGCAATGATTCCATCCCGACGTTTCACGGCTACTCGGCCAGCGGCAACGTGACGGCCAGCTACGTCTATGTCAACTATGGCACTTACCAGGACTTTGAGGACTTGCTGCGCGCCAACGTATCCCTCAAGGGCAACATCGCCATCGCCCGCTACGGCGGCATCTTCCGCGGGCTCAAGGTCAAGCGAGCCCAGGAGCTGGGTATGGTCGCCGCTGTCCTGTACTCGGACCCGGGCGACGACGGTGAGGACAGCGACTACACGGACCCGAATGACACCGAGTCTGCTAGCAAGAGCGACAAGCCCTACCCCGAAGGCCCCAGGCGCCATCCCAGCTCCGTCCAGCGTGGCAGCGCCCAGTTCCTCAGCATCGCTCCCGGCGACCCGACCACCCCCGGATACCCGTCTAAGCCTGGTGTTCCACGCCGGGACCCCCACGGCCTGATCGCGAGCATCCCCTCACTACCCATCTCGTACACCGACGCACTACCCATCCTCAAGGCCCTCAACGGCAACGGACCAAGCTCCGAAGAGCTCGGCAGCAGCTGGACCCGGAATCGTGGGCTGAGATCTAAGGGCGTCAAATACAACATTGGTCCGTCCCCGGCCGGCGTGGCCCTGAATGTGTATAATGAGCAGAAATACGTCACGACCCCGCTCTGGAACGTGATCGGCGTCATCAACGGCTCCATCCCTGACGAGATCATCGTCGTGGGCAACCATCGTGACGCCTGGGTAAGACGACGTCCCTGCTCATCAAAGTCACTGCTCAAGACGCTTGCTGACACAAAATGTTCATTTATAGATCGTCGGAGGCGCAGGAGACCCGAACAGCGGATCAGCTGTAATTAACGAGGTCATTCGTAGCTTCGGCAAGGCTCTCGAGGCTGGGTGGAAGCCCCTCCGCACCATCGTGTTCGCCTCGTGGGATGGCGAGGAGTACTCCCTCATTGGGAGTACCGAATGGGTCGAAGAGCATCTGCCTTGGCTCAGTGCCACAAGCGTCGCTTATCTGAACGTGGATGTTGCGGTCTCGGGCCCCCAGTTCAAGGCAGCCGGTGCTCCTCTGCTCGATGCCCTCCTGCACGAGATTACAGGCGAGGTGCAGTCGCCCAACCAGACGGTCAAGGGTCAAACCGTGCGCGATGTCTGGGGCGGCTCCATCGACATTATCGGGAGCGGCAGCGACTTCACGGCGTTCCAGGACTACGCCGGCATCCCATGCCTTGACATCAGCTTCACTGCGTCCGCCTCCAGTCCCGTCTATCACTACCACAGCAACTACGACAGCTTCCACTGGATGGCCAAGTTTGGCGACCCGGGCTTCGTCTATCATCGCACCATGGCCCAGATCCTGGGCCTGCTAACGGCCAAGCTCGCCGACAAGCCCGTCATCTCCTTTGTCGCCACCGACTACGCCGAAGCTCTGGCCTCGTACGTCGACAAGGTCGAGCGCAAACTGGACACGGTCATGTCGCCGCATCCGCCGCCGCCCCACGAGCCTCTGGGCACCGTGGACGGGCGGCTGAGCGACGAGCAGCGCCTGTTCGAGCAGCGCGCGAGCCACCACCACCCGGGCCGGGAACACAAGGGGGACGCCATGCACTTCAAGAAGGAGCTGGGTCGGCTGCACGACGCGGCGTGGAAGCTGACGCAGAAGGCCACCGAGGTGGACGCGCGGGCCGGCGAGCTCAAGCGCCGGGCCGACGAGGACCTGCCGTGGTGGAAGTGGCCGGCCAAGCTCAAGCTCGCGCTCGAGATCCGTGCCCTCAACACGAGGGCCAAGTTTATCGAGCGTCACTTTATCCACCAGCCGGGCCTGGACGGCCGGAACTGGTACAAGGTGAGTTGAGTTTACATGTGTACTCTGAATAACCACCGGCCCCCATGGTTTTGATACGTTGCCACTGACCGTCTTTTTAGTCGGTTGTGTTTGCACCGGGCCTCTGGACCGGCTACGCCGGCGCCGTCTTCCCCGGCCTGCAGGAGAGCATCGACTCCCGCGACTTTGAGAACGCGGTCCGGTGGGTTGGTATCATTGAGGATTGCATCCTCAAGGCTGCGGACGGTCTCGACCTTGGGAAGCACCACCACCATTGGCAAATGGTTGTCTAAACAAAAAAAAAAAAAAAAAAAAAGCTTCAGTTTCAGTTTTGCGTTCATCTGTGGCTGTTGTTGTTGCGGCGTCTTTTTATATCCAGCGTGACGGCGGTTTTCGAGATTGGAAATGGTGAGAGGTGGGCGATGTAATATATACACGCCTGTAGGATATAAGAAGTACCCTCCACTGGCGTACGGGCTAAAAATGATCTTGAATTCCTGGTGGTACCGTCACGTCACGTCTTGGCAACGGTCGGGCCTACATATATTACGTTGTACCACCGAGTCTCGGGCATTTGGATGGCGTGGTAGGACAAAGGCAGGTCAGTAACGAATAAAAGAGGCGCCACATATGAAGCTAGTTGTAGACGTCACATCATATCACAACAAGACACCATCCATCATGTTTGCTTTGCGCAGCGCCAGGATGCCAAGTGTCAGGTCCTCCAAGGCCTTGATATTCCACTAACTCATACTAAGCCAGCCAGCCATGCCATGCTCTTACTGTAATTCCTTTTCTTTTGCTGTTCAGCTACCTAGCACCAGCAGCCAGCAAACGAAAAGGAAGAAATGTCCCTCCTCCCATGAGGCAGCATAGAAGCGAGGAACAAAGTCACAACAACCGCCACCAGGACTAGAAATTATCACCCCCGCCCTGCCTCTCTCCTCTTCTTCCTTCCGCCATGCATACACAGCTTCTCGGGGAAGACAACAAAAGGAGAATCAAGGGCGGGAGAATACGGACGACACCATAATGGGCAAAAAGAAACCCCGGATGAGTTTATGTCAAACATGAGCAAGGAGAAAACAAAAATGAAGGCTTATAATAATAATAAAGGAAGAAAAATCCAGTCCCATACAAGGCCGTCATGACATGCGGGGGTATCAGACCAAGAAAAGTTTCGACTGTAAATCGAGACAAAAAAAGAGTAAGAAGTAACTAACACAAAAAGAAAACAAGAAAAACCGACCGACCCCGTCGAGTCTGCAAGAGGCGTCCGGTAGCACCCAAAACCAGTCCCTCTCTGGAGACGTCTCCAACGCAGGCAGATAGGGAGATAACGAAGTAGACCAGATACGTGCACAACAATTGTTGTGCCTCGATGTGTCGTGGGCGTCGTTTCGATCGGGGGGACTTTGCCCCCAAAAAAAATTGGTTGTAAGTGTCGAGACGCATTATTAGAAAATAATAAATGCCGAACGGGCATCGCTGGAAAGTTTTGCCGTTCTTTTGTTTATTTCTCGTGGCAAAACAAAAGCAAATCATGAAAAGTCATCGGCGCCGCCGTTGGGCAGGACGAGCCTATCCACCTGCTGGACGAGATCCTTGGCATCGCGCGCTATGCCAAAGGCGATGGGAGGGAGCGTCTGCGTCCACATGCGCCACTCCCTGGTGCCGGGGTCGTTGCCCGCGTTGGCGAGCTCCCGCCCGTGGTCGCCGGCCTCGAGGAGACGCTCCCGCGAGTCCTGCAGCTGCCGCACCAGGTTGCCGTTGCCGCTGCGCTCCGTCTCGCCCACAATCTTGTCGACCGCGGCTGCGACCCGGTTGATCTCGCCCATGAGCCTCTCGATCCCGTCCTCGTTCCGGATGGCTGCGACCAGCTCCTGGATATCTGTGATGAGGGTGGCCGTTTGGTCTTCGAGATAGAGCTGAAAAGAATCAACGCACAGGTTAGGGCTTCACGTACTTTCAGAGAAATGCGCAGATCAACCGCGCGTGTATGGGTTCTGAGAAGCCGAGCTTACCTTGAGATCCTCATTCCGGCTATCCCGCGGCGGCGGCATGCCGTAGCCGTTTCCGTTGCCGTTGGAGCCGTACCCGTTGGGAGCCGGAGGGAGATTCTTATTCGCGCCCGCGCCGTTCAGGCTGGCGCCGATGCCGAGCCCGTTGCTGCGCCCACCGACCGGGCCACCAAAGCGATCCCGGGACTCGCGCGGGGACGTGACGGGACTGTAGGCCGAAGACTGCATGCTAACGCGACTGTCGACTATGCCCTGCAGCGACGGCGGCGGCGGGAGGATCTCCTTCTGAGAGATGGTGCTTGTAGTAAGAGGCGTTGGGGCCTGGCTTCTTGGCGAGAAGAATCCAATGGACCCGTTCGGAGTGGCGGTATCGTCGTCGTCATCCTCGAGCTCGCCAGCAGGCGTTGGTCGGATCTTGACATTCCGCAGCAGCTCGACCATCGCGGCGACCAGGTGGGATGCGGCAGCATCGAGGAGTGAGACGGGCGAGATTCCGGCGGCGGCAGCAAAGTTCTTGGCCGCGGTGATGAGGTTGTTTGCTGTGGATGAGATGCGGCCCTTGAGGCGCGAGTTCTGCAGGCGCTGCTCCTCGCCGCTGCCGGCAGAGCCATCCTCCATGTCCTTGATGATGCGACGAACATTGACGACAACAGCCTTCATGGGCTCCATGACCTTCTCGGGCTCGCCGGAGCGGGCGCGCTGAAGCAGCTCGTCGATCGAAACCTGGAATTTGGTGACGTGGACGTCCTTAACCAGCCCGTTCTCCGTCGTGAAGCCGCGTTCCCGCAGGTACTTGGTCGCGTCCTGCTCCATGGCCAGGCCAATTGAGGTGGCGCGCATGTTGCGCAGCTGCGTCTTGGTGCGCGTGTAGCGGTTCCTCCAGTCCCGCGCCTCCTGCTCGAGCTGCTCGATCGTCCTCTCCAGCTGGCTCTGCTTTTGCCAAGCGGCCCCGCTCTGCTCTGAGAGCGTCCTCATCTCGCGCATGAGCTCTTGGGCGTCACGTTGGACCTCCTCCGTCACCTGCTCCTGCTCCCTGAGTGTCCTGCGCAGCTCCTCGTTCTCCCGCTCCAGATCCGTGTTGCCGCCTCCTCCTACACGTCCGTTGCTGGCGTTTTGTCGCAGATCCTCAATCTCGTCCTGCATTTGGCGCCTGTCGGCGGCGTGATCGTCCCTGATGCGGTCCAGCTCCTGCTTAAGGCGGTCGTTAAGGCTTTGGGCTTCTGAAAGTTGGTTCTCGAGATCGAGGCGAGCGTCTTCCCATGCTTTCTTATCGACATTTGCCACCGTCGCCTGGCGTCGTTGATCATCCTGGATCGACTCGAGCTGCTCGTCTTTTTTCCTCATGTCTTGCTGCATAGCCTCGAGCTTTTCCTTTAGCTCCCGCACCTGGACCTCATAGTCATCCAGTAATCTCCGATCGGCCTGGAAGCAAGGGATATATCAGTACAGGCCTTTTTTGACCAACGGCTCTGAGAACACACGCTGGCAACAAGATAAGGTGGGTAGGGACACTGCAAAAAAGCGACATACCTCAGAGAGCGCACTGGTTGGCTCGTTACCGCCGCCCCGGGCCAAATTTTGAGTATTGATGCCCAGTCCATTACCGTTCGGCGCGCCCACTGGGCTGAGTGGGTCGTCGTCGTCATCCTCTTCTACCATGGTGCTCTTGTTCGGCACGATAGTGTTGCTTTGCGACTGTTTCGCCTGAGGCCGCTCGAAGCCTCCTGCTGGCAACCCAGGGGAAGGCGGGATTCCGTATGCGGACCCCAGGGCCGCACTCCTGATCGAGCTCGCCTCGGACGGTCGCCTTACCCTGCTCTGGCTCCTTGGAGGGAACCCGTTCATGCCATTGATTGGGGTGTTGGATCGACTTGACATCCTCATCGAGGCGGGGCTGTTGACGCGAGGAATATCTCCGCCAATGACGCGCGGTATCCTGCGTTCGAGCTCAGTGAAGACGTCGGTGGCCAGGTCGCGGAAGCGCGCAGGCGGTAGCGACGAGAGTTTTTGGCGAGCCTGGTTGCGTTTGGGGTGGAAGTTATCTCTCGGCAGGAGGAACTCGGGAGGCGGTTCCGAGTTTGGCGGAGGGTATCGTCGGTTCAGCTCGTCGTATACGTCGGTGCTGAGTTCGAGGAACTGGACGGCGGTCAGGCGCTGTAGCTTGTCGCGTGCCTTGTTCGGGGCTGGGGGCTGCCCGTTCTGGGATGTGGCGCCGAGGAAGCGCTTTAGGACGACATAGTGCTCGCCCAGGACGACCTCGCCTCCATCGTCCCTTACGCTCCTGCCGCTCTCGCTCCTGGCATACTGGCCAATGCCGACGCTGGACCGGCCGACTGAGGGTGGCGGGGAGGGCCCGCCGGCGCTGCGAGGGCCGGTCGGGAATCCGCCGTTCATGGCTCCAATGGAGCCGCCCGAGGCGGGGGGTGTTATGATGTTGCCGCGACTATTGAAATAGGGACCGTCCTTGTCCATCGGGGGGGAATATCCGGCCCAGTCGTTACCGCCTATCGAAGTTGGTGGTGACAACGGTGCATTGCGGCCATTCATGGTATTACTGGAGGGCGATCAAAGGAGCGACTGCGATCTAGGGGGCGGTATTTCTCGAGTTCGAGCTCGATGCTCGCGGCACATGCGCACGTAGCCGGAGCCAGAGACAGGCGGCGTCAGGCTGGTTGCGGCTGTCGCGGCAGCGTGAGACTGACTGGAATTCGGGGGGCGTCACCCGGTTCGGGAATGTCTCTGATCTGGGGCGTCGTGGGTTCGGGTTTGCGCACAGGGTGTGGGCGGCCAGGTAATGGTGTCCGGATCTGGCGAGGCGCCACTGGCGGGAGTGGAAGTCGCAGCCCTTGTGTCGTCGCTTCGGGCGCGCGTGTGGCGGCCGGTCGTCGTGCCTTCACGAAAATGTCTGGTCCGAGTCGAAAATGACGCCCAACTTCTTCCGCGCTCCTCCCAGGTTCACAGCCTGATTCAGAGAGACGGGGAATCCGCGACGCATGAAACGTGAAGGGCGGGCGGCAAGGGTGTAACCACCAATGAAGCAGACGTCCGATATGCCTTGGCGACGGCTGATGGCCTCAGCAGGAAAGCCTGAAAGAAAAAAAAAAGGATAACAGCAATAAGGAACAGCGGAGCGATCGGTTACGCCCGCAATCTAGATGGGTTGTTTGACGGCTGCAGCCGGCAGCGATGCAGGACGGTGTTGAGCAAAGGACCGAAGCGACGCCAGGTCCGAGGAATCTTGGCTCGACGATCTGCAGGTGGCCGCCGATAGGTCAGGACTCGACTGTCGGGTTGCGTTGCGTCTGGCAGCTGCTTGGCTCAGGTATTACGGGATCACCCACCCCTTTCGATCGATCGATCTGCCAATCCGGAGACGAACCCTCAGGTCGGCACGGTATTCCCACCCACCAGCACGGAGCCCGCGTCCCGGACAAAAAAAAGAAAGGAGAAAAAAAAGATAAAACAGAGAAAAACAAGATCGAGAGCCAAGCTGACCCGGCGGCAGGAAGCGAGGGAGACGCTCGTGCAGGCTCCCTGGGACAATCGGCGCGGCGCGAGTGCGGAATGGAGGATTCGAAGCCCCCTTTTCCTTATTTCTTCTTCTTCCCTGCAGCACAGTGAGGCTAAGACGGACGGACGGGATTTGCGGGCCAGGGACGAGTGTGTTAGCGTGGGCGATTCCCCTGACGATGAGGTATGGCGATGGGCGGTGGCGCCGTCCCCTTGGTGCACGGCGGCTGTCTGTGGTTGGCCTGGCGAGTTTTGGTGGTTCGAGGGCGAGCGCGCGCTAATGCAAGCCGGGTCAGTGCAGTCCGGGTGTGGGAATTGATTGGACGAACTGGGGAAGAAACAGTGTGTGCTGGGCCGTGGGTTTCGAAGGGCTGTCGCTCCGGCACAAAAATGTCTGGCTGAGGGGACAATGAGTGACGGATCACGCGTGTGGATGAGCGTCTATTCGTGCTCGTGCTCGTGGTGGAAATTAGGAAAAAGATTCCGGAGCAGAGTCTGGAAGCGACGCGGCCCCTGGGCTGCGAACGGGCACAAAGAGGTTTTACAGTACGCCTGCTCTGTGCGCCTTTCATTATTATTCCATGTTGCATTTCTTTCGTGGTGATTTTTCTTATTGCGCTCCGGACTCTGCGCCTCCTCACGCACATCTCATTACCGGTCGGCAGTGGATAGCAGCCCACACCCCGGGCAGCGCATTGCGCGGAATCGATTTAGAGCTTCCATTTCGCCAAAACGGCAAGGGGTCCGCGAGGTTGTCGCCCTGGGACGAGTGCCCAACCTGCGGCTGGTAAAACCTGGTGGGAAAGCCACGATGAAAGGGGCACACCCAACCCACTTTTCCGGACGGCTTTCTGGGGGACCCGGCCCGCGCCTGCTTGGGCTGCCCTCGACCCTCGCATAACAAGCAAATCTCAAGGCCCCAGCGTCGCAATGGACTCCGCAAAAACCCACGCGTGCGCGCAAAGCCTACAAGCCCCCTGATCGACAGCCGAAAAAGGCTGGAGAAAGAAGGCTGGAGAGAAACAGACGAGAGCTCGGCGCCCAGCAAAGACTCCCGAGCGATCCAGCTTGCCATTGAATTCCGAACCGGCCGAGAGCAAAAAGCGGACGGACGCCAGGCCTGGATCTGGGCCGTGCTGGCCAGGCTGGCTGGCTGGCTAGTGTTAGAGCTTGCTATGCTTCTACAACAGGTACCTAAGGAGGTAGGATGGAGTGCTGGTCCAGCAGACAACAATGATACATCTTACAGACAGAGAGGCCGCAGACAGGCAGAGATGTCCCTGGAAAGTCTGCACGCCGTGTCAGTTGGCGGCGGGATTTGCGGATCTGACAAGAAACGACAAGCAACCATGACGTCTGACGGCCAAAACTTCTCGACTCGCCGGGGCTCCGCATCAAATCCCACGCGATGCGTTCGGAGGTTGGTCTGCCTCCGCCGCGCCACCCACAATTTAAAGCCCCGGAATCGACCACATCCTAAGCGGTCTCCCACAAAATCGCGTCCTGACGTGTCGGCCGCTTTGGCCCGGGCCGTCGGACTCACATGGAGGCGTTGATTTCCCGACGGCGGAGCAGAAAATTTCCGAAGCGCGCTCGATTCTCGTTGCCGCTGCACTTGCACAATCATGGGGCAAGTCAAAGATATTAAGGTGGCTTTCTCTAGATAAACGCGTTAAGATCAAGCTGGGGTTGAGACCAGGGGGTATCATATGGATGGAACTCCGTAAAGCATAGGTACAGGCTCGAGCTCCCTATCAAAGGGCATCCGGTCAACACGTGTCTGTATCGCTCAGAACCACGCCAGGGTCCAGGTTGCCGGCAGGTTCGGCCACCTCTCCTGCCACTCAGCCAAGACCTCCGGCACCCGTTCGTCGAAGCCGGACCGGCCTGCGCCGCTGGCACCGTCAAACACGGCTGCGCCCACTTTGTCCCGCTCCTCTATTGCCACCTTGTTCAGCGACTCGGCCAGATCGAGGATCCCACTGCCTCCGATGGCCGCCTCCTCGTGATTATCTTTGATGTCGACGTTTATGACATGAACGGCGCGGTTCAGGGGCGAGCCGCGCGCGTGCAGGTCATCGATGACGGCATCCCAGCAGCGCTCCTCGCACGTGAAAACCACGTCAACCACGCCGCCTTCGGTTCCAGCGCTTCCGCGGTCGCTGGCATGGTCCAAACGCGGGATGCCGATCTGCCAGTCCTGCCATCTCTCCGGGTTCCGCTTGACGTTGCGGTTCCGACCCAGCATGTTCAGGATGCCATTGGCCCGGTATAGCCTCGGATCCTTGCCCTCAAGCTCCTTGTACATATTGTCGTATGTCGTGTCGTTGAATTTGTACACGTTCGGCTGGGTTATCGTAGGCCCGGGAAGACGCACTAGGGATCCGGTCCCGAAGGATATGACTGGAAAGTTTGCTTGTGAGAGGCGGAGATGCGCCTCCATGGAGCTGACGGGGCAAAGAAAAACAGAAGCGGTCAGCGGCCGAAGCTCCAGCGATGTAGTGTAGACAAAGACTATATATAGCTCACCGGTTTTGATTGCTCGCACAAACGGTACAGAACTTCAGTTTGAAGCCGTCCTCACGCTCCTGCTCGGGAGCCTGACCCGCGGCGGGCCCTCCATTTTGTGTCTCCATCGGTGGCTGATATGTACTGTTTGGCCACAAGGAGCTCTTGCGGAAGCAAAATTTTTTGGATCGTCGACTCCGGTCTCGAAGTCAAATGGAGGACATCTGGTTGAGGTCGACCTGCATTTCACTGACATGTCGTTAGCAAACATGCAGCTCCAGCGGCCGACGAAACGGATGGACATGAGCGAGTGTGTCGAGGAGCGGTGTCAGGTAAAAAGCGTAATAGTAATATGAAGTGTCATCAAGGAAATCAGACAGCTCCAATAATAAATCTCATCATGTTACGCGCTCGGTAGGCGCCTCTAGGCAGCATGGAATGCGTCTCGGGCAGCAGCTTCACGCAAGAAAAATGACCATCAATAGGAAGTCGCGCATACCACCAACCTGTCTGTCTAACCGCGTTTCGAGCTAGAAGAAAGCGAGCCTGCCCAATTCAGATTCGAGACTACCTACAGTCCACAGGCTCAATCAAGTGGTGGCAGACCTGCTTCCGTTGTCGGGGCTAATGGTGTGTGCATGCTGCAGAGCCGAAAGAGAAGGGCGCGGGTAGAAGGATGGCAGTGCGTCCGTCCCAAAGGCCCTGTGAAAGTTTGCACGGTTTCGGAAACAAAAGGCACGACACAGACACACGGCCAGCCCTGTGGATTTTCACCAAAGCTCGGTTGAGCGAATCATGTGACGATATGTGGGGTCGCGCCTCGAGCTCACGGGTGGGCCTGTGCCATTGGCCCGAGATGGCGACAGCGCAAATTGGAGCCGTTCCGGGGATTTTCCAGTGACATACTGGGCTGGCGGCAGGTTTACTGGGGATGGGTGCATCGAGGGACGACCAGAGTCCGAGTGCAGGTGACAGCCGCAAGGCTCATGCTGATGACGCGAGTAATAGGAGGGCTGGTTGGCGGAGAGACCGGCGAACAAAACTAGAAGACGGTTGGCTCCGTTGGTTCCCAGCACCCCTCAGCCGAGAATTGCGACTTTCTTGACTGCCCGCTACCCGATGTGGTCTAGGCGCCGGCTCGTCCACGACCAGACAACCGAGGAGTTGGGTTTTATTTTTTTGTCATTTTTTTTATTGGCGCTGGGCATGCAAAGGTGAAACAATCGAGTCGGTGGGGGGTTGCAGTGTGGGCAACCAGGGTGCATTCCAGAAATAGAAACGGGTGGGTTGATGCGACGCTGGCAGAGCCTGAGCGTGGACCTGTAAGACGGACGCAGACAATGAGTTCAGTTGCCCGTCGGTAGAGATGAGAAGCTAAAGAAAAAAGAAAAAAAAAAGGAAAAAAGGAAACATCGCAATCAGGACAGATCACTCATATTGATACTTCGTGGGGGTCCCCTGGAAAGATTTGTTCGACGATCGACCTGGCCGCGTAGTTAATTCTAAAAGGATCAAGACGACATGGAAGGCGTTTCTAGACCCTCTCGAATTCAAGCATGAACTTTACCTTACTCTACAACCAGATGCTCATTCATGTTGGGCGTGCTTCCTCCCGCGTAGATACCCTTCCCAGGTCGCCACGACGCGGGGGAACCCATGATGTGAAGGCAGATGAGAGTCGCAACGAGTGCACACATGCATTGCTAGAGACGAGCTTGCGTATTTGCCGTTCTTGGTGGGCCGTGGATCTCGCCCTATTGGAAACCCCCAAGCTTCTGGTCGTTCACCCATCCGCCTGGTCATGCTCGTGTCACGTCCCAAGGTCCAGGCATGCACCGCACCGTGTGTGCAACGAGGGCTGGCATCTCGGCCCAAGACGGTGTGATTTGCGCAGGGTCTCCATGCCAGCTGTTGCGTTCCTCCATGTTCTCCGCAATGACAAGGAACGGTGCGGTGTGGGCATCGCCAGTCAATGGCCTGACGGCCGCTCGCCATCTCGCTTCCAGCCTCTTCTGCCTTGTAGCGTACATCCCACATTCCGCACATGCGAGCACGCCAAAAACCATGGAAAAAGCCGTCCGCGCCAACACTGGCGGGCACCCCGTCCGCTAGGCCCGATTGCCCCGTCACCTATTTGAGGACGTCAAACTCGCAGAGCCGACGAGCGCTCAGCGTGCAGACGCAGGCGTGACAGGGTTCTTTTGTCCGTCAGTCCTCCGGTCCGGCCCGTCCATCTCTCTCTCTCTCTCTCTCTCTCTCTCTCTC
>PYSS01000098.1:0-31303 GCA_003049465.1 Magnaporthiopsis rhizophila | reverse complement strand
CCCTCTCTCTCTCTCTCTCTCTCTCTCTCTCTCTCTCTCTCTCTCTCTCTCTCTCTCTCTCTCTCTCTCTCTCTCTCTCTCTCTCTCTCGTTCTCATCAACGACGGCGCCCAACCAGTCAAAAGGAGGGTGGCAGCTGCACGAGGGAGCGCGCTTATTCCACGTCGACAGTCCCGAGTCTCGCTGTAATCGCCCCTTGGTGGCCGGCTCCACTGTGCCCACTTGCCCAAAAGACCCCAGCAGACCAACAGGGGCCAGAACTCTGGGCTCAATCCCCGCTGCCCTGTGCCTCAATGCTAGCTGCCTTTCATCTCAGCTCCCGCCAAACCGCACCGCACACCCACCGCTGGCTGCCTGCTGCCGCCACCTACCAACCAACCTTGCTTGGCCTGGGCTCCTTGCTCTTGCCGCCGCTGTCGTGGCCAACTCTGCTCGACAGCCCTCTCCTTCTCCCGCTCTCCTGCGTCGGCCGCCGTTTGTCGTTGCTGTTACCGCCCTCGCTCATTTACTCGACTTGCCCGCTTGCACGGTTCTTTGCTGGTATATCATCAATCGACTTACGGTCCGAGGCGCGTGCGCAGCCCGAGGGGTCGTCGCCTGCGGCAACCAGAAACCCACACCCACCCATCCCTAATAATCAGAGGGAATAATAGTCCACGATCTTGGACAAAAAGTCCCCACAATCCCGCCGCTTCTTTGCGACTCCATAGAGAAAGCCCTTGCTACGGGCTTTCCCCCTCAGCGCCCGAACAAGTTTTCGCAAATTTGCACCGCACCGCACCGCACCGCACCCTCTACGACGAGCGCTTCCGCGAAGCCTCACTCGCTTTTACCTACCTAGCTGCCTGTCACTTGCTTTCAACCGCCTCTGCGTGGCTCTCTTTCTTTCTTGCTACCTCCCTATATTGCTGGAGACAAACATAGCTGGACCCGGCTTCCGACGCTGCGCCTCTACCTCGTTCCCCTCTGCTTCACGCCATCGTCGCCCGCTCATCGCCGATCACGACAAGCTGCCCTGTCAGCTGTCTGAATCAGCCTACTCTAAGAATTTCCAAGCTCCGCGCGCGCGATTGACGGCCCGACGACTTGCTAGTTGGACTCAGCAAGCCCTCTTTGCCCCATACAAAACCCCTGATTCCCTACCCGCACACCTCCTGCCACGACACACAAGACCTTGCGGAGCACAGCCGGGCTGGTCCTCTCCCCTCCACCCCCGGCGACCGCTCAAAATGACTGCGGTCATGTCGCAAAGCGGTTCGTCCCCGGTTACCTCGCCCCCAGCCGTCGCATCGCCGTCGGCGACGAGTCCGACCCAGAATCCAAACCACCCCTCCCTACACCCCTTAATAACCTCCCCTCCAGCAGCACCAACACCCTCCCGGAGAACCACGCTGCCAAGGCCCATGTCATACGCCTCGCGAAACCGTCTGTCCCAGTACTCGGCCGGGTCTATACCCTCGCGTTCCCGCCCACCGTCTCACATCTTCCCCATCTACCCCTCGAGCCTGCCATATGCCCTCGTGCGCGACTTCGCCTACCCTTCTGGCCACCCGATGCACTATGGCCCCCCGCCTGAGCCCTCGCGCCCGCCCTCGGGCATGACGACCCCGGCGAGCGAGTACAATCGGAGGCTATCGGACCCGCCCGTGCCCTGGGAGAGCAAGCTGAACTGGGATGGTGGCTCTTGGACCGAAGGATTCGGCAAAGCCGGAGACCTAGCGCCGATGCACCTAGGTGACGGTCCTCCCTGGAGCGAGGACGAGGATCTTCAGAGCCCGGTCGTGAGCTCGCGCCATCGTAAACACAAATCATCCACGGGCAGCATGTTGAAATCGGGAGGAGGCCTAGGACATTCAAGGACCAAGGGATCGAGAGAGGAAGGTGATGATGGCTCGGGCGTCCTCAACCCCGATAATTTCGGGGGTGAGAAGAGCTATTACGTCGGCACCGGAGGCGATGGGAGCGAAACGTACTACGTGAACCAAGGAGGCGAGGCCAACGGTCCCGGGGGCGAGTATGTGACCTATCCGCCGGATCAGGCTCGCAACAACATGGGCAACAACACGAGCGGCTACCAGATGGGCGACCAGCAACCCCGCCAGTATGCAGAGCACGACGCCGACTACGACTCTCGGTCTGACGGGTCCAGCTCCCCCTCGTCCCCTGCCTTTGGCAAGACAGACGAGTCTAGGTATTCGCGGGACTACCAATTCACCATCACGTCGCCAGACGAGGAGATGCACGGCAAGGCGGTGGCGCTCTTCGACTTTGCGCGCGAAAACGAGAACGAGCTGCCTTTGGTGGAAGGCCAGATAATATGGGTCTCGTACAGGCACGGCCAAGGCTGGCTGGTGGCCATGGACCCGAAGACGCAGGAGAGTGGGCTCGTGCCCGAAGAGTACGTGCGCCTGCTGCGTGAAATCGAAGGCGGCATGACAAGCCTTACGGGCCAGGCCGCGCCCGAGGGTAACGCGAGTCCGAACGATTCGGGCACTCCAACGCAGACGGAGCACCAGAACCCCCGCTTCTCACAAGGGCAGGGGCCCCAGGACACGCTCAAGGCACAGCCCCAAGGACCAAGCCAAAACCAAGGACAGGGGCAGGGTCCAGGCCACTCATCGACGCCGAGCAACGCCTCGAACGGCTACCACCAGCCCGTGGTGTCGACCTTCTCAACGTCCAGCAAAGATCTGGACCCGTACCCACAGCACCTCCTAGGCACCCAGGCGGGGCAGACGCCGCCACAGGTCATACACTATCATGGGCAACGCGGTGGGAGCCAAGCCAACACTCCGACGCTACTGTTCCACCAAGATGTCGGCCCGATGCGGCGGGGCAGCCAGGATGTTCAGACAAAGAAGCAGACAGATAGCCTCCCGATCCTCCCTGGCGCCCGGTTAGAGTCTCCAGTGTCGGCCGAGACGACAGTCAAGGAAAGGGCAAAACGCGAGAGTCGGTGACCACGCGCTTTTGAATCACCATAACCTGAAGAAGCTGTCTGCAGCTCGAATATGCGCGGCGAAACAGTCGACAAATCCTAGACCCCGAAAGATCACGGCCAACGGCAACGACGAAAAACGAAGAAAAAAGAAGAGTTTGAAAATGACCTCTCACACCTTTGTACTATTAGTCTACGACTGGCGCTTTATTTGGTTTCTTTACGTATTCCTCTTTTTGCTTTATATCCGTTTTCTCTGCATTTCTTCGTCTCTTATTGTTTTGGCTTGTGGGAGAGAACACTCTCTGTTCAACCACACCCTGGTTCCGCAAGGCTCCAGGCTGGCGGTGTCAAACCAAACCCTGTTGGGAGCAGATACCCATCGCTGGCGGGGAGGAGAGGATGATCATGGGAAAGTTCGAGAGGACCACGAACACGATTGAAGAAGGAGGGGAGGGCTATGAGGATGTGGTGTTGGTGTTTTCTTTTCATCTTGACATATTTTCCCCACACGACTTTACGAATTCTGGGTTTCGGATTTTCAAAGGAGGGGAGCATGCATCTCGACTGTGGTAGGGGAGGGTTGTTTCGTCTTGGTTTTTCCCTTGCTTGCAACGGCGAGAGATATGTGAGGGTGGGACGAGGTGGGAGTATGCGAAGCCGCATCCTTCACATCCAAGGGGTGTCGGCTTGGCTGAGCACGGGAGGCGGAGTAGCATTTCTGGAGACGACACGATGTTGTTTTTGAATGCAATGGAAAGGATTAACCAAATGCCTGTGCCCTATTTTGTTGTCTTTTTGATCGTCTGGAGGCAGCGAGGCTTTTGCACGCCCGCCTCAGGCCTCTGGCAAGAGCTGCCCAGCTAAGGGAAGGGCGTGTAGTCTCACGTGATAATTACGTCATTCAGCTCGATTTATCAATTCCCTAATTCAACTGGAGCTGCCCCACGACAACCCCGAGCTTCGGGGTTGGGTTGGTAACCGCAGAGCCCGGCACAGTCGGACCCGTCACAAACACAACGCCCTACCTTCCTTTCCACCATCCAACGAGCTCAATTGAGCTACAAGACGTGCCCGCCATGTTCGTCCGACCTGTCGCCCGGGCCTGCCAGCCCCTGAGGAAGCAGACTCTGCGCCGTTATGCCACAGACTCGAAGCCGGCCCCGCCACCAACTCCTCCCTCGGGCGGCGGCGGCGGTAACAGCACGACACCCGCTCTGGTGGTGGCCGCGGTCGGCATAGCCGGGTTCGGCGCCTACTACTTCTTTGGACGGGGCGGCAACGGCATGCCGGCGGGGTCGTCATCGCCTGCGCAAAAGGCCGCCGCCTCGGCTTCGCAGGTCGTCGGCGCCGGCGCCGGCGGGCCCAAGAGGGCGCTGACGGGTGGCGACCAGGGCTTCGTGTCGCTGCAGGTCGAGGAGGTCGAGGCCGTCAACCACAACACCAAGCGCGTGCGCTTCAGGCTGCCCGAGGACGACATGGTCTCGGGCATGACGGTCGCGAGCGCGTTGCTGACCAAGTTCAAGCCTGCTGGTGCGGAGAAGCCTATCATCAGGCCGTACACGCCCATCAGCGACGAGGGTGCGTTTTCTTATTTTCTACTCCCAAGACCAGGATTTTTTGCTAACCGTTTTGCTTCGGACAACCCCCCTCCCAGACGCTCAAGGCTACATGGACCTCATGGTCAAAAAGTACGAAGGCGGACCCATGTCGACGCACATCCACGAGCTCGTCCCCGGCCAGCGCCTCGACATCAAGGGCCCGCTGCCCAAGTATGCGTGGAGCGCCAACAAGCACCCGCACATCGCGCTCATCGCCGGCGGCACGGGCATCACGCCCATGTACCAGCTCATGCGCGCCATCTTCAAGAACCCGGATGACAAGACAAAGGTGACGCTCGTGGTCGGCAATATCACCGAGGAGGACATCCTGCTCAAGAAGCAGCTCGCCGAGCTCGAGAACACGTACCCGCAGCGCTTCCGCGCCTTTTATGTACTCGACAACCCGCCCAAGGGCTGGGCCGGCGGTAAAGGGTACATCACGCAGGAGCTGCTCAAGACGGTGCTGCCCGAGCCGAAAGAGGACAACATCAAGGTGTTTGTGTGTGGGCCCCCGGGCATGATGAAGGCCATCTCGGGTCCCAAAGTCAGCCCCAAGGACCAGGGCGAGGTCTCGGGCATCCTCAAGGAGTTAGGCTACAGCAAGGACCAGGTGTACAAGTTTTGAGTGGCCAGTCTGCGCGGCAGATTCGCGCAACGTGTATTATACAGTCCCCATAGATGCACATTGTCCCCTCTTTGGCGTGGAGACGTGCCGACAAGAGGGGAGTTACGCGCAGCTCTGATACCATGCAATTAATACCCACATCAGACCGTGATGTCCAGGACATGCTGTCGTCGTCTTGTGGAGCTGAACAGTGATTTGGCAGGGGCTTTTTTTTATACCTAGGCGGACATGGCGTGTCGTACGGTTTCCGCCATGTGCCAACACAGTATTCGGAATCGCAGCCGCGGGGCTCGTGTGCATCTGCACGCCGTAATTGCTTGCTTAACCAGGCAGGGCTATAATACCAAACCGCCCCAGCGGCCGCAGCAGGATTATAGCCCAAGTTGCCTGGGAAGCGGTACTGTTGTCCCTCACATAATAAAACGTGCAGGGTAGGCGGTTTAACAGCGGGGCCGATCGCGTCACTCAAGGACGAGCCGAGGGGCTGCAGCTGTCGCTGGTAAACATCAAACCCGACTTTTTCGTCGGGAGCTTCCATCGATTCGGCGCACCCCTCACCCTCACATCCCGCCCGCAGCGAATGCTGGCTCACAGTAGACAATGCCCGATCCCAATCGAAGCTCAGGCTCCTCGCGGCGGCGGCCGAGGGAGAGCCTGAGAGAGCAGCGAGTGCCGTCGTCGGCCGCCCGCTCTCCTTCGCCGCCTCGCTCGACCCGCCATTCGCAACGCCCTCAGCAGCAGCAGCAGCAACAACAACAAGTCCCACAGCGCGGCCTGACCGTGCACCCGCCCGAGTCGCGCGTCTCGCTCAACGACAATTTCGCCGCCACGAGGAGCCTCTTCGAGATCGACGATGCCTCGTCCTTCATGTCCACCGCCCGCACCCACCATGACCCCGATGCCGACGCCGTCGCCGCCGACATCGTCCCGGCCGAGCGGGCCGTTGCCGTCCTCCTGGGTGAGCCGCTGGGCTACGTCAGCCGCGACTGGTTCGAGCTGCTGTGCCTGCCCCGCCATGGCCAGCCGTCGCCGGCCCAGGTCCGCGCCGCCTACGCCCGCCTCTTCCGTCTCCTGGACGTCGAGCTGCACGAGGGCGAGGAGGCGCGCGAGATGGCGGCCGCCTACCTGACGGTCGCCCAGGCCGCGTCCGAGACGCTCGTCGAGCCCTCGCGCCGCGCAGAGTATCTCGAGGAGCTAGCGCTGCGGGCCAACGGGACCTTGCTCGTGGGCGACGACCATGATCATGACGACCACGTTCCACCATCCGCCGCCGAGGCGCAGCGTCTGCTCCGGCTGAGGCGCAAGCGCCGGCTGCTGGCCTCAATCGAATCGTCCACCGACCTGGCCGTCAGGACGGACGCGACTCCACCTTCCGCCGCCGTCGTCCGGCTTCTGGACTTCTCGCTGGGCCACTCGACCGTCGTCCCCCTCCCTGGACTGGGCCGTCTCCTCGCGGCCGTGCTGGAGCCTCTGGGCTTGCTCGAGGATGATCGGGGCTCGGAGTTCCTAGTCGCCGCGCCCAAGCTTACCGTGTCTGCGAGTTCCTACGGCGTCTTGGGAGACGTCTCCCACATACCCACCGCGGTGCTGACGGACCGTTACCAGCCCATGTTCCCCGAGCCCCCTGCCCGGCACCGGATGGTGCAGCTCCTCGTCAACAAAATCTCGCCCCTGGTGACGGTGGGACTCAGAAACGAAATCATCCGCCTGCCCAAGAAACAACAGCTAGCCAGCAGCCCCTACGACGGCCACATCCGCGACAACGACTGGAGCCCATATGACCCGCTGACCGTCCCTGATCCCGAACCGTCTCGGTTCCTGGTCGTGGAGAACGAGCTCGATGTCCTGCCGGCACCGGCTGTGATCACGCGGGTGGCCCACAGCATCGATCTCGACGACGGCAACGGCGCGGAGCCGCTTGACGTCGAGGTCCTGATCACGGCTCCGGTTCTGTCGTCGGTGTGGAGGCGGCCGAGGGCTAGCGTCGCTCTCCAGCGCCGCCTTGGCCTCGGCGTCGGCACCGGCTTCGTCTGCGCCGACAGCGGCGAGCTTTCCTTCTTGACCTTGCTTATGGGCGACGACGCTGCCACTTGTGCCGGCGTCCGCAGCTTTTCCAAGCATCGTCTCTGGGGCAGAAGCCTGCCCGAGGCCCTGCTCATGTCGCCGGCACTCCGGGCCTACGTGGCGCCGACGGTGGAGATTGGTTATAGTAGCCTGGCGCCAGGCGAGCTGGGGCTGCTCGGAGCGACGGGGCGGCCGCTCACTGGGCCCGTCGACCGGGGGTTCAAGGGTCTCGACCTCGAGGCGGCCGATGCGGCCGGTGCCGGTGGTGGTCTTGGCGGCGCGAACAGGGGCTCCTGGACCGTGTCTGCGGCTGCCACGCCGGGCTCTGTAGCCGGGTGCCTGCGCTACGGCCTCGAGCTGGCGTCTGCGCTTCCTCGGGCCGTCACCTCCCTGCTGCCCTTCGACCCCAAGGCCTACCACATGGAAGTGGAGCTCTGCACGCCGCACGCTACTGCCACTTCCTACCCTCTGAACCTAGGATCCATGTACGGCGGCTACGTTGCCTTCCGCGCCCTCCGCCGCGCGGGAACCCGCTCCAGCCTCGGCTTCGAGGTCGGGCTCAGCCTCTCGAGCGTCCACCTCAATCTGTACTGGTCGCGACTGGCCCAGCGCTTCAGGCTGCCGGTGCTCCTGCGCACAAACTCCGCGGCCGGCGGCCGCGGCGCCACCACCGGGTTCGGGGTGTCGTTCGTGACGCCGCGCCTGGCCTTTTGGTCGGTGCTCGTGCCCATGCTGGGGCTCGCGGCCCTCGATCTCGCCCGGCTCTGCAGCAGGGCCGGGCGTGCGGCGGCCGCGCGCGAGGCCGACAGGAAGCGCGCCACGCTGTCCATGACGCGCGACGAGCTGGCCGACCACGTGGCGCGCCGCCGCGCCGAGGCCGACGAGCTGACGGCGCTGCTGGCCGTGGGCGCGCACGCACGCCAACAGGCCGAGCGCCAGCGCGGCGGGCTCGTCATCCTGGCCGCCAAGTACGGCGTCCCGGACGTGCCGTCCGACGACGTCCTGCTCGCCACCCGCAGCAGCAAGAAGCGGCCCAGCGCCTTCGACCCGGACTACGAGGTGGCCGACGTCGTGGTGGCCGTGGCGGCGCTCGTGCAGGGCGGCGACGACGACGAGAGCCCCGGCTCGCTCCTGGTGCCCGCGGGCCTGCGCAAGAGCCGGCTGCTCGGGTTCTGGGACCCGGCGCCGCTGCGTACAAAGGTGCTGCAGGTGCGGTACGCGTACCGCGGCAGAGAGGGCTTCGTCGAGGTGCGTGGGCGGGAGGAGCTGCGGCTGCCTCCGCTGCCTTGATTTCGGGTGTTTGAGACTGTATGTGTGTGAGGGGGTGCGGATGAGATGAATTTATAATGGGTTATGAAGTTAGAGAAAATATCTGGGCTGGAACATGACGGGTGGCATATATGGATTTTGCAATCTATCCAAGATACAAGGGCGATTTGTTCAAAAATACGTATCATATCAAAACGAAACCGGTTGAAATTGGTTGTTTAATGTCTCGTTTTCACTCCCATTTTGACTGTCTTAACTTTTTTCAACTACCTGCCTGTTTGTATACTGCAACCAGCGTCTACATCGCCATGAACGGCTGGAAATGTATGCAAATGCAAACCAATACTACGAAATGGTACCTAGATGGTAAACAACGCAAATGACGAGGAAAAATAAAATGAAAAACAAAACACTCATCTATAGCAGCCATGATACACCGGGCTAGATGACGACGACACCTAATCGCGGGCAGCTTCAACTCCTCGTCCCAAAGACAATATCCCTCAGCTTGTCCCTCTCGCCGCTCTCCTCGCACATGGCCCTGAACACGCCATTGCCGGCACCTTTATCCCACAACTCGCGCGGGGTGCCAAACTCGGCGACGGCGCCGTCGTTCAGCACGAGGATGCGGTCAAAGTCGGCGATGGTGCTGAGGCGGTGGGCGATGACGACGAGGGAGGCGTCGGTGAACTCCTCGCGGATGCTGCGCTGGATCAGCGCGTCCGTGTGCATGTCGACGGCCGACGTGGCCTCGTCGAGCACCATGACGCGGGGTCTGGACACGATGGCGCGCGCGAGGCAGAGCAGCTGGCGCTGGCCCTGCGACAGGTTGAGCCCGCCCTCGGACACGGGCGAGTCGAGGTTGTCAAACATGTTTGTGTTCTTGGCCGACGACGAGGATGCTGATGACGATGACACGGCCACCGGTTGCTCCGGGTGGCTTGGTGCCGTGGGTGACGTCTGGCCTGAGCCGTCGGTCGAGACGAGGTGGACGCGGTGTAGACTGTCGCGCAGGGCGGCGTCGGTGTGGTTGCCAAAGGGGTCGAGATTGGACCTGACGGTGCCGGAGAAGAGGACGGGGTCCTGGGGTTGGTTGGTGTGTTAGGGTCAAGAAGCTACCTAGGTCCATGTCATAAAGAAAAGGAAGAAAAAAACTCACCTGTGGGATAATGGCCAAGCGGGACCGCAGGTCGTGCAGCCGGATCTTGGAAATGTCAAGACCGTCAATGTGCACACTCCCTGAGCGGGCCTCGAGGAAGCGGAAGAGCGCCAGGGTGAGCGACGACTTGCCGGCGCCGGTGCGGCCGACGACGCCGACGCGCTGGCTGCCGTCGACGGTGAAGCTGAGCCCCTTGAGCACAGGCGGGAGATCCGGGGCGTAGCCGACGACCAGGTCCGACACCTCGATGCGGCCCTTGGTCGGCCAGGCTGCGGGCGGGCGCTCGCCCTCCTGGGTCTCGGTCGGCAGCTCCGTGTACTCGACGATGCGCTCGGCCGCGTTCATGTTGAGCTCGACGTTCGCGTACAGGCGGATCGTCCACATGACCGAGTTTGCAAATTCGAGCGAGAAGGCGAGCGCGAACCCGGCCAGGGACGCGTCGATGCCCGGCGTCAGCAGGATCAGCATGGCCACGAACACGGCGAAGAGCGAGCCGACCAGGGCCATGCGCCAGCCCATCCAGCGATTGAAGAGCCAGAGGTGCCAGGTTGCGGCCGAGTAGTCGTCGATGCGCCGGTACATGCGCTCGATGTAGACCTGCGCCTTGTCGAAGCCGCGGATCGTGGCCACGCCCGTCAGCGCCGACGAGAACTGCTCGAACACGGGCGACTTGGTGTTGCTCTCGAGCCGCTTGACGGGGCGCGCCCCGTTGAGGTAGCGCAGCGCGTAGTAGCCGCACACCACGAGCAGCGCCAGTGCGAACAGCACAACGAGCGGCGACACGAAGACGCCCGCGATGATGACCACCCACAGGCCCAGGAACGAGTTGGCCCCGAAGCTGACCGAGTTGGCCAGGTTGGAGTCGATGATGTTGAAGTCGGACGTGAAGCGGTTGAGCACCCGCCCCACGGGCACCGTGTCGAGCCACCGCAGGGGCGCGTGCAGGATGGCAAAGTTCATCTTCTGGAAGAGCAGCCGGCTGGCCCGGATCGAGCCGAGGTAGATGTAGAAGAACTTGAACGTGCCGATGGCCGACGTCGTCAGCGCAAGCGCTACGTAGATGCCCAGGTAGTAGTTGAGGCTGTGGCCCTCCTCGTGCGAGGGTGTGGAGCCGGCGGTGGTGGCGGCGGCGAACGAGGCAGGCTGGGCAAAGGCGACGTGCTGGGAGTGCATGCCGTAGCCATACGCCGGGGACGACGACGCGGCTCCCATGTGGCCGTAGGCCGAGACGCCGAGCCCGTTCAGGACGTTGATGGTGGTGGCACTGGTGGCGCTGCTCATGTTAATACCGGCCCCCATGGCCGGCTCCCTCTCGGAACCCGTCCAGATCTGCAGCCACCACGAGCGGCCGAGGTTCAGCGACTGGTTGGCGACAAAGATGGCCATGGCCAGGGCCCAATAGAAAAAGCCGCCGCTGTCGCGCAGGTACGTGGCGTAGATCTGGCGACGGACCGCGCCCTTCTCGCGGCCCTCCTCCTCGACGAACTTGCGGGCGACCGTCTTGGACGTGACGCGCTTGAGCGTGTTGCCATCGACAGGCTCCTCGTCCTCGCTGTCTTCAGAGTTGACGGCGGTGCTGGCTGCGGTTCGACTCGCCGTCTCGGGCTCGTCGACGCCGCCCTGCTCGTGGCTCTTGATCTGCGCCAGCGTCCCGTCCTCCTGCAGCTCCGACACGAGGCCTGAGTTCAGCACGCGGCCCTCGCCGAGCTCAACCAGAAACTTGGTCTTGGGCTCGCACAGGGCGACGTGGTGCGTCACCAGGATGCGCGTGCGCCCCATGGCCAGCTCGCCCGTCAGGCACTTCTCAAAGATGTGGCGGCCCACGTGCGCGTCGACGGCGCTGAAGATGTCGTCCATGACCAATATCCCCGCCCGGCTGTACATGGCCCGCGCCAGGGTGACGCGCCACTTCTGCCCGCCGCTGAGGTTGATGCCGTTGGCGCCGATCTCGGTGTTCTCGCCGTCCGATAGCATCTCAAGGTCCTTTTTGAGCGCGCACACCTCGATCGTGGTCCGATACCGGTCTTCGTCGAACGGCAGGCCAAACAGAACGTTGTCGCGGATGCTCGCGTTCTCAATCCACGGAATCTGTGCCACGTAGGCGATAGAGTTGGGGATGATCCAGTTGGCTTTGGTCGCCTTGCTGTCGTGGCGTTCGTGCAGCGGCGGCGCCCGGGGCAGATACAGGTTGCCAGCCAGCAGGTCGACCTCTCCCAGGATGGCCGATAGCATCAAGCTCTTGCCGGTACCGGTCTTGCCCGAGATGACGGACAGCTCGCCGCGCGGGAACGTCAGGCTGACGTTGCGTAGCACGAATCGCTCGCCCTCGTCCAGCTTCTCGTCCGAGGGCCACGCGATCGAGGCCTCGTCCAGCGTGATGTCGTCCGACTCCTTGGCATTGCTCTCGATGTCGGGGCTGTTGAGGTACTCCTCGATGCGGTTGATCGAGACCCAGGCGTCCAGCAAGTCCGTCGTCAGTTCGGGCACAACCGAGAGCGTCATTTCCAGAGCCTTGAACACGCCAATCGACACGAAGGCAACCGAGGGTGTCAGCTCGCCGTTCAGGTATGCGTATGCCGCCAGCGCCACCGCCGAGAGCATGACGGGGCTTGTGACCCAGCAGCCGATCAGGACCGTGTCGGCCAGGAACACCTGCCAGACGGCATTGAGCTCGCGGGACCGCACGCCGTCCACCTTCTTCTCCCACTGCGGTTCGAGGGCCGAGAACTTGATCTGCCGGATGCCTTGCAGCGCCTCGGTCACGACCGCCATCTTCTCGTCGCGCACCTTCATCAGCCGGTCCTGGGCCGCAGCGTACTTTTTGGACGACCTAATGTTGAGGGGCAGGATGGCGGCCATGGTCGAGAAGCCGGCCAGGAGAGGCTTCCATCCTATCAGGCTCAGCAGGAAGGCCAGCGACACAACGAGCTTGAACAGGCTGCCGGGGAACAGGTTTTGGAAAGCCGCAAAGTCGCTGACGCGCTTGGCGTCAACACCGATCAGGTTGACGGTGCTCTGCTTGCTCTTCTTGAGGGCCTCCTCCTCATCCACGTCCTCGTCCTCCTTGGGCCCCTTGGCAGGCGCATCTGCCGCATCAACAGCTTTATCGTCCTTCTTGCCCGACTTGCCGTCTCCTTTGACATCCTTCCTGCGCATGGCTTTCTCAAAGATCATGGACGAGAGCTGGGCGCGGATTGGGATGGTGAGCTCGGCCCACGAGAGCCAGAAGACGTACGACTCGACCCAGTTCTGAGCGACGATGGCAGCGCCCAGCCAGAAGACCCACACCCAGGTGTCCAGCCCGTAGTTCTGGCCGAGTTCACGGTGCTCGAGGGTGCGCAGCAGCTGCAGAATGACCCATTGGGGCGCAAAGTTGAGGACCGACGTCACAAAGGTCAGCACCCACTGCACGGCAAAGCCACGCGCGTGGGCCCGGGCGACAGACAGCCAGAGACGATGGGTGTAGCCGCGGCTCTTCCATTCAGCCGAGACCTCCTTGGCGCGTGTGTACTGGTTGGGGCGGGCGAGGTCGATCATGTCCAGGTTGTTCTTGCGGGTGGCCAGCGACAGCACATCCGACGGCCAGCTGAAGTTGTAGCGGCTGAAGGCAGACACGGTGAACATGCGGTCGATGACACGGCCCTCGGCATCGTAGACGTCGGGCCGGCGCGGGATCGAAGTGCTGGCAATGGCGAGGGCCAGAGCAGCAGCGAGCTCGACGGCACGGAAGGCAAAGACTGCAGGTTCGTGGGCAACCAGGTACTCGGCAATGCCGGTGGCCTGGACGAAGAGGCTGGCGGCCAAGATGATGCAGGACAGGAATGAGTAGATGCCGAGGTCGTAGGCCTGAACCGGGTTCCTGGTGGAGGCAATTCCGATGCCCTGGACCAGCAAGAGGCCCCAGGCGGCAACGTTGAGCCAGTTTTCGACCCCGAGATCCTGCGCGCTGCTGAGACCCCTAGTCACAAGAACGGCGACGGTGAGGGAGGTTGCAAAGCCGAGGCTGTCGAAAAAGAGAACGAGGAACTTGGGCAGCTTGTTGGAGTACCTCTGGACGGCCTCGGGAGTGCTCTTGCCGTCGCCATCTTGGTACGAGTCCTGGGGCCGTCCCCGCTGGACGAGCCGGAGCAGCACACGTGAGACGGCCGGGACGGAGCTCAGGCTGATGAGCGCCAAGCCCGTAGCGACGCCCGCTAGCATATGGGCATCTCGCATGGTCGCAAGCAGAGGCTTGCCGTGAGGATCGGGCGCGATTGTCTGACCGCAGGCTTGAGGCAAAACTCGATGGCTGTCCGTCAAAGAGCGAAATCGTAGCAAGCAAGGGACAGCGCCGAAACGTTTCAAGGTAAGATTTTTTCCCCTTGTTTTTCCTCCCACTCGAGGTTGACGAGTATCAATTGGCCACTCGCACGGCTTCAATCCGTCTCTACTTATCCGCTCGCTGAATCCTCCGGATCTCGGCTCGGAGTTTAGTCCTGCTTTCAAATCCAAACAATCCAGGGAGGCAGCCTGGCCCCAGGAGATGCTCTTGCACTGGCGTCGACGACTGCTCGTGCAGTAAAGAGGCAACCGGAACGAGAAACAGAAAAGTAGAACAGAAAAAAAAAGAAGCAAAAAAGACCTAGGAAGGGATAGGACGGGAAAGCAAGAAAGGGACGAACAGACAGCGACGGGGCCAAGAGACACAGATAAAGGCGAGAGGCTGGACTCCTCGGCCACCGAGCTCGCAGGCGGTGTTGGGATGTGGGGAGTTGGAGATGTGGTTATTTCCGCAGCCAACACCCCCGGCGTATGTATTCTTCTGAATAATTCCTGTCGCCTCCTCCGTCACCTTGCGACGGGGGCGTCAGCTCTAACGCCCCCCGCTCGAGAACCGACCGCGCTGCGTTGACTCATGCGGCGAGCAGAGATGGAGGTGAGTGCCATGGAGCTGTGAAAATTGCCGGGGATCGGAGTCGCTACGACGAGACCCTGCATCACGCCGACCTTTTCTCCATTAACCTCAACTCGCATGGTTCCATTGCAGGATCCTGGGTGATGACTTGCGCAGTAGCCGCTGAGGGAGGGTAGGCACTTTGCTGTATGTAGTCCAGGCAGAAGGCTTCCAGTCGGCAGGAGGCCAGCAGCGCTGACCACCTCCCCGGCCATCACCAGCCTGGACTTGCAGCTATCTCCCTATTTCCGTTCACTCTCCACCCAGTGGCGGTGCTGACGGTGGAACAGGTGAGACGACGGCGCCGGGGAGCCGGATATGGCCCCCAGCCCAGTGGCGCCGGTGGACCGGTGTGCTCAACTCCATGTCTTCCACTGCGTCGTACAGTGGTCGAAATGAAGAACCAGAACCACCACTCACTGGCTGCCTGGCGTTGCGGCGGCGGTGTGTGGTGTGGGCGGTGACACGGCGGAGGGGCGTGTGCGCACATGTGCATGCATTAGGCAGGTGCTAATGTCCCTCAATACAGGCTCCCTGGTTTCCAAAGCTGCCATATGGATCTGCCCGTGAGCTCTCGATCGGGAGCAACACCCATTCCATAGCAAAAAGCCTGATTACCAAGCAGCGCCCTGTGGGTCCACGGAGTAATCAACCCTCCGACCGACACAGATCGCCCGTCAGGGTCCGTGCCTGGTGGCCCGCGTAGCTGCTACACGGCTCAGCCTGCCGATGCCTGCAATCCGTCTCGGGATGGCCCCGGTAGCCACGGACTGCAAACGAAATATAGCGCTTAACCTGCGGCTCAGTCTGGCTTCATATTCCCATGTGTGTCAGCGCTTGGCTCACCCTCGGCGACCACAGTGCACCGCTTGCCCTCTTGTTGCCGCCCATTCCCAGCAACTGGCGGGCGCTCTCCGCGGATTCCCGTACCGGCAAGTCAGTTCTTGTGTAGTAGATACCCAGCACGTACCCAAACATGACCAGATCAGATTCAAACAGACGAGTCACAATAAACCAAGGCATAATGAGAGCAGATATAGGCAGACAAAGGTGTGCGCCTTCAAAAGTCAGCCGCTTATATGTTCAAGGTGCTTTAGGGGCTTGTAGGTTCTGACTGGTCATTGCGGGCCGTCTGACCACCTCCACGTATTTGGCGTGTCGTATAGTATCTAAGCTGCCTGCCCTGCTGTGCGAACCGCTCTGTCTCTCTCCGCTCGCCGAGGCTCCGGTAGACGTCCATAATACTACACACATATCGGGTGTCAATCTGTTGGGTTACAACAACGTCCTGGCTGCAACCACTAGCTCCTTGGTCACTTCTGGGGTCGCCCAGGCCAAGCCTGTCGAGGGGTTTGGCGCGCCCGTGCTCTGTGCCGTGATTGGCTGCCCGCCCTGACATCACAGAGCCTTGGGATACACGGCGGGCGGTGTGCACCCACAACCTAGGGAGTGCGCCCTGCTTTGGCTTCTCCAGCGGTTAGGGAAACAATGTAACCCGATCAAGGGAAAGGACTCCTGGAAACCCTGCCGTCTCGGGAGGAAACATGGAAACATTGACAGCCAGGAAATCCGTGTCAGGACTGTCACGGCCGAGTCCTTTACTGTTTGCCTCCTGCCAGCCAATCGACACTGCTGTTTCTCCACTCGGATGAGTGCTGCAGCTGCCGACAGAATTGATGCACACGCGGCCCAGCTTGATACCATGTGTCCATCACGATTGCTTGCAGACGGCATCCCACCCAGGCAATGGGCAGATCGCTCGATTCGCCAAACAGAGGCTGCCGAGTCTGACTGAGACCGCTTAAAAGAAGCTCCATCCCTCGCCTGACCCCACTAACATAGGGCGTCCATTTGGGCTGAGGAAAAAAAAATGTCTCCACTCTCCATCGCAAGACCTCCCATTGGACCAATCGCGCCGCCAGGATTCTCATGCCGCACAAGACAAGCCCATGGAGTCAAGCTTCAGAAGCGGTGCCGGCTGCAAGTGTCGCCTTGTTTTGGGCCTCTCTCCCTTGCACCTGTCGGCACAGATTGATTGTAACAGCCGTGTGGTCCAGCTGACCGGGCACTTCTACCGACTTCTTTTTACCCTTCACCGTTAATGTCCAGGTACAATCGCCCAATTATCCCATCCATTGTCCACCAATTGTCTCTTGTCTCCATCTCAATCCGCCGTTACCATCATCAGTCGAGGACCGACCCGCATCCGAAGCTCAGCTCAGCTCAGCTTACCTACGTACCCTCGGGAGACATCTAGGTACCAACCTACGGAGCCAATCACCTTCCCTCGCCGCCGCTCCTGGAGCCATCCCCATCCATACTCGACCTACACGCGTATGGTGCTCGCGCCCTCGACAACGACATCGTCCTCATCTCGCACCCCAACCCGCCACCGCTTCTGGGCCGTCGATACAAACACGCCTTCGTATGGTTACGACCGCCCGCACCGCATAGCCCATCCTCGCTCTAAGCGCCACGATGAAGAGCACGCCCTTGATCATCAACTGGCATGACCAGACCGCCCCTATATACTCTGCTCATTTTGAGCCCACCGGCAAGGGCCGGCTGGCCACCTCGGGAGGTGACAACAATGTCAGGGTATGCACTGCGAGCTCCTGCCACTTTCAGTTCGTGTTCTGCACAGGGACGGTGCTGCCATGGAATGCTTCGCTGCCAACTCCACATGCTGATGTTTTCACGTCGTCTTGCCGGAGCAGATATGGAAAGTAGAGGCGGACGAGGAGAACCGCAAGGTTGAATATCTCTCCACCCTCGCCAAACACACACAAGCAGTCAACGTCGTCCGTTGGGCCCCCAAGGGCGAGCTTCTGGCCTCGGCCGGCGACGACGGGAACATCATCCTGTGGGTTCCCGCCGAGAACCATCTGCCGTCCATATTTGGCTCCGAAGGCCTTGAGGACAAGGAAACATGGCGTGCCAAGCACATGTGCCGATCGTCCGGCGCCGAGATCTACGACCTGGCATGGTCGCCCGACAGCTCCCACTTCATCGTTGGGAGCATGGACAATATCGCTAGGATTTACAGTGCAGCCACTGGTAAGATGTCTGCCCAGACAAGCCGCCCACCTGCCTCTGGGGATCGCTGCTAAACTACGATGGCACAGGTGGTCTTGTCCGTCAAATCGCCGAACACAGCCATTATGTCCAGGGTGTGACGTGGGATCCCCTCAACGAGTTCATCGCAACCCAATCGTCAGACCGCTCGGTCCACATCTACTCTCTCAAGACAAAGGATGGCCAGTACACGCTGAGCAGCCATGACGACAAGTTTCCGAAGGTGGCGAGCCACATGAAGACAGACCTCCCTCCCCGTAGAATATCATCCAACAGCCCAGCACCGCCTGAGTTTGGGCACCGAGCTCAGCTCGCCGCGCTCAACGACTTTGCTACTCCCGCCATCACCGGCTCGCCTGCGCCGTCCGCCCCAGGCACACCCACATCCATGGCTCTGCCCATGAAACCACCTAGTGTTGTCAGCCACAGCCGCAGGTCATCCTTCTCGTCGAGGAGATCCGTCTCTCCGGCGCCTTCCATGCCCCTCCCGGCTGTGATGCCCATGGAACCCTCGCCCAAACCGCACCCGCCCAGCACCAGCCTGGGCATGAGGAACGCCAGTCTCTACCACAACGAGACGCTCACGTCCTTCTTCAGGAGGCTCACCTTCACTCCCGACGGCAGCCTCTTACTGACCCCCGCAGGCCAATACCAGACTCAGTACCAGGTTGAGGGTTCCAAGCCATCATACGAGGTTATCAACACGGTCTACATCTACTCGCGCGGCGGGATAAACCGGCCTCCCATAGCCCACCTGCCCGGCCACAAAAAGCCATCGGTGGCCGTCAGGTGCTCTCCCATATTCTACACGTTGAGACAGTCGCCCCCAGTCACAAAACACATCACGATCGACACTTCGTCAGCCGAGGAGCCAATACCGTCACTCCCGGAACCCATCTCCAAGCCATCACCGGCACTTTCGTCTGTGATGGAACCTCCTCCCCCGCCTGCGGCGAGCGATCCGTCAAGCACAACACCATCAAAGCCGCTCAATCTGGAGACCACCCCGACAGCGAGCACGAGCACCACCACGGCGGCGACCCACGGCCCCAAGTCGACGTTTGCTCTGCCGTACAGAATGATCTATGCTGTGGCCACCCAGGACTCAGTGCTGTTATACGACACGCAACAGCAGACTCCCCTCTGTATCGTCAGCAACTTGCATTGTGCCACCTTTACCGACTTGGCCTGGTAGGTGTCCCTCGTCTTCCGCTCGTGTTGTCGATCTTCTACTCTTGCTGGAAGGGCTCGAATCAACTGATGCTAACTCGATGGCCTGCCTAATAGGTCAAGAGATGGGCTCACTCTTCTCATCTCGTCGTCTGACGGCTTCTGTTCCACGCTCTCATTCTCACCCAATGAACTGGGTCAGGTTTACACTGGAGATGTTTCGCTCAGACAGGGAGCGCCGGCTCCGTCGAGCCAGACAACGCCGACATCGGTGTTTGCGCCGCCTTCGCCTTTCCCCAACAGCGGCTCGCAGCCGCCCCACCATCACAGAAACTCGTCGAGCTCATTTGCAGCTCCGTCGCCGCCGGCAGTGACGACGGCATCCTTCGTCTCAGCGACGTCCGGCATACCCATGGTCGTGCGGCCATCTTCGCCAGCCAGGTCCAACTCGACATCGTCGGTGGTGACGCAGGCTTCCACAAGCGTGATGAACAACCCCACTCTCATTGGAGGGAGCGTGCCGAGCATCGTGGCAACCAACTCGGCCAAGGTCACAGGAGTCCCGATAACGACGCCCCCAGAGACTCCGGCAAGCTCCGTCGTCGGCAGCAATACCGCTTCTGGAAGCGGCGGCGTGAAACGAGACATGAGCGAGAGCGACAGGGAAGGCGGCAGCAGCAAGGAGCCCAAGAAGAGAAGGATAGCCCCGACACCAATAAGCGGAGATCGCAACGGGCAGCCATAAACGGCGTGGGGAAATCTTTCCCGTTTCACATTGTGCGTGTTTTGAGATGAATATGAAGGAAGTAAATGGGACAGGTTTGGCGTTTTGCTTGGCGAAGTGGCGTTGTTGTTGCTGCCTGAGGTGTGCTAGCTAGCGGTCGAGAGCGATACGGCACCTGTCTTGAAGCTATGGTATTTGCATCTCTCTCTTTCTTGGTATTTTTCCTGTTGGTTGACCGTCGCCGAGGCGCACGATCTGAATTATGCCGAGTCAATCTTGTTTTGCTATTTTACTTCTCGTCATCGTCTTATTTCTTCGCTATCCATTGCAGTCGCAGTTTGGGGCCCCTTTTAAAGCAGATGGACAGCCTGCTTGGTATTGCAGCTCCTTTATTAGCACGTTCCGGAATAAACCTTGTATTTTCTCTCTTCTCTTTCCCTCTGTCGCTGCGACTTTTGCCAATCCGGCACGATCGGAAAGATTTCTCGCGAGCGCCTTCCATTACTGTACGGGGCATACGCACACCCTTCCAGGGTCATACACGTTTTTCAAGACCTCCCGCTTTTCATCCCGAACGAACACTTCCCGTATTTGGAATAGGTGTTTTGCTCCACCGCTCATGCCAGATTTTTTTTTCAAGTTTCCACCGAATCTAAACATTCTATGATCCTGGTCTTGGCTCGCCTCGTCTATCGTGGCGGCCCCTTTTTCCTGGGCTCCATCTATGTGCGGTCTAGCGAATCTGTGCCCATTCGGGCGGGCCGAGAACCATGTACGTGTCAAAAGGGTCTACCCAGGTATGTAGGGAGCAACCCAGTTATCAGAGAAGTGTCAGGTCTTGTCAGATCAGGAAGTTCGGCAAGTATGGGTACCTCCCCCGCAAGGAAACCTACCGAACAAAGGCGGTGTGTGTGCTGCAAGCGACGTTACTCTAATCGGTGGTACCTGGTATCCATTGATATGACAGTACTCCATACCTACCTAGTTATGCCTCAATGATTTGCGGGCCGACTTGCCAACTGGGTGCCTTCATGTCAGCACCTCCCGTCCTTTGAGCCAACGAAAACACAAAAATATTCACACCTCACATTTCAGCTGGGCAAATGCGCCAACACGACAAACCGTTCCTGTATTTAAGTAGGTATGACAGCATTAAAATCGGCGAAAATAAGAGATTCAAATGGGAGGGTTGGCGGTTGCCGAGGCTAAGGGTTGGCGAATGGGCATCCAGGGGTTCGGGTCGTGAGTTCAAACATCCTTAAGAGAGCGTTTTGACAGGGCATTTGTCCACCAATTGAAAAGCAGATGGCTCAGGTTCGTAGGTAGGGATTGTCAAAGCGAACATGGGGGGCACCACGTACATACGCAAGTTCGTGGCGGGCGGCACATGGGGAAAGTAAGCCCAAACATGCCGATCTGCCGTCCATCTTTTGAATAATATTAAAAGTGCCGTGCGCAAGCATAACCTTAGCTACCTTGGGCACCTACCGAGAGAGGAAGGACGCGAACGGGAGATGAGCGGCAGATGAGATTTCGACCAGATTGTCGTGTGCCGTTCCATGCCGCTCGGTGCTTTTTTTTTTTCCCTTTCCCCCTCGGGTTTAGGGTTTAGGCAAGGTGCACCCTTGTCTCCCGGCCGTTTGCGGATCCATCCTTTTTTTTTTTTTTTTTTTCGTTGCCTCTTCAGGTGGTGGGCCCCACCCTGTGCTTGACGGTGGCGGGCCAGGAATGTTTTGTGCACGGTCAAAAATTCCCCAGGGACTGCGCCGTTGGAAACAAATTGGAAATTTATTTGCAAGATGGATGTTCATCATCCAAACGATCCAAGGGATCCTTCCTCCCTTCGCCTCCTCCAATTTAGCCGCTACTACTCACATGAGGCGCGCATCCCCTTGGCGGCGATCTTCTGCATGAACTTGAGCTCCTCCTCCATGGCCTTGGTGCCGGCGCTGATGGGCATGCGCGGAGGGTAGAGGGCCTCGAGCTTGACGTCGCGCACGTCGATGTCGCCCTCGGCGATCTTTTGCACCTCGATGATGTCGCCGTTGCCGCGGCTCTCGAGCGTCAGCGCGTCCATCATGACGGCCGCCGTCTCCTCCGACGTCAGCGCCGTGTCGTCCTTGCCCAGGCGGTCCTTGCAATAGTCTTGGTCGAACAGCGGGGTCTGTGTGTGTGTTTTGTGTTGCGTGATAACGGATGTGTTAGTTGCATTGGTGGTTGGTTGGTGGATGGATGATGGATGGATGGTTGGATCAATGCTTCTTTCCCCTCTTCTCTCCTGCTCCTTCGCGTAGCATTGCCCCTTTTCTGGCGGCGGCCAAGTTTTCCTGGCCCCTCCGCATTCTGATATATAGTGCACATATATAGGACAGGGATCTTTCTCTCAACTTACCCGAACGGCCGCAGGGCAGATGGCACAATTGCGCACGCCGATGAGCTGCTTCAGTCCCTGCAGCGACCTGACGACGCTGAGCACGGCGGCCTTGGACGAGAAGTACAGCGGCGTCTGCATCGAGTGGAGGTAGGCGCCCGCGCTGACCACCCAGAGGAGGTTGCCCTTGACCTCCCGGTTCTGCATCCAGTAGTCAAGCGCGAGCTGGGCCAGCCGGATGGGCGCCATGGTGTTGACGGCGTACGTCTTCCAGATACCGCCGTCGGCCTTGTCCTCGGCCAGGGGCGAGATTCCCGGCGGGTTCCAGAAGGACGACGTCGGCGGCTCGTAGATGCCGGCTCCGTTGATGAGGATGTCGATCCGTCCGAACTTGGCCAGCGTCTCCTCCCACAGCGCTGTCAGCTGTGCCCAGTCGGCCACGTCCGTTTGCCGGAACGCGGCCGAGGCGGCGCCGTTTTCGGCCGGGTGCGGGTACTTGGCCACCGTGGCCTCGGCCTCGGGCCGCAGCTTCAGATCGGCGATCATGACGGAGCAGCCGGCCTCGAGGAGGCGCTGAGCCATGGCGTGGTTGATGCCTGCTCATCCCAAGGCAGCAGCCAAGCACACCACGTCAACACCAACCAGAGCCGGCAAAACCGCCACACACACAACCGCAGATAAGAGACCGCCGAACGTTACAAGCGATCTACGTAAGCAGGGTAGGATTTCTTGGATCGCTGCTTACCGGACCCCGCTCCTGTGATGAGGGCGATCTTGCCCTTGACGTCGTAGTTGGCCATGGTTCTCTCCTTTTTGCCCACCAGCCAAGTAAGTGGTTCTGTTTTGCTTTCTTTGCTTTTTTATTTCGCTAGAGGTGCCGTGCCGAGACCAGGAACAAGGCCGATCCACGATTAGCGTGTTTGAAAACGAAAGAAGCCCGTCGGGATCAGACCAGCAGCCAGGGGAAATGAAAATGGGCGAGGGGAACGGGGACAGGATATGTAAAAGGGGGACGGAACCGTCGGCCGGCCTTGTCTCCATCGCCGAGGGCTCGGAAACCGCCCCTGACCCAACAGAGACATGATCTACCCCGCGAACAACTGCACGAACAACAAACTCCATGCTTTGTGGGGGCCATGGATTCGTCAACCCTCGTGCTCGTGTCGGACGCGGCGCCTTCCCGGATGGGGGCAAAAGAGAGGGTCTGCCGCCCACCGCTTAATATGACAACCTATGTACGGGGACCCCTTGCATAAAGTGTTATCTGCTGCGACCCTGGTCTACCACACTAACGGCGGCACGGCTCGGGGGAAGGGGCCCCCTGTTCGGACTACAGTAGTTCCCGCTGGTATTTCTGCCTTTTTCATATTTTCCTCCTCTCTCTCAGCCACTCCTCTTGTTTATTAGAACCGCAGGCGCTTGCTACGTGCCGCTGGTGTGGCATTGGCTGCAACGCCATGCTGACGCTGCTTAGTGGTAGCACCGCTGGAGTCGGATGCACGAGGGCGGCGGGTGGATGAGGCCAAGGGCTGGGTGTCCATTTGTATAACCCACCCAAGTCTGCCCTCTCCGATCCTCCTCCACCAGCAGGGCCTGTCACTGGCCATGAGCCCACAGCCCACAGCCCACCCTCGGTTGCATGCCCAGGACAACCGTTCAGAACGGGGGCGGTCGCGCCGCACGTGTGGGCTCCATTGCCCATCAGTCCACCCCCAATTTCCATGGTTTTTTTTGGTCCTCCCATTCTTTTTCCGCGTGCGTGGCTGTCGCGTTGCATTCCCTGTGGTTACCTCAGCCCGCCCCATGTTGGACGATCCCTTGAGGCCTGTGCAGAAGAGGAGGCGCTGTGCCGTGTCTTAATACTATCCGTCTCGCCGGCTGTCGTGTGGGAATAATATGTCTTGAGCTAGGTCCCGCCGGCGTGTCATGCTCCTCGTTTTCCGGTTACCTCGCCTTTCTTTGCTTGATGTCCCTCCCCCGCCGCCCCTAGCGCCATATCCAGAGGAAAATCACAAGGCGTCTGGAGTAAACGTCACCCAGGAGGCGCGCTGGTACCGGTAGAGACAGTTTGTTTCTGATACCGGCCGAGGTCGGTTCAACAGAGGCGCCTGTTTCGGCCCTGCGCGCGCGCGGCGAACACTCAGCCAGGGCCACCGCCATACATATGCCTGTCACCTGTCACTTGACGCCAAACCGAAATCGAGTTAGCACAGGGCCCGGACCCTAAAACGACAGACCTGCGTCCAGATGTCTCAACCCAACGCAACGGTCGACGATGCCTCGCTCTGGATCCCGATCGAGCCCTCGGGCTTGTCCATGGCGCTGGTGGTCAACAGTATCCTCTTCGCTGTCCTCACTACCATCGTCATGGCCATGCGCGTCTACATCCGGCTGGCGAAGCACAATTTCGGGGTGGACGATTGGATGATGGTGCTCGGATACGTTAGTCTCCATCTCTTCTTCTATCGTCTGACGACGCCGGCTTCACTCTCCGGGCATGGCGTGGAGAGGACGGCGGACACATGAAAAAAAGAAGAACTGACACGGAGCAACATCAGTTCACAACTCTTGGCCAAGATGCTATCGCCATCTACGGGGCGTACTGGGGCTTGGGGACGCGTGACTCACAGATGCTTCTGCGCAATCAGATTCAGGGGAAGAAGGTATGGAATCGATGCCAATGCCATCACGGGAAGGAGTGATTGGAGACGCTACGGATCCAACAGGTGCCGATGCTGATACACGAAAACCAAAAACAGGCACTCATCGTATGGCAGTTCTTCTACGCCTTGAGTCTGTGCCTCGTCAAGAGCAGCATCTGCGTGACGCTGATGCGCATCGCCACGGAGCGCAAGTACCTCATCATCCTGAAGACGCTCGTCATCTTCTCCTTTACTCTCAGCGGCATCGGCGTCGTCATGCTCTTCAACCAGTGCCACCCGCTCGATGCCTACTGGGACCCGAGAATCCCCGGCACCTGCATCCCGGGCGTCTACATCACCGTCCTGTCGGTGGCGGCGTCGGTGGTCAACGTACTCACAGACTTTGCCGTCGCCACGATCCCCTTCTTCCTGCTCCGCGACGTCCAGATGCGGCCACGGATCAAATTTTACATCCGAGCCATCCTGGCAATGGGGCTTTTGTACGTCCAGCTCTCTCTCTCTAACTCATCCCATCATCCTTCCCGACACTATATCCCTTTTTTCCCGTGTCTTGCAGCTGACAGAGGTGGAACTCGCAGAGCCGGTGTTGCCAGCGTAGTCCGCGTTCCGTTTACCATGGCGTACGCGACGCCAACGGACCTTCTTCGTAAGTCGACCCCGCAAACTACCTACCCAGGGCGCGCATATAGAGACAGACAGTGAACTGACCCGGAGCGCAAAACCAGACGGCACCGGCAACGTCGTGCTCTGGACCATCATCGAGTGCGGCATCGGCATCATCGCCGGCTCGCTCCCGACGCTCCGGGCCTTCTTCAAGAAGCTGGCCAAGAACTACGGCTCCGGCACGGGCGACAAGCGCTCGGGCGGCGCCAGCGGCCCCAGCGGCCGCCAAAACAGCCGCAGCCTCGTCACCATCGGCCAGGTCAAGGGCCGGCACAACCCCGTCTACGACACGGAGCTGCAGATCACCGTCGTAGGCATGGACGACCTCGCCCGCCGCGGCGACAGCGGCGGCAAGGATGGCGACAGCGGCGGCGACGACGCGGGCCTCGGCGACTCGGACAGCACGCGCCGCATCATCAGGGTCACCAAGGACGTGCAGCAGACCGTGTCGGTAGGTCCGGATCCGACCAAAAACCGGGGGTCGCCTGTGTAGGGGAAAGTCCCCTCTTCTTCTCTCTTTCTCCTTTCTATCTTTCTATATACATATATCTCACCCCAGTCCTCCTGCGCATACGATAACGGGATGGACTTTGCGCATGACGATCGAAAAGAAACAAAAATTCCAAAGATAAAAAAAAAAAGGACAACATTTTGGGCGGGAAACGACGTGGGCGACTAAGCACCGGGAATGCCAACGCGTCATATGTATGTATATAATAGAGATAACCTCGAAACGGTGTCAGGTCGCCAATCTTGGTGTGACGGATTCATTGATGTTGTCATTCGATGGGATCGTTGGGTGGCGCACTTTCATGGATAACCACCCACGTAATAACCGTTTACTTTTAGTTTGTTATAGCGCAGCCACACCCGAGCTCCCTTCCTTGATCGGGTAAGGATCTGTTCCACACCGAGTCGCTGTGTGCGTTTGCCAACCAGGCGAGCCAGGGAAGTCGGTCACGCATGAACAAGTAAGCACAAATTTGAAAACTTTTTTCCCACACCCGACGGGACTCCCAAACTGCAGTCAGCAACGCCGGCCAACAGTGCCAACGTTAATACAGCGGCACCCAGGAATCCTGTATTAATATGACTGCAAGACCTGTGTCAAGAATGGCGGTACAACAAAACCAAAATAGGTAGGTGCGTTGGGATCGGCGCCGTGTTGGAAACGCAATTTTTTCTTCTCATGTTTGATAATCGCGTGGAAACCGGATTTGCTAGGCACTTCCACCATGGAGTAGGTGGATCCAAGTACTTCCCCGATTGGGGCCGCACCGGTCCGAACGTCTTTCTAGCGCCACAAGGTATTATGCCGTCGGATTTTACAAGGTGTGGCCTCGCTGCCTGACGCTTCCTTTCCCCTGAGAGGATTCAAGGACACGCCTACCTCTGCAGTATGTATAAACCCGGTATGTATATCGATCGACGTTGATCTCACAGACAAGCCAACCCCATCAAGGCTTTTCCGTCTTTGTTTATAGACATCCTTTGGATCCCCTCCCTATGTGCATCACCCTAATCATACCAGATAGCATTCATCCCAAACCCCGGCTCGGGGATGCGCAAGCGGGCCACACGAGCCAAAAACTCGCCCTCCCAGCGGAACATCTCGATCCATCCTTGCTCATCGTCCGTCATGGCGACCCACTCGTCGGACCAAGGGCACGGCCGGACGGCATTGCTGTGCCCGCCGCTGGTCGGGGTCGGGTTGAGGCACAGCTGCTGCTCGATGTTGCCCCTCTCCCCCAGCCGGAACGCGGCCATGTACCCCGTGAGCGAGAAGTCGTTGGACCGCGCGCTGGCGAATAGGTACTTGCCCGAGGACGACACCTCGCACACGTCGGAGCGGTATAGTCCCTTTCCCGTAGCTTTGTCGCGGCGTGGCATGCCCGGCGGCACGAGCGGGAAGCATCGGTGCGTGTACACGGGCATGGCGGTGGACGGGTCGATGACGTACTCGCAGATCCGGTTGCCGGCCTCCATGAGCGCGTAGAGGTAGTTCCCCGTCGGGTGCATGGCGACCCAGCGCGGGTGGTCGCCCGGGTCGGGCGCCTCGACGGAGCCGACGAGTTTCAAGTGGGACGGGTCGGCGGAATCCGGGTTGCGGCGCCGGTGCACCCAGAGGCGGTTGGCGCTCAGGTCGGCAGAGTAGAGGAAGGTCTCGGTGGGCGGGTCGAAGACCATGCCGTGGATGCCCGTCTCTCCCACAAGGTAGGGGTAGTTTTGCACGTTCTCGGCCAGCCGACCCGTCTCGGTCACGCTGAAGACGTTTCCGTAGCCGGCGTGCGGCTTGTAGAAGGGGTTGCAGTAGACGGCGTAGGGCGGCTTAGTTGCCGGGAGCAGGAAGATGGCCCGCGTGTTGGTGTCAGGCGAGTTGGCCTTGGCTGTTCACTCCCGGGGCCGAGTCCAATCCGCGTCAGTGAGTGAGTGATTTAGGTCCGTCCCGTGAGGAACTGATATATTATCATCAAGGTGACGCACGATCTCCGCCCATGGGATGCGAGACCTCATGGACGATCTCGGTTGGGCTTTTGACGGCAAAGCTGGACCATTTCTTCATGGCGGCGCCGTATATGTTTTTCCTGGCATGCTGATGCAGCCCGAAAAAAAGGCACTTTTGTCAACATGACGTCCGCCTTAATTCTGCTGAAACGAAGCTATCACGAAACTTTGAGAATCGTTTCCGCGTCTGCCGGAGACAACATACGTCGAAATTCATCCATGATATCGGCTCGTCGTGCGGAATCTCGGTCCGCTTGACCAGCTTGAGCTCGAGCTTCTCGTCGTCAAATCGGACGGTGAAGATGGCGCCAGGGGGCGTCCAGGTTCCAATCATCAGATGGTGGAGGGGCATTTTGGGGCGCGGGTAGTTGTTGTGCCTTGCCGAGGGACAGCTGCCGAGGTGCCGTTGGATCAGGCCAGCCAACAAGACGCTGGGCTTTGCAATGCGACCTCTGCGGGTAGACGACAACAACATAAAAAATGAAAAAGCGTAAAGTCGTACGATGGCAGACCGTCGCCAGTTGGCATCGGTACACGGCGGGTTTATATTGGAACCGGTGTGTAGGGAGCCTTGTATCAATTCAAGTCACGCAGCGAAAGCTTGAGCGGGATCCCCCAGCGGCATGCAGCTTTCAGAGTGGAGCGTCACATTCGGTTTTGCGGCGGCCGACCGGCAGCTCTCAGCGCCGCACAGTCGACATCCCGATCGGATTGGTCTCCCTTACGACGCCATGGGCGACGGCTTGGCCAATTGAGGACATCAATTCAAAGCAATTGAGGGCAATGTTTGGTCAATTGCAACGTCTTCAATGTCTGGCAGTCTAACCAGATTTCAGCCCGGAGATACCAGTTGCGCCCGTCAGATCTTGACGTCTGGATATTGTCATGTTCAGCTGACTCGCCTCAACTAATGCGTGCGGCCGGAGTCGAGGCTTAAATATGGGTTAAATATTCTCCCGCGCTCTGTATGGTCCGCTGTCGGCTCCCTTGACCGGCTCTTGGGATTTTTGGCGGCCGCCCATTGGGCCTGCGCGGGGTAAATTGCTGGAGTCACAACCTCCATCTGGGCCTGGCGCTACCGTGACACCGTCTAGCCGCGACGGACCTATCACGTCCTGTCCATTTCCATTGGCATTTTCGTCTTGAGCCCGGTCCATCTTTTGTTGCGGAGAGATGGCGACAGCCAGGGTAATCTTGGCTCCCCCAGCATCTCGGGGGGCTCCGTTCCAATGGTGCCGCGGCGAGGCCGACCGGGACAAAGATAATACCCCAACCGGCCATGCCTGCTTGACGTTGACACCAAAGCCGAGTATGCCAACGGGTATAAGATGAGCGCTGCTCGAGCCTCAAATCATTCGTGACTTACCTTCCATCATCCTCTCCATCATCATCTCTTTTCACCTCATCATACACACCACATTCATAATTTCTCTGTTTTAATCGTCCTCACCTCACACAAATGGCTTCCAAGGACGGCTCCAAGCCCACGGCCAACGGCAACGCGCCGGCCCATCGCTTCGACCCCAACTTCACCCAGCACGTCCTGGACACCATGGGCCCCAAGACCACGGAGCGTAACCGCGTCGTGCTCAGCGCCCTCATCAGGCATCTGCACGACTTCACCAGGGAGGTCGAGCTGACCATCGACGAGTGGTTGGCCGCCGTCGCCTTTGTCAATGACGTCGGCCGCATCTACAGCGAGAGCAAGAACACCCGCAACGAGTCGCACCGCATCAGCGACATTCTGGGTCTGGAGTCGTGAGTTTACTTCCTGCCTAGGTATCTCTCCCATGCTCTCTTGGCTAACAATCCCTCTTCCCCAAAACCAGCCTCGTCGACGAGATCGCCCACAAGGTCATGTCCGAGGGCGACATCGACCCGACCTCGTCCTCCATCCTGGGCCCCTTCTGGTCGCCAAACGCGCCCTTCCGCGAGTTGGGCGACGCCATCTTCCAGGACGGCGTCCCGCCCGGCGGCCGCGTCGCCAAGATGCACGGCGTCATCAGCGACATGGAGACGGGCAAGCCCCTGCCCGGCGCCATCTTCGACATCTGGCAGGCCTCGGCCAACGGCAAGTACGACTTCCAGGACCCGGAGAACCAGACGCCCAACAACCTGCGCGGCAAGGTCCGCGCCGACGAGAACGGCCGCTACTACCTCTACGTCCTGCACCCGACCGCCTACTCGCTGCCCCGCGACGGCCCGTCCTGGAAGCTGCTGTCCATGATGGACCGCCACCCCATGCGGCCCGCCCACATCCACATCATGGTCTCCAAGGACGGCTACCAGACCTGCACCACCCAGTTGTACCCCAAGGACGACCCCTGGCTGGCCACCGACACCGTCTTCGCCGTCAAGGACGACCTCGTCGTCGACTTCAAGCCCCTCGAGGGCGACTCCAAGGCTAGTCTGGAGCTCGAGTACAACATTGTCCTGCCGCCCAAGAGTCTTATTGCTCGCCAGCGCCAGAAGCTGTAGACGGGTCGTCGCGGTGAATTGCTGTTGACTTTCTTATTTTTATTTTTATTTCATTTGCAGCGCCTTGATGCCTTCATCGAACAAGCCTGCGTGCGACATAAGATGAAGCACGAGACGGGAAGGTGACGAGTCTATATTGTATATACCCAGAGAGGTCGGCTTTCAATCGATAGTACAAACCAACAAAGAGATATTGTCATTTCTCATCAATTTCGTGTCCTTAGCGCTGTCTTCAAACGGTCGAGCTCCATTCACACGTCATGTGTACGAAAGTGTCCCTTCCCTCCTCGACAAGAACAAAATCTGGAAAACGCGGTAACGATATGGGGTATCTCAAAAAAAAAAAGGAAAGAAAAAGCAAAGAAAGTCGCGGCCAAATCTTGCGGCCATGTGTCCCGGCCCGAGGTTGAATAACGAAAAAGATTGGATGGCTGTGCCTTAGAAATCATTTGCCCCAACTCCAAGAACCGAGCGCTTTTGAAACGGGTAGAGAGATAGGTATCCAAGCAAGCGATAGAGCATGGGACGACAAGAGGTATGTAGGTATCCAAAGATAGCAACAGAGCAAGAATGAGATGACAGGATATGGCAGAGCAGAAAAAAAAAAAAAAAAAAAAAAAAAAGGGAAAAAAAAAAAAAAAAAAAAAAAAAAAAAAAAAAGGGAAAGAAAGAAACAGTAGATCGGAATAGTATCATGGCGTTTGTAGACAGTGGGTAGCGCTGTCTTGAAATGGTTGATGGGGTGCGGCTGGTGCTCTCCCTGCTTGTTCCGAGACGGTAGCTGGCGCGGTCTTGGATTGGCTGGTAGAGCACCGGCTGAGGGTGGCGTAGAGTATGCAGCGGCGCGAGTTGGGTTTGAGTCTGTCTGTCTGCTGGGCGTGACTGACGATACGTTGGTTGGTAGGCTTGTGGGTCGTGTGTAGGTTGGTAGCTTGGTGAGAATGACGAGGGAGGTGGCTGATGTGGCTGTGGCAGGGTCGTGTCGCAATCCCAGGCGCCCGCTTCCCCTTGGCTTTGCTCGACTTGTTGGGTGTCGACAGTCCTAGCCGCAGAAGGATTTCTTGAC